>CM024711.1:3312203-3382203 GCA_014182895.1 Angophora floribunda | reverse complement strand
AACTCAAAAACCCCAAGGAAGAAAGAGGAGAAGGGTATGAACGGAGCTACACTTGGGAAGTTGAGTGGTAAGCAGACTGCCCGCACGTCGTCACTGGCCAAAAATAAAAATACAAAAAAGGCCGCTATATATCGGTCACTCCGTCGAGACAAGAATGATAATAAACTTATAAACAATCCAGTGATAGAAATAAATAAATGACTCGTATTGCATTTGACTATTCCTTGATCAATCACCATCACTGATGTCCAAGTCTCCACGTCCTTTCTTTCACTGCTCATAGACGACCATCTAAGAATACATTTACTAATATTTCTATTTTTAAAAATAATTTTTTTAAAATAGTTCATTTCTATTTCTACTCCATAGAATAATTTCTAAATAAAATAAAGCGTTTGGTAACTATAAAAATTTATGATTCTCGGAATAGAAAAAGAATAGAAATGTGTTTGGTCCATGATGGTTTCTGCAACTCATCGGCCGACTGCCGGCCGCTGTGTTACTGGTCAACAAGTTGTTAGTTGCCGGACGCCGGACGTTGCGTTAGCCACCAGTCGCCGGACGGTTGGCGGCGGTCCACGGGAGGCAACTGACGGCGGTGGTGCGTAGCGGCAGTCGACGACTAGCGGGGGTTGCAACAAGTAGCAATCGGTCATGAGTAATGGCCCAAGAAATATGTTTCTAGAAATTGTTCCTAAGAACAAAATGATATTTTTTTTATTTCTCGTTTCTATTCTAAATCTATTATTTAGAACTACTTTCTATTATGCGGAATAGAAACACTAGTGGATATTATCAAATGAATTTATATTCTTTTATTTCAGAAAATAAA
The DNA here is from genome assembly GCA_014182895.1 of Angophora floribunda. Taxonomy (NCBI): domain Eukaryota; kingdom Viridiplantae; phylum Streptophyta; class Magnoliopsida; order Myrtales; family Myrtaceae; genus Angophora; species Angophora floribunda. Next base: position 3,381,371 of record CM024711.1, on the reverse strand, counting down.
TTAAAAAATTGGAATAAAAACAAACAGGCCTAAATATACGGAAGATTGCTTTGATTGGGGTAGTTGTGGGAGAAGTAGAGGGAGAGAAAGAGAGTAACTTAGGGTGTGTTTGGTAACATTTCTACTACGGAACAACTTCTTTTGAGAAATAGTTCTTTTCTATTTCTACTCTCTCAAACAATTTCTAAGTGAAATAGGACGTTTGGTAACTAAAAATTTCTTATTCTTGGAATTGAAAAGGAATAGAAATGCGTTTGGAATGGACAAAAAGTTTTTATTTCTTTCTTCCTTGATAGCGGCGGAAACCGGTGGCCGTGGGCGGCGTGGTGCGGACGGCGACCGGGGTGGCGGTCGGCAATTGGCGCCGGCCCACCGGTCGTTGCCCCGGTCGTCATCCGCACCCCGCCGCTGGATGCCGGTTGCCGCCACCGAGATGCCATCGGCGCGCAGCACCGGACGCCGCTGCCCTGCCAGTCACCGGTCGCCATCGTCGTCGCTGCCGCCGCTGGATGCCGGTTGCCGCCACTAGATGCCATCGACTGCGCAGGCACCGGACGCCGCTGCCGCTGGTCACCGGTCGCCATCGTCGTCGCAGCGGCCGGCGTCCGGCGTCGGCGGCCACCGACGCCCTTTTGACAAACGAGAACATGTTATTGTTTCACTTTTCTAGTTCTATAGTCTAGGTTGAACTGGCCGGAGCCTCAAGAAGCACTGAGTTAGAGAAACTCTTTCCATAGCTTCTCAAGAAAAGCTGGACGCCGAACGCCGGCCGCCGGACGCCCTTTTGACAAACGAGAACATGTTATTGTTTCACTTTTCTAGTTCTATAGTCTAGGTTGAACTGGCCGGAGCCTCAAGAAGCACTGAGTTAGAGAAACTCTTTCCATAGCTTCTCAAGAATAATTTTCAAATTAATTAATTATTATACAATAACTCATCATAGTCAAACCGAAGTGCAGAAAGAAAAGGAAGAAATCTAGGAAGTTTTAAATTCTGCAGCATAGACATAAGATCAGTTTCCATAAGCAGTGCGCTGCGCATTGAATTGTGGCGATAATTGTTTCATTTCACAAAGGTAAAGCTAGACAATCCAAACTATGATTTACACAATGATTGGTGCAATGGTGATATAGCATAATCCGTGCATAATTCAAAAATCATCTATCTTATCCTGTCAAAATTTGTGCTCTTAGACTATACAGTAGGTACATAATATAATCAGCAAAAATACACTTTAAGTGCCAAAACTTGACACGGATGGATATTTAAATATCAAAACTTTCAAAAGGTATATTTAAGTGTCATTTTTTTTAAAAATTGAACACTTAAGTATCAACTATTGCGAGATTAGCCGAAAATCCGACGTAACGTTATTTTAATAATAAAGTGGTCTATATGGCCCACCGGAATGTCAAAATGATGTCATTTTGGCCCCATCTTTATTAATTATATATTAATTAAATTACATTAAAAACTAAATGAAAGAAAAGGCATTTAGCGAGGGCCTCGTTAGTTCTCACTGTCACTACCCCACTATCACTAGAAAGAATTGACAACAGTGAGGCAAGGGTTGGCAAGGGTTGCCAAGCCCCATCTAGTAGCCGACAGTCAGCCACAGTCGCCAACCATTGGCTGGGGCCCATGACCTTGGCCCCTTCTAGTGATGATGGGGTGGTGGCAGCGAGGGTTATGGAGGCTCTAGTTGAATGCCTTTATTATTTTTATTTTAATTTAATTAATGCTTATATTTAAAATCCAAATTTGGTGGCAAAACAACGTTGTTTTCTCCTTATAGCACCATGTGGATAATTTTTTTAAAAAAAGAATTGCCATGTTTGTAAAAAATGTCACCAGGGAAAGCCACATCAATAATTTGCTCGGAAATTTTCGCCGTTGACACTCAAGTGTTCATTTCTTTTCCAATTTTGGCATTTCAGTATACCTTTTGGAAGTTTTAGCACTTATGTGTTCACCTATGCCAAATTTTGGCTGTCATGGTGTCCAAAACTCTAATATAATCTTAGATTTTAGCCATGGGTATATGGGATAAAGCAAACAAAGTGAAATTTGGAGCTAAAAACAAACTAAAAATTACAAGGCAAGCTTTCAAATTTGAAGACATGCCTTGAATGAATCAGGCTTGGGATCTTTCCATGATATTTTAATATAAGATAGTTGTATCGCCACTTGGAAAAATGGATGCTTCGATTCAAATTTGTAGCCTAAAATCTTATTAAGTATAATGTGTTTGGAAATGATTGATCAAACAATGTGATGGTCTAACCAACTTATTCACGTCACTTTTATAAATCAGTTTTATAAATTAATTCTTATAGTTGTATTATTACTCTTTCGTGATAATATTCAAATGATATGTGTGTAAAAGAATGAAAAACCTTTATCTTTATTGGTGCTTGAGATGAACATTTTTAAAATTTTATAATATTTAAATGTTCGGTTAAAAATTAAGATCGTGGAGGATTATTTTCTAGCAAACGCCCAAACCACGAGGAAAAACGAGATGGTACGGACCATGGAGCTCCTAACCTTAGTTAGGGTTAAGACTAAGCACCAATCAATTCCATGGGCATGGAAAAAGATTTTCTGCATCCTTGTTTCTTTACTGACCAATCACCATCACCATCACCAGTGTCTATGTCCTTATCCTTTTCTCCATTGCTAATGGACAATCATTGATGGGATATCCATCCTTTCCTCCTTTCCCATTGCTAATGTACTAGTCGTATCCATCCTTTCCTCCACCGTTAATGGACAAACACTGACTAGGGGCTAGTCTTAAACCCGCTCCTTACGAGGATCAATGAAAATCATATTTAAAAAAGGTACCATCAAAAAAAATTTCAAATTTCAAATTAATTTTCGATCATTAAAAAATTTAAAATTGATATATTCATAATAAACTTATCTTAAATTAATTTTTTGAATTTTAAAAATTCCAAACTAATATGTTTGTGATAAATTAACTTTACGTTAACTTTCGTTAAATTGGATTAATTCTATGAAAACCAAAAACTGATACACATATAATAAATGGAGGGTAAAATCCAAACCAATACGTCCATCAACTGTTACATATCATCTAACTTAATAATTGACAATAAAATTCAATGAAAACTAATGGAGAATAAATTTGTCATATATGTACCAATTTAAAATTTGAGGTGAATTTATTACATATGTATCCATTTGAGATTTTTTGTGACATTAACCATATTTAAAATATTGAAATAACATTATAATTAAGCAAATTGTTAGTTTACAATCACAATTGTAATTTTTACATTAGACGTACCTTCATATAGAATTGTTAGATCAAAACTTCTAAGTAAATTCAACATTTTAATCTAGTTTACTTTTTCGAATAATGCTACTCTTTATATGAAATAATTAATATGGGAAACAATTCGAGTCACCACTAACATTGTTTCATGGCCTCTCATTCCAATTGGAGTTTCCTTATTTTCTCTTAAACGCTTTGAGTTTTTTATAAGCCTTTTACTTTTAACATTTATTTTTCAAATATTGAAGTTATCGCAAATCAGTTTTAAAAATTTTCAAAAACATACAATTATTGCCAAGTAAAGTTATAAATTTATAAACTAATTTTTCTTTCACTTTTAATTTTTTCGAAGGATGGGGGGTGTCGAAAAACAGCAACATTTTTCTGAAAAAGTTTATAATAAACGGCTGAGGTTTAATACTAGCTAACCAGATATTTAAAAATTTAATGATGACTCAAAAACACTAAGGAAGAAAGAGGAGATGGGTACGGATGGAGCTCCACCAGGGAAGTTGAGGGGTAGGCAGACTGCCCCCACGTCGTCACTGGCCAAAAATAAAAATACAAAAAGGTCACTCCATGGCGGTCCTCCATCAGGACAAGAACAATGATAGACTGCTAAACAATTTAGTGACCATCACTAATTTCCAAGAGCAATGTCCTTTATCATAATATGGACATGGATGATTTTTTCTTGCAATTTACTGCTCCTTGATCAGTCACCATCACTGATGTCCAAGCCTCCTCATCCTTTCTTCCATTGCTCATGGATAACCATCTAAATTTACGAAACATTACTTTAATTGGGGTAAGTGGTGGGAGAGGGTAGTTGCAGAAGCTGAGTTGGTTTTCTGTATTTTACTGTTCCTTTACTTGATTAGTCCACATCACTAATGGCAACCTCTACGTCCTTTCGTCTACTGAGACTGGACAAACATATAAGTAAGTATTCGTAAATGCATGAACTGACCGGGTGCCCTCACTTCTCTTGTTTGGCCTCTTTCCTTTTACTGTCTAGAAACATTGTGGTTAATTAAGCAAAAGAGTCGCCAATTATTAAGCTAAAACTGACCCCTAACTTGATGAGGCCTAAACGACAAGCTTTCCCTTCATTTTAGTTAACCCTTGTTGCGTAAGGATATGCGATGTTCCATTCAGAGAGTTCGACGTATGGGTGATCTTGATGATTTGCTAATGTACGTATTACATATTGAATAGCAGTTTTTGATAATATTCTCTTTAATGACACATTAGATTTGGGCTGACTTAGATCCTTAAATCTTACTAATGATAATCATTAGTTAGAAATAAGTCTTAACTTTTCGTTATTATCTTTCATAGGTTTGTTGACAGAATCCCCCTCTTGGTATCTCCTTAATCGAAAAGCAAAAAATAAAAACTCAATTCACAAAATAATATTGAAGTTGTTTAATTTTTATGCGAACCACAATTATCAGACTATAATGTCAAAAAATATCATAAAATTGCCATATATGATATGGTTGGAATTTTGTCAATGTCTCTCTATTCTTGATCTTTCAAAAATTACTTATTGATATGAGTTTAATGTAATTTTTCCTATTGTTCTCAAACGGCAACATTCATCAACAATTTTCTTTGATTTTTCTTATGAGAAAAAGAGAGTGGGTCTCGCACCAATGATGCATAATAGACTCAATAATACAGGCTTCTAATGCATCGTGCAAGACAATATGCCTTACATAGTACTCACAATGAGGTGGTTGTGTTCACTTGAAATAATCATTGAGCTGTCACAACTTTCATCTTTTTCTCATTCAAATTTCCTGACGAGTTGTTCCATTTCCCACTCTTCAATAGTATGTCCAGATGAATCCCCTAGAATCATATTATTGATCTTATGAATGTACTCAATGCACTTGGAGAGGTGCACCTTTTGAGGATTCTCTGACAAACGTATCTTCTTTGACGAAGATTGATAAGAACTTGACAGTACAATAACAGAGCTCCTAGGGACATGTTGGCATTGCCCCATGATGTAGAATTAGTTTGCAGACTCTGAGCATCATGAATGAGTCAATAAGGCAACATGTGAAAAAAAGCTATGGACATTTCATCACTTAAACGTGTGCACCTCAAATGATACTCAATAATATCTTGTGAGTTGTGATGCATATTTTAGCAAAGAACGATAAAAGAAATGGTTTCATTCATTGCATTTTCCCCAAAAAAAAAAAAAAAAAAAAAGATGATGGCTCGAACTAGTTTCGGAGGAGATTTGATAATTAATAAGAGATTTAGACATCACAGCAATTGATTTTTTGGTGAAAATTGTCCGTAGGTCTTTGAACTATTTTTTTTTGAATTGCGGTCTGTCTATTATATATATATAATATTATTCTTTCAAATCCATTTTGTCAAACGTGCAAACAGAGTTGATGATGTTGTGGACTATATAAATGAGATGTAGATGGTCTACTGTGAAATGCATGCAAGTCTTTTGTCTACTGCACCATTGGGATAGTAGGAGAAGAAAGAGTGAAATGGAGGAAGAATGAAAAAAGACTAAGAAGGTGAAGAGATTTGAGTGCAAAAGAGAATGAAGGACGGCATCAAAACACGACAATTTTTTGCTGGAAAAAGTCGATAACGTTTTGAGTGTTTGCATGCTGCATGGGGATGCTTGGACCGAACAATCAAAATTTCATGATTCCTTTGCATATATTGCTGCCAGAGATCTTGTTGTAACCTTCTTGGTTTATCATTAATCTATTGATTTATTTCCACATTGTATCCGAAATCTCGTGTTTCATGCCCTGCTTTTGTCTATTCAACTTTTTCAAAAAAACTCTTGGACTCGAGGTGAGATGGGACATTCCACTATTTAATGTTTAGTTAAAACTCGAGCTAACAACACATTAAAATACAAGGCAAGCTTTCAAATTAGAAGACATGTGACTAATGTATTATGCTTGGAATCTTTTCATGAATATCTTCACATAAGATGGACGCATCACCACTTTGAAAAGTGGTTGCTCAAATTCAAATTTGTTGGCTAATTGATCTTGCTAAGACAAATGCATTTGGAAATGATTGACCAAACGATGCAATAGACTGGTCAATTTATTTATGTCACTTTTATAAATTAGTTTTATAAATTAATTCTTATAATTGTAGTACTGCTTTTTCTTGATTATATTCAAATAATTAAAAACTCTAGATTGGTGCCTAGTCAGACACAAACTTACCCTAAACTCTAAACCGAAAAGACATAACAATTTCACAAATAGGATTACTTGAAAAAAATGAGCTATTTCGACGCAACCAAATGTAAAAATAAGCGAGGCTTAGGAAGATCCAGCACATGTGAGTGAAGGTTGTTCCTTGTTGCCATCCGAACAAAATTTTGAAGAAACAAATGGTTTTCTAATTGCATGAACCTAGTCCTCAGGAGCATAAATGATCTCACTCTTTGTATTATGTATTTTTTGCTAGAAACCCAAATCATAAGCATTGAAACCCAAATATCTTCTAAATATCACTCTATCTAATTTTTTTTCAATAGTGGGGAGTTTTAACATATGGAAATAGAGTTTCACGATGAAGGGAGTATAAAAAATTAGACAATCAAAATTGACAAGAGCAAATTATCAATTTACTCAAGAAATTATGAAATGCACGAGGTTAAGATTGTGTCACGATCAATGGAGACATATACAGGAGTCTTCTATTTTTTATAAGAGTTCGAGGTATTGGTGTTTAAGTATTGCTCAGCAAATTGCAAGTTGATATTAAACATACTATATAAAATGTAATTGAGTTATAAACCTTTTAATTCAATCAATTTTATCCTACATTTTTTAGCAAAGTGTAATCAAGTTCGCTCTGATCAAGTTTTGTCTGATTTATATGACATGTCAAGCTGATCATGGATGATTGTCTTACATGTAAAGGTAATGGTGTGATGTGAATTAAAATTACATGAAATGACGCTGTTTGTATTTAGATAAATGATGTGGTTGTTTGGTTGAGTGGTTAAAACCTCAAATTACCAAGAATCGGGTAGTAGTACATGCAGCCACATCTTTATTGAATGTGGACTCGAGAGAGAGTGGAGACACCCCATTTATCTAATGTCTAGTCAAATTATTGCATCTTGTGGGCCCGAGCAACGTGCATAGTTGTTCTCCAATGGCAGAGCTTTATCGACCAATTGGGAATCCTTTTGAAGATTCTTGTGAGTGGTTGATAATTAGTCTTTGAGTGGTTCCATGCTACATGAGACATGCTGGACCTGAAAATCAAACCCTCATGATTCCTTGCATATTTTGTTGGTAAAGATCTTGAAAAAAAGTATCATAAGTATTATAATTTTTGATATGACATTAATTTAAGTGTCAATTTTTTTTTTATCACTCGATTGTTATAACTTTTTGAAAGTATTTATCCCAAGTATCATCCCACGTTAGATATGAGATACTTGAGATAAACATTTTACAAAATGCATGATACTTAAGTAATTAATTAAAATTTATGATCTTCGGAAGACGAAAATACTAGCCTATGGCCATAGAAATGGGATGATTATCTAACAAAGACGCAAGCTATGAGGAAAAAAGAGGAGATGGGTGCAGACTATGGAGCTCGTTAATCTAGTTAGGCCTTGACTAAACCCAGCCAATTCCATGTGCATGGAAATGGATGATTTTCTGCATTATCGTTCATTTACCGACCAGTCACCATCACCAATCTCCATGTCTCCATTCTTTCCTCCATCACTAATGGACATACATTGATGAGTTATCCATCCTTCCATCCTTTGCCACCGCAAGCAGTCCTTTCATCTTTTTTCCACCGCTAATGTACATGTCCTAATCCGTGCTTTCATCTTTTCCTCCACCGTTGTGGACAAATACTATTTAGGTACTTGTCTTAAACCCACTCCTTGCACAAATCAATAAAATCATACTTAGAATATAGAAGTAACATTATAATTAAGCAAATTATTAGATTATATTGTCAATTGTAATTTTTACATTAGACGTAACTTCAACTGGAATTATTAGATCAAAACTTCTAAGTAAATTAAACTTTTTCCCTTCTTTATCAACATTTTAAACCAATTTACTTTCTTGTTCACAGGACAAAATTAATATGAGAAACATTCTAGGTCACCACTAACTTTGTTTCGTGGTCTCTCATTCCAATTAAAGTTTCCCTTTTTTTTCAAATGATTGGGTCAGTTTGGAGTATTTCACTTTTAAGATTTATTTTAAAAAATATTGCAATTATCATAAATTGGTTTCAAAATTTTAAAAGTTATATAATTATTGACGAGTAAAGTTACGTGGCTTTTGATAATTTATAACCCTAATTTTTCTTTTTGAATGATAGGGAGCATCAAAAAACAGCAACATTTTGCTGGAAAAGTATACAATAAACCGCTCAGTTTTAATACTAGCTATCTAGCAATTTACAAATTTAAGAATGACTCAAAAACCCAAGGAAGAAAGAGGAGACGGGTGCGGATGGAGCTCAAGTTGGCTTTTTGAGCACTTGGATTTGAGTAGGTCTTTAAAAAGCTAAAGGAAAAAAATTTAGAAATAGGTCAGTACAAAGTTCTCCGTCAACCAAGGTCAACTCGGATGTTGGGGACAAGCTCCTCATCGTTACAAAATAAATTGAGAATCATTGCAGCATATTTGTTGAACATGTGGAGGTAATTTCAATAGGTAAAAATATTCTTGGAAGGTAAGCAGGCAACCTCCACGTGGTGACCGACCAAAAATAAAATTACTAAAAGGCCACTGTACGTCGGATGCCTCCATCAAGACAAGATCGGTCTAAGTCTTATAAACAATCCGGTGATATATATGTTATATATGTAAAATGGATGATTTTTTTGCATTTTACTGCTCCTTGATCAATTCCCATCACCCATGTCATTTCGTCCGCCCTTGTACAACCTTCCAAATATACGAAAGATTGCTTTAATTAGGGTAAGTTATGGGAGTGGGAGAGGGAGAGGGAGAGGGAGAGGGAGAGAATAATTGAGGGTAGTTGCAGGAGCTGAGATGGTTTTATGCATTTTGCTGTTCCTTTATTTCCGACCAGAGAGAGAGAGATGGACAAGTTGTCTAATAAGGCTAAGGTAAGTGGTAAGCCCACTTGTGCCAAGGGCCAAAGAAAACCAAGCAAAACAAGCCCAATTGGGACCACAAAATAAAAGGCTAGAAGAAGGCCCATGGGCTGACAAGGGGAAGAAAAAGGACCAAATTGGGCCTACCTTAGGCGCCGTAGATGGTATAGGCCGGGAGGCTGGTTTGGGGCCGGCCCTCTAGTGAGCACTTTGAAATCCGAGTCCAAATTTTCATTTTCAACACTTTAAAGCCCGTGAAAACTTAGAATAAATGAGGTGACATTCAAATATTTAGTCTGATATCATTGAGAAGTCGGTACCCAAAATCAGAAAAAATTTGGGGGCTAAGGGATTAAGTCGATTGCGCGATCATAGTACGGTTAGTTATCGGGCGCCCACTTTAGGATTTTCCTCATGTTTGACTCATGATCGACAATCCTTCGATCCACGTTTAAGCACTTTCTCGAGTCGGGGACATCATTCAATTGTCATGTAATCTCAAAGGCTCAATTGACAATCTCGAGTACAAGATAAAGGAATCGGTTTAGCATAGTTCATAGTTTCATATCGAAATTGTGCAAAAATCACCTACAACCTAACTTCATCTTACCTTAAAATCAATTTATTTCCATTTCCCTATTAGTTTAGTATTAGAGGATATTGTTCCCACCTGGGCCCTTTATGGTCAAAGGATTTGTTCTAATCGAAATTGCGAGTCGTACGCATATCGTTTCCTATCAGCGCCTCTCCATAATACGGTATCCCTCGAATGATTAGTTCGGAATATTTTACTAACGAGCATTCAATCAACATCGCCATTTTATAAAATCTCAAAATGGAGTTGATTTTCAAGATGTTACAGCCCTCGCCGCCATCGTCGCCCGTGTCTCCAACTTGATTAACAAGTGAGTTTACACTCTAACCCTTCAATTAATCTATTAAACTTACTTAGGGGTAGGTTATTTTTATAGCTAATCTTAGATATAATATTAATTAAGATTAACTATGGTTAGGAATTCAACATGGTTGGGTTAGTCAAAAAGTGGACTATGGTTAGTTAATTAACCAAGGTTGGGTTAATTAACTAAAAGGTTAATTAACTAAGGGATTTTGTGGTAAAGTTAATTAACCAAGGTTGGAGTTGATTCCAGTTTACTAGAGTTAAACTATGGTTGGATTACTTAACTAGGGTTGAGTTAATTAACTATGGTAAAAGCATGGTTAATTGAGCTAAATATGGTTAACTTTAATTAATTTTTTAATCATACTTAGTGTTAATTAACGAGGTGGTTAGTTAGGATAATCAAAGATTAGTGAGATAATCCCAATTAGTATTATTTTATAAAAAGAATTATTTTTTATTATTACTAATTATTTTAATAATTATTAATTTAATTTAATTATGAATAATATTAATTTATTTATTAATAAATTGTGAGACTAATTTACCGAGTCCATAATTATTAAAGCATGTTGAATCTTGCTTGGATCACTAAGGTGCGATCGTGTAATTGAATTATTCAAGTGCTTGATTGTTCTAATAGTTATGCATTGACGTTTATGTACTATTGCATGGACATATAAAATAAAATAAAAACCCAAGATGTCAGGCATATATATGTCAAGTTTTGCAATGAAAATGAGAATGGCATATTTAAGTGATAAAGCATGAAACTAGGATGGGTTTTCAAATAAAATATCACCACGTGCAATTCTTTGCTGCAATTTTACATGAAAAATATGCAGTAGACTTTTATGTTGAGCATATATCACGTATGCATTGATTCATACATGGGATAAACAAATTGTGGTGTGCTTGTGTGGTCACATAATATAACCCGTCACCCCGATGGGAGTTCGGAATACAAGTATGACTTGTCGAAAATCCTAGTGGAAGTCCGAATATGGGTCGTGATAGAGGACCTATACTCCTTTGGGAATGCTGTCTAGGTAGGAGTTCCGACATAGCCGTGCCCAATAGGGCTAGGCGATGCACAGCTAAGCCGTAAGACACCGGCGGGAGTTCGATTATGGCCCTTTATGACATTAATAATCGAACATGCATGAATGCAGGAGTGCATGAGAAACATGTTGTCATTGGTTCTGATTATGTATGTGCTGGTCATACGATTATGATATACCGATGTGGTACTATGCAAGGTGTGGCAATAGCCAAGTGAGATTGCCTACAATACTACTCGATTGTGGTTGATCAATGCAATACTAAGAGTGCAATATGCATTAATTGTGATATGCATGTGAACTTATCGTGCGGGGTATGGCATGACCGGGTAAGATTGCTTGCAAGTCGATTGCTTATCAATGTTATTCATGAGATTATCGAGTAGATGGGGTCATTGATTGAGGCAAATAAGTATGGTCTTGCTATTGATCTGCTTGAGTGATTTGGCTATGCAATAGATACCCCAAGGCGAGATAATGTCCTAACCGAGGTTTAGGGCAAGAACTCATTGAAATTATGTTTCATTTGTCGTTGCTAAACAATTTTAGGTCTCTGGATGGCACACCACCCAATGCGGTTTGGGGTCCCAAGGATTGGGAGACCATTGTCTCAACCTATCAATTTCCGGGCGAGCGCATTTTATATGAGAAGTATGTGTCCACCATATGGGTGAATGAGGGACCGGGGATGTGGGTCCCCCATTGATTCTGGCATGATTCATCCAAGAGGGCAAGAAATTGCTTGGCCTCTACGATTTTGATGGCCCACCTAGTAGGGGCCCTAAGGATGAGAATTGGGATCCCTGGAGATAGACCCTCCAGATGGGACTATGAAGAATCCCGATCATGCCTCGCCGCGCCTAACCCGTGCCCCCTCTAACTACAACCCAACGAAGCCCGACTACCATGAGTCATTGAAAATTGAACCAAGCTCAAGTTTTTTAGAAGAGTAGATTAACTTAGCCGGCACCTTTTGTAGGCTTTGAAAGGAACTCACCCCACTAATGGGCTTGTAATTAAGAAAGTGTTCTTTGTATGGGTTTATCTAGTGAATTATAAATGAATGGGTTTGCTACTATAGTGTTGTTCGTCTTGCTATCCCTATTGTTGTCGATTGCTTGATTGGGTGTTAGATCATTTCCACTTGCGCATAATGGAAAGATAAAAAGAACAATTAGCAACGCATCTTGGATGTCATTCATTTGTCCAAAGTAAAGGGGTTGTCATGCATTCGGGGTTCAAGACATGACATATTAGGTCTAAATAAGCAGTCAAACATATTAGGTCTAAATGCCCCGACAAGCGCTCACTCTCCACATACGCCAATTATGCTCAGCGAGCTTGAGCTTCGCCAAAGGAATAGGCTTAGTCATCATGTCTACGGGTTCTCTACCGTAGCAATATTTTCACAATAACATTACCCTTTGCTAAGACATCTCGGATAAATGGTACCTAATATCGATATGTTTCGTTTGCTCATGATAAACTGATTATATACCAAATATATCGCACATTTCGTTATCACGGCGGTGTATATCAACACCTTTTTTATTAAGCCTAAAGTTCAAGAGCAAACTTCGTAACCATATCGCCTCCTTTGCTATAAAGGTTAGCGCCATTACTGCCTCATTCGAACAAGGCAACATAATCCTATAAAGATGTACAACTCATTTGCACCACATGCTAGTGTAAACACGTGCCACTGCTAAAGACCTACGATCATTCAAGTTGCGGCGTGATCCGAGATCACATAACCAGTGGTTTCACTTCGCCATTATTGTTCCTTCGGGGTATACTATACCCACATTTGCGTCCTTTCAAATATCCGAGGATCCATCACAGCTTCCCAATGAGTTTTACCAAGACGCTTCATATAGTGACTAACTATACTCACGGCTTGTGAAATATCAGGCCTAGTGCACACCCTTATAGCATACATAATACTACCCACGATACTAGGAAGCCAAGGAACACATGACATATGCTCCTTTCTCCTTCTCGGTCCACATTGTGATAATTTATCTGAAAGTTTAGTGGTTTTGCTAAAGGTGTACTTACAGATTTTGCCGACTACATGTTAAAAACGTGCCGCTATAGTGTTCCTATATGGGTTTATCTAGTGAATTAATAAATGAATGGGTTTGCTACTATAGTGTTGTTGTTTGCTATCCCTATTGTTGTTGATTGCTTGATTGGGTGTTAGATCATTTCACTTGCGCATAATGGAAAGATAAAAGAACAATCAGCAACGCATCTTGGGATGTTGCATTCATTTGTCTAAAGTAAAGGGGTTGTCACGTATTCGGGGTTCAAGGCGTGACATATTAGGTCTAAATAAGCGAGTCAAAAGGAGGGTGCATTGATTTTTCAAGAAATATAAATTAATCTTTAGAACCAACCCCGATAAAAAGTGTTACTTCTACACGCAAAATGAACTAGCAAATAAAGAGTTTAGGGGAAAGATCAATTGCAAACGAGATTCATGGAGATTGGGGTTTAGGTGTGCCTACTTCTCTCTTTGCTTCTAGTAGCTCATATAGACCAGTTCCACTAGTTAAGCCAAGAGTATAGATGGCACCTTATTAAATAGTGTACAAGTGTTGCCATACAAAACCTAATTTTCTTCCATAGCAACCACATTGTAGCCTAAGTAACTACGAAGCTAATTTCAATAGTCATTCTCACACCTTGTACGCACAGCACAACGGGACTCTTTCCCAAATTATAATTCACACCTCTAATTAAACATATAGACTTGATTGCACACTTTATCTCTTACCAATACAAATGCCTTCACTTTTAAGTATAGCCACTTTTTCTGTGTTATAAATGGGGTTCTCACTATTGCTAACTCATAGTTAAAAACACTCAAATGGGTATCGAAGCTTACAAAGAGACAAACTCAAGAGCATCTCAAGAATACTTAGATTCTCTTGTTGTTGCCGTTTTCAACTGTATGACTTTTGGCCAAGTTTTCTCTAATTTATGGACCTCAAATTCGAATGTTGCACTTGAATCAAGTAGGCGTTATGTCATCTAATTCTCCTCATAAAAATCCTAGCAAAAATTCTTAAAAACATGTGTAGAATCTTCCCTCAAATTAGGCTATTAATCAAATTTTCTATTGGTTATCTTTTATTGATGGCAAGTTTCTTGCCATGCTGTCTCACCAATTTCTTGAATATATTAGCCTAAATAATTTTTGGAATATCATACTTTTGTTTTGAGATGGGTCTTCAATTTAGAAACTCAATGGTCTTTAAATCCATATATGAAAAGTGTCCATTGATCGGGTATGATCTTTTTGCAAAACCAAAATTTTGCTTTTAGACTCTTTCTTTTTGCAAATTTGCGGATTTTTGTGAAATTTTGTTCAAATGCTTATACAATCATAACTCAATATTGGCATGATTAAGATATGATCCTCAACACACTTAAATGAAATTATTAAACATTCGGATATATATTTTAACTATCGAAAAAATCCATTATGGATATATTCCAACATTAACAAGGCCTAACAAATAACTATATAACCACATAGGCTCATCTTTTGCTTAATGCTATGGCATTCATCATACTAGTGTAGTGTCTAAATTTCCTCGAGAATATCAATCATGCTAAAGAGTGTTTTAAAGGCACTTATTATGAATACTCAATAAGGAAATTTTTTGCTTACAACATAATGTTTACATTACAAAATTGCTACTATATTGAAAGATGCAATATTGCCTTATTTGAATACTGAACTAGTGCACATTTTCTATTTTAAGATTGTTTAGTGTCAATTAGGTTGAATGCTTGATCTTGGTCCCACAAGGTTTAGAGATTTGAAATATTCTCATTTATTAGTAATAGTGCTCATTTTTATTGTAAAAGAACTTCATAAAGTTGGAAGCAAATGTTGAAGGCAATTATTTTAGGAGGAAGAACTTTCAAATATCAAAACTAGCTCTAGTTATATAAAACATGTATTTTGTAAGGTTCAGAGTCTTCAAATCATCTATAAGTAGGCATTGAGAAAATCTATATGCAAAGATGGGCACGCTTTATAATAATGTTAAGTTTTAAAAGCCTATTATTGTTAATACAATTGGAACTATTGTCCCAAAGGTTCAAAATTAATCTTGCCTCAAGAATTTTAGACCCAATTCATGCTGCAATGTCTTATACAAGATTATATCTGAACTACTTGCAAAACGAATAAGTTGCACGCTTCCTTTGATCATTGGCCTCAATCAAACTACATACCTCAAAGAATATCCTATTGTGCCAAGATCTATTACACAACTACCATAAGGAGACAAAGTAAACATGTATCCATAAAGATTGATCACATGAAAGCCTACAACATGGTAAAATGAGATGCAATTGATAGGGTCTTAAAATCCCTAAATATGCCCTCAACACTTTTTGCTTAATCTGGATAACGTGTACATCACTAATCCAAGGTTTCTTTTGAACTTTAATGGTGTGCATAGGTTGGCTATTTCTTGATAGCTCAAATGGGCTACAACAAGGTGATCCTCTTTTTCCATACCTCTTTGTCCTAGTTGAGTTTTCAATAGAATTGTTAATGCAAAGTTGCTACATCTTTCTTTCAAATATCACTATGCTTGCAAAATGCAAAAGATTACTTTCACTTATGCTTCACAAATGATTTTTCTTGTTGCTCGTGGAGATGTAGACTCCTGTCCTTTGCCTTGTAGATTCCTTGAAACATTTACTTTCACAAGACTACACTTTTTAATCTTGACAAAGCCTAAAAAAAAATTTTCTCTAAGTTGAATAAGGATGAAGCCCTTATACTAGACCACATGTCTCTTTCCACAGGTTACCCTCCTATCAAATACTTGAGTGTTTCCTTGTTACTAGAAAGACTCACTCACTCAAACTACAAGAGTCTTATTGACAATATAATATCTTAAAAAAAAATTGAAGTTGGGGGCATGAAGCATATGAGTTATGCAAGCATCTACAATTAATTAAATCAATCATCATCTCCATCTGCACTTTTATTGGTGCGAAATGTTCTTACTTCCAAAAGCAAACTATGTACGAGATTGAAAGATTAGAAGCATTTCTTATGGTTTGGTTCTTTAGCGATCATGGATTGCACAAGGTTTGCGTGACAAGTAATTTGCTCACCTAGGAATGGTAGGAGAATTAGGGATTGCCTAATCTGAACATATGGAACAAAGTTTTGTTAAGCCACACGCTATAGAGACTCACTAATCATCCATCCTCTTCCTTTGGAGCATTTTGGTTCATAACACAAAATGTGAAGGCACCCAATTATGTAGCTCAACATTAGGAGTAGTATGGCTTAGAGTTGGCAATGTCTCACCAGGTGTGACATGTTTAACCTCAATTATATCAACCCAAGTATTGTTGCCATGATATATATGCTAAACTCAAACATAGGGTCTAGTTTAGAGTGGTACAACCTAATTTGGAGCAATGACATCAGCAAACACAGTATTAATTGGCTAGGTAGTTTGCGAGATAGACTACTGACAATAGAGATCATAACACGATGGATGACCTCAGTTAATATCCAATATAACTTCTGCAAGGTCTGTATAGAAGACAAAGCACATCTATTCTTCCAATGCGAATAGACAGGCAACATTTGGTGCAGTATACTTGCACAACATGGGATTAGGTGTTCTTTAGGTAGATCGTGTTGTAAATAATACACGGAAACGACAGGGATCTTGCAACTTACGTCAACACGAAAATACTGGAGAAATAGCAACTTACGTCAACACGAAAATATTGGAGAAATAATAAGGACTCAGAAAATTTACGTGGTTCGGTCCGAGTAGTGTACCTATATCCACGGGAAGAGCCAACAGCAAATAATCCACTATAATTGGAGAATTAGAATTACAATCACTCACACACTTGAGTGTTTTCCACACCTAAATCTTAAACCCAAACCTAAAGTGTTTATAAATAAATAATGTAAACTTACAGCACAAAAAATCTGTTCAAGCCCCTACAACCCGCTCACGTACATAAAAACAACAAGAACTCCATTCTTTCTGTATGTTTCGTACGGAAACTGCAGCTTCTTGGCTTGGCTTCTATTCTGTGCAGCCTTTCTATTCTCTATATGCTGAAGAAATATTTTATATTTATGTAAACCAAGCACTACTAGGTTTCTTCTATAGATAAAAAGAGGAAACTCTTGTTTTTTTATCCTTTAGTGCAAAAGTAATCCTAGTCAAACTTGGAATAACAAGAAATCAATTTTGAATAGGATAGGAAATATTTTGATCAAATTAAAAATCCTTACTATGGATCGAGTTCGTGAAAATTCAAACTCGAGTTCAAATTTAACAATTCTCCACCTTGGTTCGATGGTTGAAGCCAAGTCATAGTGCTTGTCAACCATGCTACTCTCCCAATGCCCTGACAAGTGCTCACTCTCCACATATGCTAGTATGCTCAGCGAGCTTGAGCTTCACCAAAGGAACAAAGATTGGTCATCATGTTCCATGGCAGTTCTCTACCGTAGCAATAATTTTCACAATAACATTACCCTTTGCTAAGACATCTAGGATAAAGTGATACCTAATATTGATATGTTTCGTCGCTCATGATAAACTGGATTATATGCCAAATATATCGCACATTGGTTATCACAGTGTATATCAATACCTTTTTGATTAAGCCCAAAGTCCAAGAGCAAACTTCGTAACCATATCGCCTCCTTTGCTATAAAGGTTAGCACCATGTACTCTGCCTCAGTCGAAGACAAGGCAACATGATCTTATAAAGATGCTTTCCAATTCATTGCACCACCTGCTAGTGTAAACTCGTACTCGCTAAAGACCCGCGATCATCCAAGTTACCAGCGTGATCCGAATCCACATGTAACCAGTGGTTTCACTTTTGCCATTATTGTTCCCTCCGGTATACTATACTCACGTTTGCCGTCCCTTTCAAATATCTAAGGATCCACTTCACAACTTCCCAATGAGTTTTACCAAGACATTTCATATAGTGACGAACTATGCTCATAGCTTGTGAAATATCAGGCCTAGTGCACACCATAGCATACATAATACTACCCACGGTACTAGAATAAGTGGAACACATGACATATGCTCCTTCTCCTCCTCGCTCTAGTAATAATTTATCTAAAAGTTTAAAGTGATTTGCTAAAAGTGTACTTACAGATTTTGCCAACTGCATGTTAAACGTGCCGCAATCTTTTCAATATATTTCTTTTGAGCATAAAACTCATGCAACTCTGTTCACAAAAATCTCCATACCTAATATTTTCTTTGCAGCACCTAAATCTTTCATCTCAAATTCAGCACTCAATCGCCTTTTCAGCACATCAATATCAAACATATTTTTAGCTACTATCAAAATGTCGTCAACATATAAGAGTAGATAAATCAAAGAACCATTCTCCAATCTCCTAAAATAAACACAATTATCCATCTGACTTTTTGAGTAGTTCGACTAGCCATTAAAGCATCAAAACGTTTATACCAATCTGCCTAGGAGACTGTTTTAGCCCATACAAAGAATTATTTAACAAGCAAACATGATCTTCCTTACCCATAATAGCAAATCCTCTAGCTGTCTCATGTAAACCGTTCCTCCAACTCACCATGAAGAAATGTCGTTTTCACATCTAGCTACTCTAGCTCAAGATCCCGTGAAGCAACTAAAGCACGTAAAACACAAATAAAAGTATATCTTACCACGGGAGAGACACCTCGTTATAGCCAATGCCCTTCCGCCGTGTATATCCCTTCACAAGTTTTGCCTTATACCTCGTTGTCTCAACATCGGGAATACCTCTTTCCATTTAAAGACCTATTTACCTTTGACAATCTTTTTGGCTCTTAGGTACTTCGACCAACTCCCATGTCTGATTCGATGAAGTGATTCCATTTCTTCATTCATAGCCCCAAGCTACTACAATGACTCACTACTAGCTATTGCTTCAAAATAAAATGAAGGCTCATCCATCTCCACCTCATCACCTACAATTAATGCATAAGCAATATTTGTATAACCATAACGTAACAATGGTTTAATTTGCCTTCTCTGTCTATCTCTAGCTATATTGTGCTGCAATTGTTTTGATTGTTCACTATCACCGACTTCGGGAATTACGCCTCTTCTACGGTCTCGGCTTCTATTACCTCCAAAGTCTCTCGGAGTCTCCACGATGCTCCACCTCACTAATGACACCATGATTTGTCTTCTCGCTTGTTGTGTTACAAAACTCCTCTATTAAAGCATTGCAATCTCATTGAAGATCACGCCTTTGTTGATTAGAAAACCAGGTGATGCGGGGATCGGTACCAGCGTAGGTAGTCTTTCACCCCATGTGCATAACCGAAACATGCACTTCTTCGCCCTTGGCTCAAGCTTACCATCACTTGCATGAGCATATGCAGGACATCCAAATATTCATAATTCGGAATAATCAACAGATTTCCCGAACCATATTTCCTCATGAGTCTTCCACTCGATAGCAGATAATAAGATCGATTTACCAAATAATATGCCATATTCACTACTTCAGCCCAAAATTCCTTACCAAGTCCTACATGAAAAGCATACATCGAGCTCGCTCAAGTAAAGTTCTATTTTCTTTCTACCATGCCATTCGCTATGGTGTCCTGGTGTGCAATGTCTCACAATCCCTTCTTTCTCGCGTAACTCAGTAAAATCTTTACCACATAACTCTATGCCATTATTGGTTCTCAAGCACTGGATCCCTTTATCTAACTGCTTCTCAATCAATGCCTTAAATTTCTTGAACCGATTAAACACATCATATTTGTGCTTTAGAAAGTATACCCATACCTTCCTTGAATAATCGTCGATAAATGTCAGCATATATCGGGCACCTCATTTTGAATGAACAGAAGATGGGCCCTAAACATTTGAATGAATATACTCAACCGGTTGCTTGGTTGAATGAATAGTTGTAGTAAACTTAATTTGGCGCTGCTTCCCAAAAATGCAATGTTCACATAAGTCCAACTTTCCTGTCTTCGACCCTTCAACAACCCCCTTTCAC
The DNA here is from genome assembly GCA_014182895.1 of Angophora floribunda. Lineage (NCBI taxonomy): Eukaryota > Viridiplantae > Streptophyta > Magnoliopsida > Myrtales > Myrtaceae > Angophora > Angophora floribunda. The sequence continues at coordinate 3,360,932 of CM024711.1, read as the reverse complement.
CGAGCATCGTCATACCTCGCCCTCACTCATGTGCCATAAATGCATATACCATAATTAACTCAAGTCGAGTCTAACTCCCGCCTAATAAAACTGCAGCGGTTCGGTCACGGTCTCTCAAAGTAGATGATAAGAGAATTCACTTTCTTCCCTTCATCATTGTCATGGCACCACGAGAGATTTTCAGTACTCCACCTTCAGCGATGTACCTACACCTGATATTATCAAAGTGTCCCTAGAGAAATAAGGTTCTTCTTGAGTTTTAGTACATGCCTCACGTCCGTCAATGTGCGCACCGCCCATCGTGCATCTGAATTCGAATTGTTCCTATCCCCACGGCCTTACGGGCTACATTATTCCCAAAAGAACGCTACCACCATTTGCAATCTGGTAAGTAGTAAACCAATTCTTGTGAGGTGTCATATGATAAGAACATCCCGAATCTAACACCCATTTGTCTTTTGACAAAGTAGTAGTCACACATAAAATAGATTCTCCATCACTAGTGCTCCCGTTTGGCTACGTTTGCCATATTGCTTGTGGCATTCTGCCTATCACCTCGATTTCTCCGTTTCGGACAATCTCTCCTAATGTGCCCTTCCTTGTGACACTCGAAGCACTTCACGCGTCCCTTGGACTTTCGGTTGTGTGACTTCGATCTGCTTTTGCCTCTGCTGTTGCTAGGCCCTCGATGTTAATCTCTACCCCAAATCGTTAATGCCTACGCTACTCCTTGCACAAGACTATTGTCACGCAACTTTCTCTACCACTCCTTAGAGAACATAGTGGACTTTACCTTTTCTGAGGTAATCGTAATACGCCCTACAACTTGGTGTATCGCAAGAAAGTGCTCCCACGACTTTGGTAAAGAAGCTAACAACATCATACCCGCTCTTCATCATTAAGTATCTTACCGACATTCTTCAAATTCATCATGAGTTTATTAAATTCATCTAGGTGGGTTCTAATAGATGTACCTTCAGTATATCTAAACTGAAACATCATCTTCAACATGTATAAGCGATTATTCAAACCCTTCATTACATAGAGTGCATGAAGTATTGCCCATAAATCTGCAGCATCCTTCTCCTCAGCTACCTCTGTTAACACCCCATCCTATAAATTCAACAGGATTGTGCCCTTTGCTTTCTCCATTAGCTCTGTCCTTTCAGAAGCTTCATTATAATCGGCAACTCATCTTCGCCATTTAAAGCTCTTGGCCAAACCTTGGGTTGTCAACAGCACACGCATCTTGATGCTCCATAACCCAAAGTTACTCCTCCCATTAAACTTCTCAATATCACCTTTTGCCTCAGACATAATTGCAATAACAGAATTTCTAGATAATAATCAAACAAGCAAAAGCCCCAAATTACAATCAAGAAATTCGAACCTAAGCTCTAACACCAATTGCTGGAAATAATACACAGAAATGACAGAATCTTGCAACTTACGTCAACACGAAAATACTAGAGAAATAACAAGGACACCAGAAAATTTACGTGGTTTGGTCCGAGTACCGGTACCTACATCCACGAAGAGCCTGCAGCAAATACTAAATCGGAGAATCAGAGTTACAATCACTCACATGCTCGAGTGTTTCCCACACCTAGATTTAAATCCAAACCCAAAGTGTTTACAAATAAATAATGTAAACTCACAGCACAAAATCACCGAGTGTTCAAGCCCTTGCAATTCGCTCACGTACATACGAAAAACAAGAACTCCATTTTTTCTTGTATGCTTCGTACGGAAACTGCAGCTTCTTGGCTTGGCTTCTATTCTTGTGCGGCGCTCTATTCTCTATATGCTGAAGAAACCTTTTATATATATATATATGTAAACCAAGCACTACTAGGTTTCCTCTATAGATAAAAGAGGAAACCCTTGTTATTATCCTTTAGTGCAAAAGTAATCCTAGTCAAACTTGGAATAACAAGAAAACCAATTTTGAATAGGATAGGAAATATTTTGATCAAATTAAAAATCCTTCTATGGATCGAGTTCGTGAAAATTCAAACTCGAGTCATAATTTAACAGATGGAATAAGGAACTTTAATGGATGATTAGGGCAACAAAGTGCAAAGATTTGGTGAGCTTCTCAAGATATCTTTTCTAGCAACCATGTATTGCATTTCAATGTAGCACAACAATTGACAATTTCAAAACAAGTCAGTTGACATTCATATTATTTTGGCCAAGGTGAGTAAAAATATATGAGGTAAAGCCTAAACTCCACCAAGAAATCAAACCTTCATAAATTAATGTTTTATTGGCTACCATGTGGAGAGTTCCTACCTTCACCTTTTTTTTTGAATTATCAGCTCTAATTTTAATGTTAAGGGATGCCCCTAAGCTGTTACACTTCATCCACTATGATATTTACATTTTCAACCAAAAACAAAAAATGGTCGATAAATTGTTGGTTTCTATGTTAGAGATGGTGGCAATTTTTAAGACATCCTTAGGATTAGCTACTTTTTTTTCACATGACCTCTCCTTCAGCTTTTAGCTTCCACTTTTGAGGCTTAATACTTGCTTTTGAATTCTAGACAACAAACCGAAAATAGGATCTGGAAAGAACTGCCAAGAGAATGTAAAGTCCCTCACCAAGCGTCCACTTTAAAAAGAAGTTTATATTGCCATTAGATAATTGCAAGCATGTGGCCTCTTTTTCTACAGTCGTGTATGTATTTTAATGATTGGCAAAGATAGTTGACGGAGTTGTCAGAGCTCCTTTCGGAAAGAATATGCTTGAAATCGTCCCAAAGAGGCACAAAATCTCATTCTTCGAAAGGATTATTACGATTTAATTACACAAAAAGATTAGCAGTTATCTGGGTTGGTGAAATAGAGGAGATCCATTCGAGAATTGCGGGCATGGTGTGGTTATGTGAAGGTACTCTTTCCTAAGAAACTTTTTGATGGATATGCATATTCTTATTAAAGTTGAGCTATCTTAGATTGATGTATTGGCACTAAATGAAAATTCTAGCCAAGATTGACAATGCAAGGGATATGCTGCAAATTGTCAGCCAAATACGATTCGTGCTTACGACCTATCAAAACAGGTGTGCAGCCAATGGTCCAACCATTAGAAAAATATGTAAATGGTCTATATGTATAGTTATATGAACACATAACACATTAAATGACATTAAACAAATCATTTCAGGAAACATATAAGCAGTTCTATTAGTACCGATCAAATAGACATCAAAACCAATATGGTGAGAAAAATGAAATTGTGTGAAAATGATTGGACAACATATATATCCCACAAAAGTCCTTAAAGAATTAGATAATGTCATGTACATTTTGAGGTGATAAGTTCATATCCTAGCTACTGATATTTCTGATAAATGTAACTATAGACAACAGTAGAAGGACACCAAAGGGTTAGTGTAAGAGTCAATTAAAAAACTGCCCGACCAACAACCGTCAACGAACGGCTTACGTGACAGCCAGAATTTGACCAAATCTCCCATATTTGATAGCCACTAAGTGTCGTCTTCAACCTTTGCTTTTCAAGATCATGCATCCCCTCTGGACCTTGGATCTATGATCATATGTTTGACTTCCCTGATTCGGCCTTTTCAGGGTCAGCATTAACGTTTTTTCCCCTCCACTGATAGAATTAAGTATCATGCAATGAATGGACCTCTGGTGAGAGGGGCAAAAAATATATGTTAGAAAAGATTCCAAACCGGCATGGAATATGTGACTGCATATGCCGAAAGCATAGAATTTGACAATTATGTCTTCCTTGACATTCGATATTTGAGCTTCTTCAACTTGACAAGTACTTAGGCCTACTTGAGCAGTAAGTTAACTGTGCTCTTGAAATCGCATGAAGCTTGACCTAGTCAATGCATCTTCTAGTTCAGTCACTAAGATTAAACTTATTTATGGTTTCTTCTCCTCTTCGTATATTCTAGCGTGGATATGCAATTCTAACAATTGCAAATCACCCGTAACCAGTGGTTTCAAGTTTAGATCCTATATTTGGTTTCTTATCAGACATGATCCATGATGAAAGTAACAAATTGTTAGTTCTCTAGTAAAAATCTTGATACCTTCACTTAAAGAGATCACTAAAAGGAGTTAGTTCAAACCTATCAATGTACCCAACTGAAACAATCTTCACTTAAAAATTTAAGCTAATAATTATTATTCAACTATAATATATTAACTGTTTTATCTTCTATCTTACCAAAAAAAAAAACTGTTTTATCTTCCAAACTTTCTTTTCTTGGTTCAATTGATTAGTCGAGGATTATCGACCTTTGTTAAGTACTATAGTTCACTATTTATCCACAGTAATTGACGACAAAAATTCAATTGCATATGAGAAATTGGACTGTTGTTTTCAATAGAGCAACTTTCTTCAGAAACATATCCCAAAAATATGAGAAAAAGTTGCCAAAATAGTATCATGGAAGCACCTTCCATAATCATTTGCAAAATCTAATACGTACAGCAAATCTCCAAGAAAGGAAAAGGTCAAGGGTCAAATGCACCTCAACCATCAAACTTTCAAAGTAAAACCCCACCACTCCTCTTTGTCGCAGCAATCAAAGTTGTATTTTGTTTAGTCCTTTACAACTTAGTGAAATGGACCAAATGATGAGCCTCCAAATCGGTGTACTCTTGCCCCTAGCAAACCTCCAATCAAAACAAAACTCTATTTGTCCATTTAGAGAATTAGCATTTTTTTATTCGAATACTAAAGAATCTGACTAAAGAACATGGCGGGGTTGGCTCCTGCACCGGCGGAACCCTCCCGACCGCCTGCCACTAACATTTTATAATCCACCAATTGGAGACAAAAACATTTTCATTTTGTTGATCTGTCAGTTTAGTGCGCATTGGAATTTCAGTGGAATTAATTCAACCATAATAGAGTCGTCCTGAACTGGTTTGATAGTGACCTTTTGACTCTTCAAGACAGAATTTCCTACAAAATCTATGAGATGTTGACCGATTGTCCCACGTGTAGCATCCGTCGTCCAGTTGAAACTAAGAAGGGCCAAAAGCATGATTTTCTTTCGAAATATGAGCACAAAAGTTGAAATACTTAAAATTTATGAAATAGTCTATAAATTTCAGGAACCAGTTAAATTTAAATCTTTAAACTATATTGATGATCCTAGTTACAGAACAATTTGCAATGCGTGATTTAATTGATAACCTCTAAATCCTGTGTCAAAATCCGTCAACACATAATCAACTCCACCGACCCTGAAGGATTGACAATAAAAAATAATACTATTATGATACAGGAAACCTATGAACTTCATCTGTTTAGTATGAGGTCTTCCAAGCACCTTTAATGATTTTGTGCATGGTGATTGACTTCGCTTATCATAAAGAATTGGGGTAACATCCACCGAATACTAATTTTATGCATTTTGCTGGTACTTTGGCGAAAAATGTCCAATCAAGAAGAATCGAAGAAGTAAAATTGTGAGCATGGGGATGATAAAATTGTTGGCCCATAAAAAATACATATTAGTTAATGGCCAATTTCTATGTATATCAGACATATTTCAGAAATAAATTACGAAATATTAGTATTGTTGTTGTTGTTTTATATGTGTTGACAATGATAAATTTTATAGCAAGCAACACAATCAGTGTACAATTCTAAGTAAAAGCCAGAATATGACGATTATTGCAAAGGCGGTAGCAGTCATTGGTGTGTTCAATTCCGTCAGTGTATGGTGAATAAGCAGTTGTCTGTAAGTACGTATAAGTTGTAACAGAAGGGGAAGAAAGACGCACGCAGACAACATATCAAACATCTATGTTTTCCATTGTTGCTTTTCCTGCAAATTGAGTGGTGATTATTTGCTCGATTGTCAGTCATCTTTCCACGATGAACATTATTGTCTGTTTTGAGTTCTTCAGAAAAGCTAGAGCAATCAAATTGGAAAGAATAGAACCTCTCAATAATCTCTGAGGAAATATAGCTTTTCTCAGTTATTTTTTCTTTCCCTAGTTTGAAATTAATCAAGAATTCCATCCTGTGAAGCGATATGAACATTGAATATAGATGTCTGTTTTATGCCCCAATTCACTGATTTAATTGCTGAAATGCCTCGTGAGTATGAATGGAGATCATGGGGGTAGAAAAGATACACCACAAAGCCGTTGTTCACCTATCTGGGGACGTAAGAAAATGGTCTGATTGAAAGCAAATCATGTCAGGCTACTTGATCGAACAAAAAACAAAAAAAGGGAAAAGTGTCGGAAAAGTCCTAGACTTATTGCATTAGTGCAAATTCAGTCATAAACCTTTTAATGGTATCAATTGAGTCCTAAACCTTTTAAATTGATGCCAATTCAGTCCTAAATATTTTAATAGTGTCAATTTAGTCATAAAACTTTTGAACTAATGTCAATTTAGTCCTTCTAGCTAATATTGGCTAAGTACTAAATTAACACCAAATCAAAAGATTTAGGACTAAAATGGCATAAATTCAAAAGGTTTGGGCCTAAATTAGCACCATTAAAATGTTTAGGACTAAATTGGCATCAAGTTAAAAGGTTTAGAACTACATTGACATCAAGTTAAAGGTTTAGGAATAAATTAGCACCATTAAAAGGTTTAAGACTAAATTGGCACTAATGCAATAGGGTAATACTTTTTGACACTTATCCCAGAAAAATCTATTGACCTACATAAAATGAGGACTACATTTACCTCGATTCAGTGCAAATGCAACGGTGAAAGTGAGCACAACCCAATTACTAAAGAAGATTAACTTGAACATACTTCATTCTGGTTCCATTAAGCATGCTTATTTGTTTGGCCGAAAAAAGGCTTTCTCAGTTCATAGTATACGTCGTGTTTATGTTGCAAACCTACAGTGTTCATCAGGTTTCCCGAGATACGCCGAGTGTATCAAATGCAGCACAACTTAATTAATTCAGATATATTGACGTTCAAACTCACAACTTTGATTCTTCCCCTAACATTCAATTATTCCTTTTTTACAAAACAATTTTTTTCATCAGATTTTTCTTACCAAATTTTATTCACCAGATTAGCATTTTTTTTTTTATGAGATAGTCTCTCCATGTCAGCTCTATCTCCATGTCAGCTCTGGTCATGTCACGAATAACTTAGCTTGCTTAATCACAAGTCATGGTTGTCACTAAAGGATCTCTCTCGCCTGCAATTTATTGACCATTTGCTATTAATCAAAATCTAGACAAAAAAAAAAAAGAACCTAGATTCCGTTAGTTAATATTTTCAATAGGAATTACAGCGTAACCTTGTTGATTGGAAGTTTTCAAGGAGCGCAAAAGCATTATCTGCCTTGAAATAATTTCTCTCTGTGATAATTGGCTAGCTAAATTTTTTCGGCACTTCATGTTAATCAGGAAAAGAGATCGATGGTCTAATGTTTAAGTTATGGTCATTAAGCAAGGAGTGACCCGGGAAAGTTTTTCATTACAGAAACAATTGGTAACCAAAGAACTGCAACCATTAGTTGCATTATCTTTATTACATGCAAATTTCATGTACATATACTATTACTGACATTCTTTTACTCTAGCAAAAGCTAGAAAATACAACCTTGACCATCACATGAACTATAAGATGTGTGTGTGTGATATGTAGCACAAGAGGATCATTTGGTGAGAAATGAACTTTGAGTTACACTGAGCTTAACAAAACCCTAGTTATGAACTGCATGGCCGACGCTCGGGCTGTGGCCTGGAGATGTGGACCCTAGACGGCTCGGAGGCAATGGCTGCGAATCTTGTGACTCGCCCCCAACTCCAACTGAAGCCGTGGCAAGCGGCAAGCCAACACTTTCCATGTCTGAGTTGCTTACGTGGCTGCCATGCGAATTCATGCTGTTGCTCTCAAGGTTTTTCTGGTACCAAGTAGTACCATCTTGTTGGTACTAGCTTGGAGCTTTGCAGATATGTTTTGGCTTTTTCTTTTCATTTGCCTTCCAACAATAGGTTGAATTTCCTGGGTGAAAAATAATAGAACCAGAAGGCAAAAAAAAAAGCTTAGGGCCATGGAGAGAGTGGGGGGTAGGAGGGGCAGAGAGAGAGAAGCTGAGCCTGATGCCCTAATTCCAAGATCTTCATGGGTATTTATAGGGCTCAGAGGATCGTGAAATTGTTCTATTTCTTATAATTAGTGCTCAAGACCTTGGGACGCGGCAAATTATTATAGCAAAGAATAAAACAAGTGGGGACTACTTTGGATGGAAAATATTAAAGAATGTATCTTGAAATTTGTGAAGGGTTATGAATTACGTTTTTTTTTTTTAAAAAGATATTACAAGTGCCATAATTATTATCTGATGCTAAAAGGAATGCAAAGGAATCAGGAATGTCCGAAACCGAATCAGACCAAACTAGCCCAAAACCTATGGTTCCCATGGGGACCAGTCCACTTCCCAGTTCCAATTTATTGAAACTGGTAAGTATCAATTCAATTCCCAATTTCAAGTGTGGGACCAACCACCATATTCACTTGGATCTAACCGATGTGTGTGTATATATATACATGTACGTATGTATGTATGTATGCTCTGAAGTTGTAATGCTTATCGAAAGATTAGTTGAATCAACGCATTAATTTACTGTATTCAAATTATTGTTTCAAGTACACTCTTCATCTGAAAAGGCGACGGATTCATGTTCACCTTCCTAGTAAATAGAAAGATAAAATTGCTCTCACATAATGCCTCTTGCACAATGCCTCGTTGTCGAACCTACTTTAGTTCTTATGATGTCAACCTCCACAGGGATCAATACATCCCCTAATCGCAGGTGAGTCTTGGGGAAGAACAAGCCGAGCAGTTAATGAACAGTCACTTACCATCCGTATTGCGGTCCAAATGATACTGACAAGTCTTGCACCAGTGCAAATGAAACTCACAATTTCTAGTGTTTCTTTGGAGATGCTTGTAGTAATCTCTCGTGGAAGACATTGATCCCGTTTGTGGCCATTGAAACTGCATGGACCGTGCCATTCTTGCATTGGTGGATGAAGTCCAAGGTAATGGGGATAGGTTCCATGGACCAACTCAAGAACCGAACTGGATCAATTCTCAGGTAGATCTATGGAACCAACGAGCGGTTCCCAATTCCAATTTTTCAGAACTGATCCTTAGTAAGTGCTTCCCGATTCCAAGGTGGGAGCTGCCCACCCGGAACATGCGCATTCCTACTAGTGTTCATGCCATAACTTTTGAATTAATCAATTAAGTGTCGTAACTTTTAAATAAAGCTGACTTGAGTTTTATCAGCAATCTCCCTTATTGGAAATTTTGACACGGCATTAATTTTATATAAATGGTGGACATAGCTCGTCAGAGAAATGAAGTAAGCAAAATCATGCAGAAACTACATTGTTTTGGCCGTCCTAGTTAAATTGGCTTCATCTACGAAATATATTCATACAATAATATCGGTTATTTTTCATTCTATACACTCATTGAAGTAACATAATCACCGTCACTTCAGCAATTGAGCCAAAGTTTTATGTTTGACCAAGCAAAATTTCTTCTTTCTTATTCTTTCCTTGGAATAATTGTATACACAAATATTATATGTGAAACACAAAAATGAATCGTAATAAGTTTTATTAGTAAATGTTTCATATATATCTTGTCGTTTAGCTTCAAGGGTATCCTTCTTATGCATTTCAATCTGATTTAAAAATAAGAGCTGGGGTTAAAAATCCCACTTGAGTCACACATAAAGTTGACACTACATTAATGTATTCTTTCCTCCGTCTAGAAACTTAAGTTTTCTTTTATCTTCTAACCTTACAAGTCAATTTTGTTGAAGTTTGCTTACAAGATCATCGCAAATTCACCAGAGTTAATGGGAGAATATGTACACACAACCTCAATTCACTTGTGTGTCGATGATTAATTATCAAATATTAATAAATAAACTAGGATGCATTTGTTTCATGTAAAATAAATGATTTAGAAAATATTTTCCTAAAAAATGAATAAATAAAAAATATTTTCTTTGTACATCAAAAAATATTAAACGTAAATTATTATCGATAATAGAAATATTTTTCATTTACTAATTATTTCAAGCAACATAAGCGATTGTTTTACGAAAATATTTTTCAAAATTTACTTTCCGTGAAATAAGTTAAATCTTAGACTAATTTGACTTTACAAGGGAGATTTTTGTGAAAAAGTTTCGAACTTTCATTTTATTGTTTTCGAAAATAAATATTCATCTAACTTTCGCAACTACTTTTCAGCACGTCTCTTTTCTCTGAGAACTATTATCGGGATTATTGATTTTTCATTTCCATAGTATATATTATTATCAATTTTATCAATTTATCACACAAGCTATCTCCAAGTGATAATCACATACACAAGGATATACTACATGTGAGTATTATTTTCCCTACAAATTATTGCAAAGTGCTACCAAGGAAGTCAAAGATTTTTTTTTTTTTTGATAAGGTAAGTATATATAATAATGACCGAAATTATACAACAATTGTAAGACGAGGCACCAGCGGGCACTCAGCCTAAACAACTTGTCTTAGGAGTGGTAGGGCACCCTGGTCACAAGTGGAAAGCATGTACAGAAAATCACATCAAAGGACTACAAAGACCTAAATAGACCTACAATTGGGCTGTGGACAGCTCGACATAAAAAATATGGGGGTCTATCCCCCAACACCTCTGCATCCTTCTATTCAAAGGGTTGTCTTCCACCCTTTTGAAGGTCAGCACCTTGTCCTTAACCGCCTTGATTAGCTACGCTTTCATGGATGGAATATGGAGGTTTAGGCCACGGAAGATAATATCATTCCTAGATTTCCAAATAGTATAGCATAGAGGTCCAAAAGAAAATCGAACAATCTCATTGTAGAACCCTTGCCGAAAGGACACTATTAATCAAAGGAGGTAGTCTAGCCAAACGGAATTAATCCAAGGGATATTGCATTTAGCCACCCAAAAGTTGACAAGTGAGTTGGGGACGCAACATTCAAAAAAAATAGATGATTGATCGAGTCGCCCTGGCCTTGCAAAATGCACATACCGTGGAGGGTATTCTACCATAGAGCATGAGGAGTACCTGAGTTGGAAGGCGATTTTTGGCGATAAGCCACATGAGAAATTGGTGTCTAGGGGCTAGCGCCTTATCCCAGACAAAGGCCGCCCATTGCACCAAGTTGGCTCTATGGCGGATAGTAGCCCAAGCTGAGGATATTGAAAATTTTCCATTGGAGTCCTCCACCCAATTAAACTTGTCCTGACCTTGAGAAGGTGGAGGAACTGAAATTTGCCACAAAGACAAGTCTTGCATGAGTTGAAACCCATCCGGAGTGTATAAGTCCTTCACCTTGGCTTGTCAGGGAAGGTCGGACTGGTAAATATCATTATCAGAGAACAACGAGTTTAGTGGGCCATACTCTAGCCACGGATCAAACCACGGCGATGTATGTTCGCCATCTCCTATCTTCCATCTAAAGTGAGGTTGGAAGACATTTCTTAGTACAAGAATCTTCCGCCAGGCCCAAGAGCAAAGAGTTGGAGTGGGAGCAATCCAAAAGTTTTGTCGTTTGAGGTAGTTGGCATGTATCCATTTACACCATAACGATTCTTTGTCAGTGAAGAGTAGCCAGATGTATTTAGCCATGGCTGCCTTGTTATTGTCCCTAATTCTCCTCACACCAAGTCCTCAGACAAACATCAGCCCAAGATACTTTTGCACCTCCAGTCCCATGGCTGGACCCTCGGAAGGAATTGTCTGATTTGCTCTATCTTGTCTACTACCAACGCTGGAAGCCAGAAGATGGATGCCCAATAGGCTTGGATGGCATGTAGTACCGATTTAATAAGTTGTAATCGGCCCGCAAATGAGAGAAACCGGTGAGTCCAAGATTAGACTCTAGCAATGAGATGGTGACCAGGGTATTACAATCCACTTTGCTCAACCAAGAGGTGATAATGGGCACTCCCAAATACCCGGGGAACGAGCCCAAGGTGAAACCGGGACTTGTACGAGCTGGTCCCCGGCGCATCGAGCCACCAGGAGATGAACACTTCACTCTTGCTGGGATTTGGAATCAATCCACTCCATGAGGAAAATAGTATGAGCCCATCCTTAATACGAGATATGGACACAAGTCAAAGATAATTCTCTAAAAAGTCATAAATTTGTTGTATAGTGATTAATTCAGTAATAAACTTTTTAATTTGACTAATTTAGTCTTATAGCATTTGACAACTTGCTAATATAATCCTACCAAACAAGTTTTGGTCGAAAATCTCTAATGTGATTTTCAAGTCAGTGAGGATCATACATGACATGGTTCCTTTTTCTTTTCTTTTTTGGTTTGGAGACATGGCTAATGTGGACATGGACTATTTTTCCAATTTTAAAAAATCTAAATTTCTTTTTACCCTTTTCTCTTCTTATATTTTATTTCCTTTGTTTCTTTTTTCTTTTTTTCTATATTTCCATCTACCAAAAGAAAAAATTACAAAATTCATCTACATTAGCAATGGTCATCCACACTGGCAATGCCACATAAGACGATCGGCACTGACTTGACCGCCAGGTCAAGGATTTTCGACTAGAATTAGTTAAAATGATTACATTGAAAAATCATCGAAAGATTAAAAAATAAGTTAGCCAAATTGAAAAGTTTAAAACTGAATTAATTGCTATACAATAGGGACAGAACTTTTTGGACAATTTTCCTCACTAAGTTATCAAAACTACAAAAACATATATGATTCCATAGTCAGCTATCTTCTCATAAACATCAATTCTCAAACGGATAATGGAGAGCCTCATTCATCATATTATTTTCTACCTTTCAAAGTTCTGAAAAGTTGATTCCCCTTAAAGGCACCATTTATACAAATCACTGTCGAATAACATTATTTTCCTAATTAAAGCAAGAACTAATTTTCTTAACTAATTGGTCGAAAAAATTGCAATATCTAAGTAAAAGTTAGATCGTCACTTAGGAATTACTAAGAATTAGATTTCTACAGATTTACATCAGTTCTTTCGTACAATTCAAGGAAATTAGAATATTTACACGATGTTAAATCTTCACCTAAGGAAATGTTAAGTCTGTGCATTGCATAGCCTTATCTTAACCATGCCTCTTGAAAAAGGTTATGTATACGGACTATGCATTGGAACCTTCCTCCTAGCCACAGTGTGTATGCTTTTAATTTTTAGTAACACAATGTTGACTGTCCATGTCAACAATGAGATGTGGGATGTGTTGAAAAAAGTTACACAATCTTATGTTTAGATACACGCATGAATTATGTTGGGAAATCCTATATTGGAGAATATATATATATAATGTAAATAAATTAATATATTCTAATTGGCACATAACTCGTTAATTTAAGTTTTTAAATGAATGTGAATCTAACTAGATATGTTAACGGGCTCAAACTTGGATTCTCTCTTACTAATATCTCTGAATGAAGGTATGAAACTTACTGCATTAAGAGACTGATATTGTCAACATCCCCATGCAAATCTAACTTTATTCGAAATTTAATAATCGAAGTTCATAATTAAATTGCAAATGAGAAAATCATTTATGTGAAGTCCCTCCTTTTCCACCAAAAACGCTCCTGAAAATTCTCAATTGGATCGTCATGATAATTATCGTACTTTGGTCGTAAATCAAGCCGGCCCCAAAAATTTGGTATGACACGACCAAAGATTATTCCCCCAAGTTCTTCGGCTGTTAAAGTTCTTTTACCAAAACAAGGGCACGAAGATCGATTGGAAAGACTACTAAGCCAATCATGAACGACGTGTTTGCAGCATAGGCAGTAAAAACAAAAACAAAAACAGATTAGCTCGCTAACTTGCTTTACATGCCAGCATGATTGCTGTACTTTTCTTTCTTTGAGGCATTGCTTCCAATGTAACCTGGAAAATGTAGGGTTATGGAGCTATCGATTATTAACATGAACCATTTTTTCAACAGGTAATCAAACGTGTATAATTTAATTTAATCGCATTTGTTTCATAAGTGGGTTAATCATATCATATGAAAATAACAATCATCTTGTGTGCCAATTGATTGTTTCAACCGATTTAATATATATTCAGACGTTTAATTAAACATTAACGAGTTAGTAGTGCTGCAATGCCGCACTTCGATAAAAATTACATATGAGATGTCATTTCAATATTTTAATCGTGTCGTATTGTTTAAAGTATTAATAAACATGTCATGTAGGGATCACATAGGTACACTGAAATAATTGTCATAATCAAGTAAGACAAATTCAATACAACACTATAATGATAGGATATAACTTCAACACGAGAACATGAAATGCCAACCCTAGTTTAATCCTACCATTTTTGACAGTTCTATGTCATATTCGGTGGTATTAACATTCCCAACACACCAATGGAAGAAATCTTGTGCAACTTCGTCACATATCAAAATTCATTCTCAATGTTGATATCACCGGTTTTATTATAGGATAATCGTACAAATAGTCCCTAAACTTTGATTCAATGTGCAACACCATCCAAAATCTTTTAATTTATTTAATGTGATCCCTGAACTTTAACTCAATATGTAATGTCATCTTTAAACTTTTAATTTATTCAATATGATCCATCAACTTTAAAAAATGTTTAATCTAATTCTCAAACTATATAAAAACATCTAATATTATCTTTCCATTAATTCAAGTTCAAGAATAATATTAAACATCTTCATATAGTTCAAGGACTAAATAGAAAATATTTCAAAAGTTTAAGAACCACATTGAACAAATTAAAAACTCAAGGATGATGTTCCACATTAGACTAAAGTTCAAGGGCCACATTAAATAAATTAAAAATTATAGAAAGATATTAAACATTGAACCAAATTTAGAAATTATTTATATCATTTTTCCTTTCATGATTAATGATGTTTTAACTAATGCTAACAAACGGTTAGAGAGCATATTAACTTGCGATTACACGAGCTATTCATAGGTGCGTACGTACAGAGTTCAACTTGTCCAAAGTTTTTCTTTTAAAGAAAAAGTTTTGGCCAGCAATATTTCTTGCAAGTTGTAATAACCTATGATTGAGATCTAACTGAGGCCTTATACACCTGACTTCATTTAAAGAAAAAGTTTTGGCCAGCAATATTTCTTGCAAGTTGTAATAACCTATGATTGAGATCTAACAGAGGCCTTATACACCTGACTTCATCAATGTGATAAGGCTACATTTTTTCGAACATAAACATTAGACAGACGTCATAATTCAAATGATCCTTACTTGAAATCTCACAAGCAAACTAAAAGGCAAGGAAATAGAGAAGGCATAAAATCAAAACACAATTGATGTTTAATCCTGAACTTCATTCTCTCTCAACCTCATTACAACTTCGTTACAATTTCGTTTCAATACACGTACACCGCTTCATTACATAGGATAAGGGTGAGAATCAGCAAGGTGTCGATTCTTCTTGCTAGGATCAACAATGAGTTGATTTGAAAGGAAAAGAAAAGAAAACAAGAGTCGTACCATTCTCATCCAAAATTTCAGCAGATCCGCATACAAGGTCGGCCCAACGAGACCATTGGTGTTTAATCCTTAACTTCATTCTCACTCTCAACCTCATTACAACCTCGTTACAATTTCGTTTCAATACATGTACACCGCTTCTATTACATACGCTAAGCGTGAGGATCAGCAAGGTGTTGATTCTTCTTGCTAGGATCAACAAGATGTTGATTTGAAAGGAAAATAAAACAAAACAAAACGAGTTGTACCCTTCTCATCCAAAATTTCAGCAGATCCGCATGCAAGGTCACCTGAAGAGATTATCGAATGAGCCGAAATTTGGTTGTTGCACTGTACCATTGCAGCTGCCCAAATTTCGGGACATCACATTCGTTGTTGGTTAGCTTCTGAAGTAACAACTATATGACAGCTTCACTGCATATCTACACAGAGCACACTATCCTGTAAGTTAGAAGTTTCCTGGGTTTAGTAATCGTCGTGGATAAAGCTCTCATAAACCGTTCCACTGAGTGCTCGGTTGACTTTGTCCCAGTTACTAATCAAGTCAGATACCGGCCCTCTGTGTATCTTAACCTGACGGCTCGTGAGTTCCATTACTGGCAGATTAAGGAATTCTTGAACATCTTTTAGTTTCTGCAAACGAAGCATCAAACGAGCGAGGAAAATAATTATAGGCAAGGCCGAACATCTTATCCGTGCAAGTCAAACTTTGCCAAATTATCAAGTGTACAGGAGAATCCAAAAAGGGAAATTCACTGGAAACAGATCTATAAGCTTCACTACTTACAGTTCGGTCTTTTATGAGATCCTCATAATACAGGACGATGTGTCTCGTGGTGTTATAAAATGCTAAAGCCTTAGCAACTGTTGCCTCAACTTCCTTCAGATCATCTATCAACGACGTGGAATTAATTGTCGGCTTGTAACTTGAGAGTGTATCAGCCTGTAAAATGTAACCAGATTACAATAGGACTATACAAAAGCAGAGAGAGAGAGAGAGAGAATGAGACCTCTTCTGGTGAATGCACGTGAGACTTGTGGGTTCCATTGAGTAATTTGGCATGCCGATCATAGGAATTAGCAAGCACCGAGACCATGCGACGTAGAAGATTTCTTCTGAAGAGAAATACTACAGACACACCCCTGCGGTTCAAATACTCTAGAATTTCTTTGTGGTGTTCCACTAATCCCTGCATATCACAAAAAGGGGGATAATCTATTGCACTATACATTCATTGAAGCAAACATGGGAGGACAACAAAAACTAATGTACTTCATACGCTTGGATCAATACTCTCTTTACAGAATAAAGACTGAGATAAAGTTAAAGAACTTGATGACAATGAAGACAGCATTCTGCTTGAAATGTCATTTCAATTCCTATGACATGTATTTATAACGAAAACCAAATAGATTCTACTCTATTATTAATCCATCGTTTGAATTAAATACTCAATTCCCAAAATTCTCTTTATTGAAAACATCTGATAATAAATATAGGTAACATTACAGAACCTGATAAAACAAGGTCAAAGAAGATAAGTGGAAAGAGCACATCAATGGTGATGTTTTTACAGAAAAATTGATTGCAGTACTTGGATAAGCTGCTTCTCAGTGCAATTGCTGACTGCTGTGTCACATGTTATTCTGAGAAAAGGCCAATTAATCAGAGAAGGCCTCGAAGAATCAAACCATTTAATAAAGGCATCAGATGTTCAAACATCACAGCTCTAAAGTGACTCCAATAACCAAACTCTACAGGACTATTAAAGGTAATGGAATCCATTCCGTAAACTTCCAACTATAGCTTTTATTTAATTAATGCAGAGCTACTCCAAGCTCTCTAAAAGAGAAGACTCTTAGTCCTTTTTCTGGGATAAACCTGGACAAAAAGGAGAATCAATTCCATTGTAGCACATGAACTTTATACACAGGTCACACACAGAAATATCCCAGAATAAGAATATCCTCGCAATTTATTGATTGTAACTGTCTTTCAATTTTCTCATCAAGGATATGGTTGAAGGAAAATGTTTCTCTTGAAAGAGTAATGCTTTCTTCACTGCTAAACACAAAGAGGACCAAGGACCAGAGACCAAGTCCACATCCTCCCAGAAGACCCAGCCAAAATAAGAGGCCAAAAGAAATGAAAATGAAAGAAGTTTGGTAAAGGTTTAGACTTTGTAAGTATCGTCACCTGTAAGTTACACAGATTATCATAGTAATCTAATAGCCTCATCTGTGAAATGGGTAAAATTATTGGCAAGAAAAATTTATACAAAAACTTAATGCATAGAGCTGACAAACCATTCAAGGATTGCTAACATGTACATATAAATTATATAACCATATGAAAATACATATACAGAGAGCACGCCACTAACTTGAAACTGTCAGAGGCCATATCTACTCAAACCGAAGTGAAAATATATTTGGCTTCATTCCTTTTTATTTCATGCCTGATATTGAGGAATGGAACACAAATTAAAGTGAGATACAGGTATCAATTCCTTTTCACCTTTTGGTCATCGCAGTAAAGTATGAATGTGCATTTCTCTTGCAATGGCCATTCAACCTCAGCAAATAAATAAAAAAGTTACATAACAACCCTTTTGAAATGCAATATAAACCTTCCCTATATTTTGCTTAAACGACATTTTGTTAGCTTTTTAAACACTCATCCTAACCTCTGTTCCAAAACATGATTTTGTAGCTAAATAAAACATAGAAGAGTTATTGGCATATGTATGTTATTTTTCATTTAAGTCACCGGAACCAATCTCAGCCAACCTTACCAAAATCCATTTTACAGTAGTAAAACCACAACAATACTCCAATCTGACTGGGATTTTGATTCCAATACTGACCACTATATGCATAGCAACATATGCTCTGAGTTCTAATTAAGCAGATTCTACAATGGCCTACCTGAAACTTAGGATTGCCAAGAGCAAGAATATCAGAGAATTAAGAGGTGTCACTCTTAGAGGATATCAAGACATCTTTGTTTTTACGCCCTTCAAAGTCACCATGAATGTAATGATCGATCCAATGGATCATCTATCAAGGCATCATGTCAGCAAAAAACTACATCCAGTCAAATTTCAAATTCAAACAAATAGCAAGCTTGCAAATGTTTCAACTAAAATAGATTGGCTTTTTCAATCTGATTCAGTCTTATCTTCTTGAAATGATGTGGCAGCCTCTCATAGGTAAAACTAAGATACAAAAATGACTGCATAAACTGAGAGGATCTGAACACACATATGAAGCATTCTCAACATGAAGAAATAATATACCTGATTAAGCATCCATTTGAAGCCAGCTGCAGCAGAACATTCGTTCTTGGAAGCACTGCTGAACCAGTCTAAGTTGTAGACTCTATCCAGCGTTTGCATGATAGAAGAAATATTTTTCCTTCTATCCCAAACAGAGAATATCTCCCCATTCGAACTAACATTGACATGACTATTCAAAAGAGTCTCAAACCATCCACTCCCTGATCTCTGCATCGATATGATCGTGAAGAATCGCACTGGATTATGCGAACACTCAAGCCTGTTTATATTAAAGAGAAGAAAATCAGGTCAACACTTCAAATGCTTATTTTCCAATACCAGTGAATGATTCTCACTTACCTGCTAAAAGTCTGAGGTCTCGGGTAATGCATCAAGGGGTTATGGAATTTTTTCATATTGCCACTGCAACAGGGCTCCTCAATAATCTGGAAGTTCTGAAATCTAGTCTTAGACTGATTGCTTATCTGCCTGATGCAAATTGAGCAGATATATAGTCCACACATCGCCGCAAATAACAATACTATCGTCCTATACAATAAAGGAGAAGATTTCTTGTGGGCCTTTACGATAAATGTATCCTGCCATTCACATGAGAAAGGAAGAGTAACTTCATGTCAACCCAAAAATCAAAAATCAAAAAGTGACGAGATGCTGAATGTAACAAATATGGTTGCAAATCTGCTTCAAGCTTGGTTTGCCCAAGAAGAAAATAATACCGTATAAGCCCAAAACTGAAGAGACCAATGAAGAAAATAATAGCTGCGAGAGGGAAAAGAGTACACCGTGCATTTCATATTGAAGAACAGAAAAGAACCCAAAACACTCACAACCCAAAAAAATCGAATACTCAGTTCAAAAATCAACGTCCGACCATACAAAGCTAATTATTTGAGCAGTCATCCTAATCGAACCCTCATTGCTGCTTCAGCAACCCCTCCTTTTGAAGAAAAACAAAAAAAAAAATCAGTCATACAGACTAAAACATCTAGAAGAAGTCCCTTTTTTCCCTGCTCAAATGCGTTAATTCTTCGGAAGGGAAAAGCCCATTGTCCTGAAAATCACAAGCGTGAAAAGACTCCAAAGAAAAACCACATAAGGAAGGACCCTCTTGCTAATTTAACCAGAAGAGACGGACTTTTCTACAGCAAAGAAGAAGAAGAAGAAGCAGCAGCAGCAGCAGCAGCAGCGAGCGAGCAGAAAGAAAAACAAACGATAATAAAGAAACACACCTTGCCGGACAAAACAATTGCTTCCGCCATTGCGACTACTCTGAAACGTAGCGAGCAAGAGAGAGAAAAATCGAGGGTCGAGCTCGGAATTACACTCTGGAAGCCCCACTTCTTCCGTTCTCAGCTAAAACAGTCCTCAGCGAGCGCCAGAGCGAGAGAGAGACAGAGACCAAAGGAGGCAAAGGTAAAGTTTCACTATTTGGGTCGCCTCGTGAACATCAAATGCAAGCCCATCACGCCCAGAGAGAGGGACAGCGAATCCCCGCCTGCTTTGTGGGTCTTGCCAATGCAGCACCACCACCACCACCACCACCCATCCTCCAGATTTTCCAAAGCAAAAACTAAATGGCGAGCGATTAAGCCTTTTTCCTCAGCCGGGTTCACCCCAGATTTACCAATTTCTGCGGTCCCGGAGAGATTGATGATGATTTCCTAGGCTTGTCGTCCCTACGCCCAACAGGACAGACGCCGACGCCGTACCCACCGCGACGCCCCCTAATCTAGCCTCGCCTGCACGAAGCCCGATCCATCGGAACTCTCGACTACCGAACTTGTCATAATTCAAAAAGAGCCTCTGCTGCTGCGCCACCACCACCTTCCCCAACTTTGACTTCGGTTCGATTCCCGAATGATTATGGAAAGGATGGCATTAAATAACATCCCTCCGCGCTAAATCTCACCCTGGGTCGCCGTGATCTTGATGTTCAGTATTTATCTCTCTATACGTGTGTTTGAAAAGTCGATTGAGTTACCTAAATCAAAGGGGGAGAAAAGTGGCACGTTTGAAAAGAACATTACAGTGCACTAATATAAAAATCCGCAGAAAAAAAAAAAAATCTATTCTATTAACGATAGAAAAGAAAATAATATTGGAAAGTAGTATAATTAAAAAATTTACCTTTTTTTCTTATTTGATTATTTATTAGGTACCTCAACAGCACGCGTTGGTGAAATTCTTATAAAAAAATATTCAAATTGTTATTGTGTTTATGAATGCTCGAAAAAATTTCTTTGATTCCTTATCTTTTGGAGAGAATTTTTTTTTTTTAAAAGATTGTATGTATCATTTGAAAATGCTAGTCAATGGAAACATTTTCATTATCCATAACAATTTATATTTAAATATTTAAAATACTATACAAATTTCAAAATATATATAGAAAATCATATGTAAACCACCGTGTTAAACTATTATAATATGAAAGCTTTCAGATGTGTCTACCACAAAATTTAGATTAAACAAAAAAAAAAGCAAAATGCAAGTCTATCTAAACGCCAATATTTTCTTTTCAAATTAACAGTCAAATAGTCTCCAAACCACCATCACACAAAAATGGATTGGATTTTTACGAAACAAGTAACCTCAATTTGAATTTAACTTGAAGATTCATAAAATAAAAATGACGAACTTGTTGATGATTTTAAATTGACAAAGTTCATTTCCAGATTTTCATGAAAATTTTTAAGTTTAATAAAAGGAGATAGGAATCTTGAGTTTGTTTTATAAGGTAGGGAAGAGAGATGTAAATTAATGAATGGTGGAGAAAATCAAGTCATTGGAAACCTAATTATACGACTATTAAGTTCTTCAAGTGAATCCCTCGCTATTCAAAATCTCTGAAAATTTGATATACCGTAAATTCTAGATGGAGCTGCATGTCCTATTCAAGATGGGCATATGAAATCTGTTAGATAAAAAGTTTGACTTGTCACACAATGGTATATCCAAAATGGACAATATCGTAGTTTAAACAGTCAAATTAATTGTCCATGTATCCCATAAATATCTTATACTCTGTAATTTCATTTAAATCCCTCTCATCTTACAGTCACTTAAATTTCTTTAATTGATTTTCATTTCCAAGTATTTATCTAGAGAAGGAAAAATCTAATGAAAACTTCATCATTTCTCCAAATCAAACGATGCAATTACAGAGTAAACCGATAATAGCAATGACGCGATACATATGTCATGAACAAGTAAGATCGACACGCTTATCTTAAGAAAATCACGCGACTACTTGATAGCAAAGTATTACAAGAGATGTTAAAAAATTATCTTGACCGAGTATGGGATTATGACGTTGGCATTTAGCATGCTAATTAGAAACCGCGCTAGGGTTTACTGCTTCCTTTGATGGACTTAACCAAAACTGCTTATAATTTTTCTTTGATTCGTTATATTAAGACGGCACGGCAAAGGACACGAGAAGCATTGAAATGGTCGAAAGCGAATGCTATAATAATGCCCGAAGAACGCTACTTCTGTTGCCAAATTGATGTTGAATACTGACCCTGCCATGCGACAATCCTCGGACCTAAACTTTAGGTGCATCGACAAGAAAAAGGACTTGTACTATTACTTTGTTTGCGATTGTCATCGTTGCCATCGAACTTGATCTGTCGTTGCTGTTGCCGTCGACATAGTCGTCGGTAGACTTAACTCTGTCAGTTAGTTGTCGCTAGCAGTCACGCGTGTGATTGGTTTTTCCCTATTGAACATTGACACTTCAAGTGGAGGAGCGATCTTTAATTATTTAAAATTCGCCAGATGTAGGTTTGTTTTTAATTTGAGTTTTCCTTTCGAAAAAAAAAGGTTATCTTGCTATTCTTTTTCTCCTTTTATTTCCAAGTAAGCTCAGTTTTGGTTAGATGATTTTCAAAATTTTATCTGGAAAATGAAACGGGTGGGTTGACAAAGGAAATAAGAGAGATAAAAAGGGGGAGTTCTTGGAAGGAGGAAGAGGAGATTGTACTTGACTTGGATTAATCTTTTAAGGAACCCCACTTAATCTCTAGCACAAATTGAATAAAAGAAAAACCTTTTAAGATTTACCGGAGACATATGTTCGTGTCCAAGGGGTGGGTTCACAAAAATGTATAAATGTGGTGATTCGAATTCAAGTCTTGAGCAAGAAAGACGAACACGCTCTTTAAAAAGAGTGCTGCATTAATGTTCTTACAAATCCTCTCAAAGCTGAAAGACCCTGCCTCTGTTCTCTTATATTTTGAGTTTAGCCTAAGAATGCCCAGAAAGACTTAACTTCCACTTATATTAAATCTTTCTCATCCTGCAATAGTTAAAATCTATTTCCCATAGGTATAATCACATTTTAATAATCATGTTTTCTCCATTTTCATCATATTTGTTTCAGTTTTGCTTTTCAGCGAAGTTAAAAAGTCCCCTCCATCCGGAGAGGCTAGATAACTTCGATGTACGGCATGCAGGATCATAATCCATCACTAAAAGATCGATGCATAGGATGACACGCAATGATCTAACAAGTATAAATTAAGCTGTGACGGTGAAAATAAGTTAGCTTTTCGTCGCTTACCCAAATGAATATTCTGCATAAGATAAAGCCGGGGAGTAGGGCTGATGATTAAGCCTCTTTCCAGGCGTGTGTGGTTGTATTAATTATAAGGAAAGAGAGCATATCATTAGATACGCAATAGAAAATGCGAATTCATGGAACGAAAAAGATTCAAAAGGACATTCTCTCGGTGCGACAACGTGAACCCCACAACCAAGAATTCGTGGCGCCCATCGCTCTCTCCCTAACTTTACACTAAATGGAATTATTGATCCCGCCAGCCTTCATCATTGACATCATCGGAGTGGCTTCGAGAAGGATGGTCCCCGAGCTCTCCTCTTTCGTTTCTTTCCTCTCTTATCGTTTCGGGGAAGATTATCCGTGGTTGAAGCCGGAACCGAGAGACCATCATCTCGTGTTTGCCCCCTGGAACTTTATTTCCACCTACGTAATTGTCACGTGGTATGACCAACAGGCATAATTTTGTCCCGCGACCCGTGATCCACCGATAAGATTTTAACTTATATTCACTTGTCAGCAGCAAATTTATGGATTTTATTAGATTCGAGAGAGCATATCCAAATTTTATCTCTCATTTGAGTTTAACCTTCGATCGATAAATTAGAGAAAGCATCTTTAAATATACTGTGATTTGACTTACTCTAATTATGATTTGTTGAATATAATCCTCAATGTTGTGATTTCGATTTAACTGATATGATTTTTCGATTCAAACAAAGTTTCTTTAAATGAGAAATAATTAAGCTAGATTCAATTAAAATTACAATTAAAAACTATAAAACAATAAAACCTAAACAAAGTGGACGAATTGAAGCATATATTTCTGATAACCAGAACTGTTCTTAATTTATATTTTCACTTAATTATTCAAGTGATTCAAATCAATGCATCAAATAAATTACAAATAACAAAAAAAAGTTAGTTTGGTCTAATATTTCAGAGTTATAAATAAGGACAAAGCTCGTGAGTTTTAATTCTTTTTTTTTTTTTTTATCGTAACTTATTCAAAGCAAAAATTTGTCTTGCATTTGTATTTTTGTTTTTTTCTTAGTGAATTGACTTATCTCGAATACAGCTTCCATGATTGTATGCTGAAAACTCACTTTTTCTACCTATGCTTTACGTTTTTAGGAGAAAAAGTTATAGCATTGTAGACAACGCAAATATTTCAAACCAATTACAAAATGCAACGTAAGCATTTTACAGCCCATCAAACTTTTTCACATGACACCACATTTATTAAATTAAATTAGGATATCGAATCATCAGCAACTAAGGTCCATTTCCAATTAACATATTGATCAGTCGAATAAACTAAATTAAATAAGCATTTATCCGGACTATATTAATCTTTTATTGAATATTTGTTTAAGTTAAAGTGAATATTGGCCAAAATTTGTATTGCTAATAAGCTATCTTAAATTGACTAGGATGGTCTGAAGGGATTAGCCATTTTTAAATTAATTCAAAATCATAACATAAATTCGTTATGAATGTCTTTTCTACTTCACATAAATTTGAGACCTCTTTTAATCATGATATATTTTTGAAAATTGAAAAAGTTATTAGTAAATAAGTCTATACTCTTCTCTTATCACACATCGCACGTTATTGATCTTACCAATGAGTCAAAAACATGAATCTAGACTTACTCGCGCTTCATAACTAGTTTCTAATGAAGCTCGGCACCTCTCAAGACTTTACCAAAATTTAAATTCAAAAAAGACTAGTCAAGTGACATGACAACTTTGTTGATAATATTAAGTCTTCTTGAAGTAAATCCCACGTTATTTTAAAATATGTGAAAATTTGATCCGACTCAAATCCTAGAAAGAGCTTCTTGAACTATTTAAATAAGGACAAATCAGACCTGTTTGATAAAACGTTTGACTTGTTACAAAAGAAAAGTTTGACTTGAACTCTTTAGATAAAAAAAAAAAAAAAAAAAAAGAAAAAAAGATAGGCTTTTTCCCATAAATTTAATTTGTCTTTTATCTTGAAATTCCATTAAATGTCCACAACCTCTTGCAACGATTTAATATAGCAATATGGTATCTAAAAATGGACGATATCGTAATTTATAAATCCAAAATAATATAATTAAACTTCAGCGTTTCTCTTGAACAATCTGATTGGTATCATCTATGCGATTTCGTCAATCAAAAAGCAAATAAATGGATGCAATGACACGATGCATGTGGCATGAATGAGTAAGATCAACACGCTTATACAACTACATGATAGCAAAGCTCTGGAAGAGATTATAAAATTATCTTGACCAAGTATGGAATTATGGCGTCAGCATTTAGCATGCTAAGAAGAAAGCGTGCTAGGGTTTATTGCTTCCTCTAGACAAATCAATTCGATATTTTAGGATGATACAAGATTGGAACAGGCATTGAAATGGTCCGAAGGGAGTGCTAAATTGGGGAAATTGTCCAAAAAGTCTTAAACTTATTGCATTTTTTACTAGTTTAGTCCTAAACCTTTCAATTTTACCAATTCAATCATAAACCTTTCAATTTTGCCAATTCAATCCTAAACATTTTCACTTCTTATCAATTTAGCTAGGAAAGAATACTAAGAGTGCCATAATTTTCGTACAGTGCTCACTTTGGTGCCAAAACTTTTTTTTCACTCGTTTGAGTACCACAAGTTTAAAAAAAACAGTTACTTGAGTGCCACTTCCGACGTAGCCACTGGAAAAGCTAACGTGACTGTCGGAAAAGCTGACTTGGCCGTCAGAAAAGCTGACATGGCTGCCGGTGAACAATATTTTAATATATTTATTAAATTTTTGGAACCCTTGCCGGCCCTAAAGAAAAAAATCAACAAAAAAAATCGAAAAAATTCCAAAAAGAGGAGAAATGGTGACATTTTGCACAAAGAATCCACATTGGCCGATGAGGGTCATCGCCGGAAACCACGTCGGCGTCGAAAATTATTTAAAAAAAATGGAAAATCATTAAAAAATTTCCATGTATGCATTTTGGCCGGAAGTGGCACTTAACTGAACATTTCACTCCGATTTGGCACTCACGTGAGTGAAAAAAAAAAGTTTTGGCACCAAAGTGAGCACCGTACAAAAGTTATGGCACTCTAGTATTCTTTCGACTAAATATTTTATTGCATTTTTCACTAGTTTAGTCCTAAACTTTTCAATTTTACCAATTCAGTCATAAATCTTTCAATTTTGCCAATTCAATCCTAAACATTTTCATTTCTTGTCAATTCAATCCTATACTTTTCAATTTTGCCAATTCGGTCATAAGCATTTTCACATTTTATCAATTTAGTTATAAACTTTTCACTTCTTGCCAATTGAGTCCATCCGGCCATTTTTGGCTAAAAATTGATGATTTGGTCTGTCGACACGACGTGGCACTTTTTAAATAATTTTGTAATAATAATTTGAATTTTTTATATGTTTTTTTTTTTTTTTACTTTTTTTCTCTTTCTTTATGGTTTTTGGACCTAGGCCAACAAGGGTTGCTGATCCAACCTTGCCGACCCTCGCTAGCAACCCTAGCCAGCCCTAGGTCTAAAATCCAGAAAAAAGAGAAAAAAGAAGTAAAAAAGAAGGTGAAAAAACTATAAAAAATTCAAAATATTATTAGAATATTATTTTAAAAGTGTCACATCAGCGCTGATAATCCATATTAGCAATTTCAAGTCAAAATATGCCGGATTGACTCAATTGGTAAGAAGTGAAAATGTTTATGACTGAATTAACAAAATTGAAAGATTTAGGACTGAATTAGATTTATGATTATTTGAACAATTTTCCCTTGCCAAAATAATAAATGAAGAATATGACTTATGATAGCAAATTACTATTGAATATTTCACCTTGCTACACGATAATTTGGTCATGAAACTTTACATCTAACAAGAAAAATAAAAGATTTTGTGAGATTATTGTCAAAAATAGTTGAAAGCATGATTTATCATTCAAATATTTTGAAAAGGGACTTGAAAATATTTGAATTCATGATTGCCTACTCTGATATCATTTGAGTTGGCAATTGTCTCACAAAATCTTACAAAAAGGACTTACTTTAGTTTTAAGAGAATATGCAAATGTGATGATTCGAATTAAATAGCACAAAAAATCTATAAAACTTTTAAGATATATCAAATTTGCATTGGTTAGTTTCAAGAGAATGCGTAAATGGGGTAATTTGAATTCAAATCGTGAGTAAGAAGGACAAATATGCTAACCTTTTAAGCAATCCTTTTGCTCGAAGATCATGGTTAGAAAAGTCAAGAAAGAACACATCTCCTTAAAAAAAAAAAAAAAAAAAAAAAAAACCCTTCTTTACACCTATCTCTAGTGAAGTGCAGAGGCATTGCACTTGAGACAGCACCTCCTCTCTTTTATTCTCTCAAGCTGGAAGACCAAAGCCTCTGCTCTCTGACACTCTACTCTAAGGTTAGCCTGTAATAGTTGGAATCTTCTTTTCCAAAAGTAGAAAACATTACATTTCCTCCTTTCTCATGATATTTTCTGTTTTATTTTTATACTCATACTAATGTGCCTTGTACATATCAATTAATCATCACATAAGAATCAACTACGTATAATTTGATTAACTCCACTTATTTGGGCTGGTCCATGACTTGGACCCCATCGAGCTCATCGCAATGGGAATCAAAATAATGTAAACAAAAAAAAATCAAAATGAATAACGAGCGATCTAAATGGTGATATGTAATGATTTCACAGAATGGCTAGATAACATTGGTGTAACATAAGGTGGATAAACTAAAATAAATAAACATTTAACCAGATTACATTCATTTTCATTGAATATTTGTTTAAATCAAAGTAAATATTGGCCAAAATTTGTATTGTTGATAAGTTATCTTAATTTGACTGGAACGGTCCAAGGAGGGATTACCTGTTTTTAAATTAATGCCAACTTCATGCGTTCTAATTCATAATGTAGATTCGAATGTCTTTTTCTGTTTCATATAAATTTGAGACCTCCTTTAATTATGATATAATTTCAAAATTGTGAACATTATTATTAAAAAAGTCTATACTCTTCTCTTATCTCACATCACACATTCTTGATCATAGCAACGGATTGAAAACATGTATTAGACTTACCAGCGCTTCGCGACTAGTTTCTATGAAGCTCGGCACATTTTTGAGGGCCAAATAAAGTTTTTAAAAAAATTGCTTTTCTTAGGAATGACTTCAAGAAATTGAAGCGTGAATTCCTAATTTCGCCTCGAAGGTTGGCTTGACTAAGAAGCAAACTTGCAATTGAGTTTAATTTCTTCACCACCAAATGTAACTCATTCTTTATGCCAAGTTGCCACAGACTTTGACTTTTGTGTTACCGATTCTCAGAATTCGTTATTTTACGAAAAATAAATAATTTGAAAATTTTTTCTAATAATTGTAACTTTTATCTCTTATAAATTTGAATAAACAAAAAATATTCTATCATTTACGAAAATATTTAGATATAAATTGTTATTAATGGCAAAAAAATTTCATCACCTAAGTATTTCAAACAATACAAAAGATCATTTTTAGAATTTCCAACTTATTATTTTTTATTAAACATACACGGCCTAAGTCATGCAAAGCTATCCTGTCCAGGGTGCAATTGTGCGGAGAAATCAACGCAAGATTACTTGTCAATAACTTAGCACGACCTCTCAAGCATTTTCCAAATTTTAAATTCAAGAAAGACTAGTCGAATGACATGACAAGTTCGTTCATAATTTTAAATTGACCTTATATCTATTTTCTAATAGCTAAAGCACGGATTTTCACGAAATATTTTAGGCTTAAGTGGTTGGAAGTTATGGCGGAGCATAATCGAGGCCTTCCAAACCTTTATTTTATACGTCGTCTTCTTAAAGTGAATCCCACATTATTTTAAAATATGTGAACATTGATTCGACGTAACTCCTCGAAAGAGCTTCTTGAACTATTCGAATAAGGATAAACCAAACCTGTTCGATAAAACGTTTGACTTGTTACAAAAGAAAAGTTTGACTTGAACTCTCTAGATAATTTAAAAAAAAAAAACAGATAGGCCTTTTCCCATAAATGTCTGCAACCTTTGGAAAAGATGTCATATAGCAATCTGGTAAGCCAAAATGGACGATTTCGTTATTTAAATAGTCGAAATAATCTAATTAAAACATCATCGTTTCTCTCAAACCATATAATTTTTATCATTTACGTCATTTCGTCAATTACAAAGTTGTAATGATGCAATACATATGATATGAACGAATAAGATCGACATGCTTATGCGACTGCATAATAGCAAAGCACCTGGGGAGATATTATAGAATTGTCCTGACCAAGTATGGGATCATGGCGTCAGCAATGAGCACGTTAACCAGAAAGCGTGCTGGGGTTTTATAGCTTCCTCTAAACTAATTCCTTATCATTTTTCTTCGCTGGGGGAAGACTAATTAATTCGTTATGTTAGGATGATGCAGGACAGCAACGGGCGGTGAAATGGTCCGAAGGAAATGCTGAAATCATACATGGAAGAATACGACTTCTGATACTAAGTTACTATTGAATATTTCACCCTGCTACATGTTAAGTTCATGCAGAAACTTCATGTCTATCGACAAGAAAAGTAAACTACCTTGTGGGACCACTGTCGATTATAAATGAAGGCATGAGTTATTATTCAAATACTCTAACATGTTGCCTTGAAAAGACTTGAACTTATGATATGATATCATTTCGATTGGCAGTAATCTCATCAAATTTCAAAAAAAGACTTGCGCTAATTTCAAGAGAATGTGCAAATACAACAATTCGAATTTAGTAGCATAAAATTTATATAAAAATTTAAGATTTACTGAACTTACGAGGATCTATGCTCTAGGTTAGTTTCAAGAGAATGCGCAAGTGCGATGATTCAAATTCAGATCTTGAGTAAGGCGGAGAAACATGCTTACCTTTTAAACAATCCTTTAGCAAAAGTCAAGAAAGGATACATCTCCTTAGAAATAATAAAAAATAAAAAAGGCATTGCATTTGAAACGGCACCTCCTCTTTCTTATTCTCTCAAGCTGGAAGACCAAAGCCTCTGCTCTCTAATATTCTGAGGTTAGCCTTTTAATAGCTAGAATCTTATTTTCCAAAGTAAAAAATATTACATTTCCTCCTTTCTCATGATATTTTCAGTTTTATTTGTATACACATATCAACGCATCTAATACATATTGATTAATCGCCACATAAAAATCAATTACGCATAATCTGATTAACTCAACTTATTCGAGCCAGTTCATGACTTGGATCCCCTCACGCTCATCGCAATGGGAATCAAAACAATTTTAAAAAGAATTGGAATAAAGAATGGGCAATCTAAAAGGTGATATGGGATGATTTCACACAATGGCTAAATGACATCGATGCAAAGAGAAGTTAATGTTTTTTTAAACCTTTTCCGATGTATATTTTGCATAAGATAAAGTCGGGGAATAAGCATCATAGAGGGGCTCATTATTAGGCCTTTCCAGGCGTGGATGGTGTACCAACTAGGAATATGGCACGACTTTAGGGTGAAGGATTTTAAATCAGGGTGCATATTAAATAAACATTTATCCATATTATATACAGAATTGGTTGGATATCTGTTCAAGTCAAAGTGCATATTAAATAAACATTTATCCATATTATGTACAGAATTGCTTGAATATTTGTTCAAATCAAAGTGCATACTCCCCTCCTCTCTTTATACATAGGAGATCTCTCTCCATTGAGACAGACATTTCAAGACCAGATTTACATAGCCGAGACCGGATTCGGGTCATCAACGCCTCGGCAATTGGTCACAAGGCTAGACCAAAGAATTAAAGAGATTATCCGCGTCATTTTTTAATTGGAGATTTGCACCCATTTTCTTAAATTAATGTTTTATTTTGAAGTGCTCTGGTTTCTTGTCTCGCAACGCGTATTGTTGGTGTTACGAACGATTTACAAATACCCTTGTAGTTTTACCCACTTCACAACTAGTTTAATCATGAAATTCAACACAGGCCTAAGATAGTTGAGCGACGACCCTTTTTTCAGGTACGACTTGGAGAAATCAAAGGACGGATCCCACTTTCTTACCTAATTTCGCCTCGAG
Source organism: Angophora floribunda (assembly GCA_014182895.1). Lineage (NCBI taxonomy): Eukaryota > Viridiplantae > Streptophyta > Magnoliopsida > Myrtales > Myrtaceae > Angophora > Angophora floribunda. Next base: position 3,329,406 of record CM024711.1, on the reverse strand, counting down.
GGGTCGGCTTGATTAAGAAATAAACCTGTGATGGGAGCTTAATTTCCTCACCATTAGATGTAACTAAACTTCTAATCGAGAATCGCCATGGACACTTTTTGACTTGCGGGCTATCGATCATCTCCCAAGTCATGCGAAAGTAAGCCTCTCCGGACCGGCATCTTGCGGAGAAATCAATGCAAAGATTAATTGTCAACGGCTTGGTATGACCTCTCAAACACCTTCCAAATGTCGATGTCAACGACCAAGATAGCTCCCCGATCAGCTCGCAGGATGCTAATTTAGACCGTAGGCTCTAATTTTCTTCAAAGCGAAAACTAATGTTTCCTGGCACTAGCCGAATGATAATTCGAAGACAATGAAGAACACTCGAGCTAAGATACACCAACGCTCTGTTATTTTCCCAGAGTGAATGATATAGTCCGGTGGGGGCGGTGGGCTGGCACTACAAGCGTTGGACGTATTGCAACTCATTACCACGTGCCCTACGACACTTGTTTGTGCATTATTGAAACAGGAACTTGACAATTATATCCCATTATTATTGTTGTAAAACATCATCGTTAATGATAAACAAAAAGAACAAGAAAAGCTGAATATCCAAGATCTTGACAATGAATGAAAAATAATATTATCATACTTCACAATGGAATGAAATGTGTATTTTGAAAGGAAATTATGGCATCTAAATGATGTATAAAGGACTTAATGGAGGGATACATAACATTTACTTCAGGAAGCCACCAAACACCACTTTGGCCATATTTGGTTCAGCATTTTGAAAGGGTCTTGAGGCTCTAAAGGCCCCTAACCAAATGCCAACGTGTTTGGTTCAATTTTTGGACAATTTTTGACCATATACGCATTCGATATTCAAATGGGCTCTAAAGGCCTTTATTTCAGCGAGATCCAAAACTACTTTGAAAAATTGCACCTTACTATTCATGTGGATACTATTCATTTTCTAGAAAAGTGAACGCAGGCTAACAACCACCAACCAAGGGATCACCAACATTGACAACTGCCACTTGAGAGGTTGCCCGACCCAGCAATCGCCTCCCGAGGTTGCACAACACCTAAGGTCGCAGCGGTCACCTAGGTTCGCACGACCTGGCAGCCACCACTTAAGGTCAGGCAACTTTAAACAACGGTCACCTAGGTCATGCAAACCAAGTCAACCACTGCTTGAGGTCACGCAACCTTAGGTGGCGCTATCCAACTGCTAGATTTGGCTACCAAAGGTTGGTCAACCGACGGCCAAAATTGGCCGCCAATGACTAAATATACAAAAAAAAAAATTAAAAAACTTTTTAAAATTTTTTATCAAAAGACCTTTGTAAAATATTTGCATTTTCTCAAATACATTTGTCCAAAACTGAACCAAACAGGCCCTTTAGCATTTACGCGTTCTCTTTCCTTTTTCTTTTCAATTATTTTTCACTCATGATGTTCTCCTTCAATCCAAGCCCTAAACTACTCCCGGCGTTCAAAGCACTCAACCCATCTTCAAATGAGAACTTGACAGCAGTAGCTTCAACAAGCTTTGCTTGCTTGCTTGCCACAAAGTATATTACAACAAAAGCAGTCCTTCAAGTTATTGTGTTTTTGTACATTCCACCACACCCTGCATCTTTTAAGAGTTTTAGGGCACTCATCCTCATCAACTACATTGGTGGAGAAGAGATGGTACATAGACGTGCGAGAACTCGTGCATTCCCACATTTCACCTAACAAAGCTATGGTACACGATGAATGAATATGTGTGAAAGAATAAATAAATGTCCTCGAGCACATACAGACATTAGGTCTCGGACTAACCAAATAATTGCTGGATGACTGTTTCGGCATTACCATTGTACTGAGCAAGCAAGTGGATGGCATCGGCTCTAGGTAACGCAAGAAATTCCTGCATCAAACCAAAGAGTAAGTGACTGATCAAAAGAATGATTAATATGCTAGAGCAAGATTTTTCTTCATCAATAATGCGAATGCAAATGCTCCCACCCCAAAAGGTCAGTTGTAATGCCAAACTATCCTCTGCAATCATCACACCCTTCAGTTTGTTGCGAATCTCCTACTACAGGACTTAATTAAAAGTAGCACTCCAGCCATAGAGATTTATTTAAACAAACGGAAGCATCTTACAATCCCTCGAGTGGGATTATTAGCAAATTACTTCATTTTCATTGAATTGTCAACCTGACATAACCCTCTGATTATTAACATAAGCATATGCCACAGTGGCAACTACCTTCTGGCAGTGAATGGACACTCTTAAGAGCTTGACTGAGCTGGCATTTCTAAGCATCAAGCAGATATGACAATAAAAGTAAAATACATTTCACACTAACCCTAGAAACTGAGACCACTTGGCCAATCCTAACATGTATGCCACTTGATGATGTAGAGCTCACAATACAAAGAGCAGCCATATAGAGAATATGCGTTTAGATCAGTCAAGAGCCTCAGCAAGCAACCTGTGATATGCTTCATGATACCCCCAAAAAGGCATAACAGGAAAGGAGAGAACGGGTAATAATATCAATCCTCCAAAAGCTTCATTTGTGGCCCATCCTTAGAGCTAAAAGGCCTCTCACTATTTCCATATTCTAAAGTGCATGTGGTGATGAGGAAATCAACTACCTTAAGAAACTAAGAATTTAAGTATTTTAGCCTATCTTGAGGCATATCTTCAAATCTCTTAAAACTAATATGAGATCAACTTCAGCTCTAGCACATTCAAGCTTTTCCTCACATTTCTTCTGGTTCCTTTGACATTCCATTCAAAAACCAAAAAAAAGGACAGGTTCTAGGAAACTTAAAAATTGAACAGAAGGGCTGATACCATACAAGACAATCACAATGCACTTAAAGAAATACTGGCACAGGCATTCACAAACTCACCATGACTTTAAGAATCGCACTTTCATCACATATGCCATCACTAGAAGAAACATGAGTAGGACTGCTTCCATCATCAGCCATCCTAGGACTTGAAGAGGTCGTGACCACTGAGGAACCCTGAGCACTATCAGTATTTGATTTCGATAAAGCAGCTATTGCAACCAGGGGGCTGCTAACATCCTTCAAGGAATCGATCCTCAAAAGACTCTCAAAGCGATCTTTACACATTTGAAGTTTGAACAACTCAGTGTGTGTGTTAAGGGTTGCTCTCATTATTTTCATAAGCTGAGGTTCTTCAATCCCAAGGCTTCTACCGATTGCAACCTATCAGACATTAGAGGAGAGTCACAAAGCGAAAATTAGTTACACAAAGTATGCTAACTATTTCGATAAAAAGAAGCCGGAGATAGAGCATTGAAACTCAAAAGCAATATAGATCTTTCAAAAAGCTTGATAACTCGAGAACAGTAGAACAGCATCCAAATTCACATAATTTTTGGACAACTGGCACCCGCTTCTTCCTATTGTCCCCACTATCTTTTGCTTTCTTCCTCGCAAAATTCCAAGTTCGATTATCTGGTTTCCTCACATAAATCAAGATATTTTTTCATGCACCATCTCTCTTTCACATCAATATTATGTTTGAATAGTAATCAACAAATGAATTCACACAAAGCATGTCTTCTGGTGATGGAATACCTGGAGTGAAGTTGCAAGAGCATCCAAAGGCAAGCATTTTCCAATTGAATCATCCTCAGGACGGAGTAATGCCAACAAAGTCTCCTTCAAGGGCTTTAATAATGCTGGATCTTTAGCAGCTAAAGGACCTAAGTGGCTGCAGGCAACCCTAAGAGCACTAGAATGATCACCTGAAGTGACCAACTTAAGAAATTCAACCTGGCACAAGCAAAAGTGAATCAATTTATAATGCAGGAACCATCGACATATCAGAAGTAAATGGTCCGAGACTGGTTAATAGCACGAAATCAATTTACCTGCTTAAGTTGAAACAGCAAAACAGGATTCTGCACAAAGAAATTGGGATCCATAGTGTTAATTTCTTCAACAACCTCAGCTGCCATTCCCTTGTTAGCTAGTTCCTTCATCTCTAGAAGGAATTCATATTTTTCCTCCCCATTTTGGTTCTCAAAATATATCTTCTTTCTGAACCCTACAGAACCGTATTCCATCAGGAGATTAATCTATTAAATACTACATGATTATACCATCATAATCAGTACCTCTCGTTCTCTCAATGTATTTGCGCGAGACATTGGAGCAGCAGTCTCAACCCCTGTTTGATGCTTCTAACAAACGATGTATTAGGCATGAAATTCAAGTCATCATGCCTTCCTCTCCATCGCTTACGTTTCCTCCTCTCACCAGTTCCATGGTTTCTGTTTCTTTGAAGAAATTTTGAATGGTTGAACCGCTGGGAGCCACTCGTGCTACAAATTTCATGGTTACTTGTTGGCTCACTTGCATAACGTAGTTCAATATCAATACCTTCCGTTGTTGTTACATCACTGCTATTGTCTGAACAACCATCTATGCAGCTGTTGCTAAGGATTTCACCATCAGACTGTTTACCAGCCTGAGATTCGTCTAATTCAAGCAAATAATTTCCTGATAAATCATATCCTGGTTGACTAACTTTTGGATCTTTGGAGATCTTTCCCATTTCCATCTCTAAAAGATAATAAAGGTCAAACAACAAGCCATCAGCATTTCAATTTACTAGAAAAGCCAAAGTCAAATAACAGAAAAGCAGCCTCAGATTTACCAGAAGGAAATGGAAGACTGGCATCAATAATACCCCTGTAAAGACAATACTCGCGGACAAGCTCATCAAGCATTGGTATATCCAATTTCATTCGACATAGTTCATTCTGTATCATAAAGAAAATTAGATTTGCTACCAGCAAAATCAGTCAAGGTTGTCTGGGCTGAGAAGATGTCTCATTGCCATGGCCTGAATATGAAACAAATCACCTGAAATGCCAGAAACAAATCTCCCTTCGCAAATCTCAAGCTCTCAACTGCACCTTGTCTAGTGAGCTCAACGGCATGAGCAAGAGATTGGATGTCAACCTGCCCAATCAAGAGACCTAAAGACCATGAGGCAACTGACTCCAACCACAGAGTTCATCTCTTCATAAAAATATTGAATCCAGTAAATTTAGTTCCTCTATCTGCAAGCACCTCCGCTGAGGTTCTATGGTCTTTCAAGCCGTGAACATAAACCCCAACCAACATCTGAATTCAATTTGTCAATAAGTTAGTAATTTTACCTCGTCAAATGGGGGAACTTCATACAAGCTTTCTTCGACAGTTGTGGGAGGATCACGCTCCTCAGAAGTAATCTATCAGTGAGGACCGAAATTGGTGATGATATTCTTTGGCGTAAGCAAAATTCCCTATGTATGCTGCACCATAGAGGTAGGATAACTAATCAGGGGAAAAGATAGAAAAATCAAAACAACTGAGTGCCTAATACTATTCACTGTTTTTTTCTCCTTTCCCACTTCTCGTTGAGAGAGCAGGTGAGATGGGAGGACATAAAGCATCAGCCAAGGGCAGAAGAATTTTCTTCTTTATACTGTAGGGTTTAAAGAAGTATACCTTATCAAATATCTCAGCGTCATCGAAAAGAGTGGATCATATGCATGTAAATGAGCTCTTAATACTGATGACATCAAGCCAGCAATATCATATCTCTTCCTTTCAGACCACTGTCAAATATGTCAATAGTTCAGAACCATGTAAAAATATTATAGGACAGGATGAGTAGTTAGTACTCTTGAGAAATTAACGCTATCGGTTAGAAGCTTAATTTTAGAAGACACAATTCAATACAGGAGATCTTATCCTAGAATTATGTTGATCCCTTATATCAGTTTGAAAACAAAAAGGTAAACCGATAATCTCAAGATGAGTAAAGATGGCTTAATTGGCATGTATAAGTGGTAATGCAAAAGAAAATCAGCTGCATTAGAGATCTATGGTGAGAAGCATAAAATAAAAAAATGCTCCACTACAAAGCAAAAGATGAATGAAGATAGCATAGGATTTCAGGGGCATGCTATTTAAGAGGATTGTCAAATGAATAGCCAAATTTTACTAATTCAGGTTTCTCAACTTACTGCATGAGGATTAGGTATTATTATCCATCAGTGTAATCCATAACATGACGTGAGAACTCCAATTAGTGCATTAAATAATCTTGTATATCAAACAGTTTTAATTTTGTAAAACATGGAGGAAGGTCATCCCTAATTCTTAAGGGCTGTACACAAAGTTCAGATGAAGATGAGATGTCCAGCCAAACATTTCTCTTTAGCCAATCATGCCTGACTAAGTTGAGTAGAAGATGAAATTCCAGATACACCCAACAACTAACCATCACAACTTAAAGTTGTTAACTTCTTGCCTTTATCAATTCTATAGTTACTTAATTCCTAATACTTAAAATGTCGGCAAGAACCTATGAGTGCTTAGGGAAGCACTGTATAACCCCACTCTTAACGATTCCATGCCAGCTACTAAACACTTATATGGAAAGGAGATACAGAATTTTAACCTCAGAACAAGATGGATAAGAACGATGCGAACATTAATATTGCTTTGCCACAAAAGAGAGTTTTGCCCACTTCCTTTTATAACATGGTGGCAGAGAATTAAGCGCAAGATTAGCTTGGGTGGTCCACATATTGCATAGTAGAAATATGATGAGCCTATCACAAAAGTGCTCCAGTCCTTTTTCTTCTTACTCCTTTCAACAAAGTTCCTTGACAGTAATAGGCCATTACCAATCAAGTGGAAAAATCAATTTCAAAGCCAATAACCTGATTATCGGATTATCCTGGTCTTCATACAATATGTGGTTTGGCTCCACCACCCAAAAAATCAAAGAATGGTAAATGTGCTAAACCCAACTATTGACCGACAGATGGGAAGAAGATAATTAACTGAGAGATGATCTTGTCAAAACCATTAGCCTCATAAGGGAGCAAAGAAAATTCTAAGCACCACACTAATTGCTTTAGCATATCAACAGCATGGAGCTTTGAATGGTCAACCCCACATTGTTAGCTTCTCTATTGTCTCATGTGCATAACAAGAAAAGAAATTGCTTGAGAGATAAATTGACAGGTGTCTACTCCGGCAAGAAGTTTGGATCAAATAATACCTTTGAAATCCCATAACAATAAGCACCAACTTCCATCTTAAATCAGTCAATTCACATATTCTCCGAAAACAGAACAACTAAGAATTTACACCATTCCACGGTGAAGATACAAAAGATTCTAGTCTTCCATAAGACCAAATGATACTGGAGACAAATACAGCAATTAGGGCAGCCCACCTCATCCGCCACAGGAGAAGACTGATCATCCTTGTCATATATAAAGGCAAGAAGAACGTGCTTGAACTCCTCATACGCTTCCTTAAGCAAGAAAAGCAAAGGCATCAGACCATACCCAGATTACTCATTAAAACGAAGTCAATTATATTCATTCTCCTCGTTGCTGTTTCGACCGAGCTAAAGTTTGCAACTGCCCATACTGAGGTCCATGGGCATTCTGCCCCAACCACCATCAATTAGCACCCACATGTTTGCAATTCATTAGAAAAAAGAAAAAGGAATTGAGTACCGGGTAAGCATTAAGAGCACAGGGTGCTAGAGACGTTCTCAAGCATTCAATGGCGGCATCACGATCCTCCAACGTCCCCTTCCTCAACAATTCAATAAATTTCTGCACCAGAACAAGACCTCAATCAAAATATCGACACGCCAAGTTCACTGACCAATCGATCATCACCTTTCGTTTCGGCCTCACCCCTCGCACCCCGAAACGGAGATACCAGGAAACGGGAGGGCTCACCTGCTTCTGCAGCCGGAAGAGGATCCGGTGATCCTCGAGGACGAAGGGAGCGTGGGACCTGAGGAGTTCGATGGCGGAATCGACGTCACCGGCCTCCAGCGACCGCCGGATCTGGCGGTTGGCCAGGCGGGAGCCGTAGGAGGAGGACGAGGACGAGGAGGAGGGCGACGAGGGCGGGGAGGCGGCGGCGGGGAGGAGGGCGGCGGCGTCATCCTCCTCGACCAGATGCTCCGATCGGGCGAAGTCCATCACCAGCGCGTCCAGGGACTCCCAATTGACGGGGATCGAGGCGTCCATCACCGAGAGGGAATCCTCGGATTTTCTATCGGTTTATTGCTCAGACCTAATTTTCTCGGGAAAGGTCGTCGGGAGCCGGGAAAGTGAGGGAAAATCGAAGCGTCGGTAAACTTCTTCCTTTCACCATGGGAGAAGAATAAGAGAGATGGTCGTGTGCAAGCAAGAGGGAGCAACAAGGGCGGCGAAATGAGGTCAGAGATGGGAGGTTATATAGGTGCCACGTGTCCCATTGCTGGCGGCGGGAAGGTGGGTGCTGGTAGTAACTAGGCCATGTTAAACGGATACGACGAGTCGGGTTTGGGATGAGTTATAAATTATCTGACTCAAATTAACTCATTAATACCTATCGACCCGATATATATTCGATACATATTGTTAAAATACTTTTCATTTAACTAAATTTAGGAAAACTTATTCTTATGATTCATTTTAAAGATTATAATTCTTTAATATTTTTTTAAAAATCAATTTTTAATTTATCTTTATTTCTTTAAAATCAATTTTTAATTATTTTTTTCTTTTTCTTTTGTCTTTTTCTTTCTCCACTGACCATGTTGAAGAGCATTCCTAGCTCAATTAAAATGCGGGTCGATCCAAAAAACCCCAAACTTTGGGTTCAATCCTAAATATATCTGTGAACTTTTTTTTGTCTCAGAAAAACCCCAAACTTTAGGTTTAGTCCCAAATCTACCCCGAACTTTTAACTTTGCCGGAAAAACTCCCAAACTTTAAATTTAGTCCACCTAATCCCGAATCTTTGCCAAGGAAAACCCTAAACTTTAAATTTAGTCCCAAAATCTGCCCCAAACTTTTCTTTTGTCTTAGAAAAAACCCAAACTCTTAGTACATTCCCAAATCTATCCCAATTTTTTGTCAAAAAAATCAGCAAATTTTACTATAATCCTAAATTTGATCTCGTTAGCCTCTGTCCAAAAAAGCCATATTAGTAATCCTAATTTTTATGTCCTAAAGTGGTTTTATTTTGAAAATAATTTTCTATGACATCTTGTTTATGTGTATTTATTATCTATGTAGAAATACCATGTTAAGTTGGGGACTAGATCATGAGATATATTTGATAATATATCAAAAATTGGTGATTTTTTTAGTACAAATAGAGGGAAAAACCCCAAATTATTATACCCGTTAATTACGACGTGTTATTTAATTTAAAATTTTGACAATAAAATTTAACGAAAAATAATATATGGTAATTTGTTTTGGTGGTCAAAAAATAATTTTGGGTAAATTTGCCATATGTGTATCAATTTGAGATTTTTTTAGACAAAACAAAATTCGGGGTAGATTTGGAACTAAAATTAAAATTTAGGGATTTTTTTTTAGACAAAAAAAAGTTTGGGGCAGATTTGGGACTAAACCATAGTTTGGGGGTTTTTCTTGAGACAAAAAAAAATTTAGGGTATATTTGGGACTGGACCTAAAAGTTTGGAGTTTTTTGGAATTGACCCATTAAAATGCCTAATGCATTCGAGAATTACCATCTATTGTTAAAAATACATCACTTGATGCTAAAAATATATCTCGAATTTGAGTAAAAAAATACTTTTTTAATCATGTCCACTAACTAAATTCATGTAACGTGATTTTCTTTGTTTATAATGTTTTTGTACTTGGTAAAGAGTCCAAACCCCCTCATTTTTTTTAATGAAAGACAACATCTTCAAGTGGGGAGAAAATGCAACACGTACAATATTGCTTCACAAGCTCAAATTAGTCTAGCTTTAAACAAACCAGATAGCTACATGTATGGTTTCAGGATACATGATCAAATGGACTTACTACCTTTGGGAAATTAGATGAACCTTAATTAGATATGTGACTTAGGTAATAATGATTTATAGTCTGAATCGAGCATTTCATCATCCAGTTTACGCTAATGATTGTGTATCGATCTGCTTCTATTGATTTACATTTCTATCTTCTAGTTTCTACAAATGATTTACAACTTATTGGACAAGAAGTTTATGCTAATGTATAACTATCAGTCAACCATTTTAAGGAGAATGTAGCTTAAACTAAAATAGATCCATCCACCGATAGAAAATGCTCAAGAAGAGGAAGCTACAAAAATTGAGAGAACGTGACAATCAAAGATCAAAGGCTAATCCTACGTCACAAGGGCTCAACACTGAAAAGTTCCTTGAGAAGACCTAGTTGCCCGGGCATTGAGTCTAATAGGGAGTAGGAACAATATTTGGTATTGAATTTCTAGTGAACTTAAGTTGGTGGAACCAAGTCCCCACAATGCCATGATGCCATCCTCAAAATGTTGGAGCTACAGCATAAATCTAGAGCTCCACCCAATCTTAAACCTGAAAAGGAAAAGTATCTATTGTGATTATAAGTCACACAGCATTACAAAGTATAACAAAAATACATCATTATAAAGATAAGTATATTAAATCATATGAGCAAACCAAAGAATAAGATGAAAAAAGTATATAATGCAAATAATTTTGAAAGTCAATGATAAGAGAACTAATATAACAATAAAAGATAAGATAATATTATAACACTTTCAATATTTTTCAAACTTTTTGAGCATTGCCTTAACCATAGCATTAATAGCCTCATCCTTAGTATCCCTTGATTGTATTAAACAAAGTTGAATATGCTATAATCTATAAAAATATAAATTTGTCATGGGATATCTAACTCCAAAGAAGAGAGTAAAAAATATCATAAAAGGGTTTCAACAATAATACGATTTTCTTTGCTCTAACACAATCTTCAAACGATGGACATGTGACAAAATTACTATCAATTAGCTTCAAATGTGAAAATGCACCTTCAAAGAAAAGTGCACCCTCAAGCATTAGGTACGTAGAATTCCAGCTAGTAGTCACATATTGACATACATTTTTATTGGTTTTTTAGTATGATTGCAATATACACTCTCCTCCCTTGTGCATCTCTCACATACTTGACAGCTTCTCTAATGTTATGTAATGATCCATTAATAACCTTTAGACCTTCTTATACAATGATCCATTAATAACCTTTAAAATTTCTTATACGATAAGATTCAAAACATGTACACCACAATGCACATGAAAAAAACTGTCCATAATCTCATAGAAGGTGTATTTTTCAAATATCAACTATACTATCATTATATGATGCATTGTCTAATGTAATACTGAAAATCTTTTCTCTCAATGTCTCACTCTCTCAACAAAATCATCAATTTTTCTAAAAGTATAGCACCATTATATGGAGGTGGCACATAGAGAATCACAAGACTTTTAAATGCCATTCCCAATCTTCATCAAAGTAATGCGTAATAACAGTCATATAATGATCTCGTGGTGATGGAAGTCCTTAGTTTATAATTCAAATATATTCGACTTGAAATAGATGCTAAATTGGATTTCTCAAATTTCTCATTAGCTTTTACAACATCATTTCTTATTGTATTCCTTGATATATGTTTCACATTAGGTTTGAGGTAACTAAACAACTCTCTAGTAACTTCGTGCTCTATAAAAGAGTAGAAATAATTGTGTTTGATTATAGCTCTTGCTAGCATGTCTCTGAAAACAACTTGGTCAAATAATACGATAAAACCATCAACATTGACCTCTTGGTTGGGACAAATATCTAAATGATGCAGCATTGACTTCTTGATTGGGACAAATAACTAAATGACATAACAAATTTTTGGTCCCATGGCTAGCCACAAAAGTTACTTCACACCACTTACTAGCCTTTCTCATGCCACCACCATCTGTGAATTATTCAAATTCAGACACTACAATTGAAGTGCATTTTCTCGAACGCTTAGAGCAAGTAAAGTTATATTCATCATCCTCATGTACTAAGGATGCGACTCAACATCTCTTGAGTCAACCAGTAGTTGAACATTTTTCTTGATCCTCAGTAGCTCTTAACATTTCTATTAATTAGTCATAGAAAGGATAAATTAGAACAAGTTTAGGATTGCACATTATGAGTTCAACATAAAGGATGAAGAATGAGTTCATACATGGAACACGGATATTAATATTATTTTCTACTTGCTTGTTTCATACAAAAATATGCTCTGTATTATGTTCTTCTCAATTTTAAGATATCCAATGATATAAAATATACTACTTAGCTTTCATGACGAAATGACAAAAAGTAAAGGATTTTAACATCTTAAGTCCACATTTCTAAGCAATGTATCAACTATGCTAAAAATTATGCTATCTATAAAAAGTTGACACAAGACTCCAATCTAACTTAAACCCATTCCTAACTTGTAACATCATAGTAGAAGTACAAATGCAAAAACACCCTCTCAATAGCATCAATTGACAAAGGAAGAAATGAACAATTGAATTAATACTTTAGACAAGTGATACATCACAACTTATGTAAGTGAAGGCATAATCAACTATTCCCCTAATTAAAGTAGGACTCCAAAATCAGATAAAACAACCACCTAACTCAATGAGATTTCACTCAAAGAACACAAACTAATAGCAATTCCAATAGAATAATTAACACATTACGAAGTTTCTCTACACATTCAAGCAATGCCAAGAAGCTACACAATTAATAGTTTCACCCAAAAAGAAGAAAAACTATCAAGCATAAGCAAACTTCATTAGATCAATTCATTAAAACTATTGCCCTAACTAAAAACTACTTCCCAAAGCGGATCACTCATTTCCAAATACTTCAATGTTCATCAACCAAGTACCCAAGATAGTGAATTCACTATCTAATTCACTACCGCACAAACCCTAGACCAACAAAGAGCTAACCCAACTCTAAACCGGATGATTCACCGCACAAATCACACGATGAACCTACAAGATTCGTACCTGAGAGCCACTCACATATTGAATCGCATGTGGTTTGGCTAATTGGACCTCGCATAGGAATGGGGCATTGACGGTTTTGATCACTCTAAGTGGGGCACTGTTCTTAGCAATTAGACAAATACGCACACATATAGAGGAACAAGACTCACCCCGGGTTTCGACGACCAATCAAGCTAACGAGGCGTAGCCTAGGGTCAGTATGGGAGTGAATGAAAGTCAAAGATTGAGAGAGGTTCAACGATGGTAGCAGCCGCGTGTGATGGCACTATTGTGCGAGCAAGAGGAGAAGTTGCCATGCGACGGTGGGAGCAATAGAAGGCATTGCCATGCGACTGTACGAGTGAGAGAAGGAAAGATAGAGATGAGGAAGAGTAGCTGAGTTCTCTAATGGGTTGTAAGTAGGTTTAAACTTAAACCCATTAAAGACCCATGTATTTTAGTCATTTTAGTTTTTGAAACCCATTATGGATTATTCAAGAAGAAAGCCTAACCCATTTTGACAAATGTAGAAGTAACATTTGATTCGGGGTGGAGACTCGCCATCTCTCTTACTATTCTTAGGATCACTAGTTGGAAATGGCTCATCAGTCGTCGAAAATTGCAAAAAAAATGAATTTGATTGTTAATCCGAAAACTTTATTTCCTAATGAACTTTCTTTTTAAGTTCGGTCTCTCTTTTGATTCTTTTTCAAAATGTTTTTTTTCCTAAAACAAGTCAGTAAATTTCATACTTATTTTTAAATTTACATTGTTTATCTTCTGTGGAAAAGTTGTCGTCAATCATTTTGACATACATTTCCATCTCAATATCAAGACCACCTTAACAAGATGACTGAGAAACTATAAAACATTGAGACATTTCTTTCTTCGAGAATTGGGGGAAATTAGAAAGTGCTTTTTAATTTAGGGCCCCAAAGATAAAGAGAATGATATTTCTCTAGTCTCGCCCTCCCTTCATCAGATGTGCTCTTGGTGCTACAAAGCCAAAGGTGGCAAACTTCTTCATCCTCCCGCACATCTACCCCTCCCTTGGTTGCTAAGAATGATCCCTTTTGGTAGAGATTCATTTTGTTTAAAGGAATTGATGGCAATTGGGGAGAACTTTTGATAGTCTTCTTTTATTTTTTCGGTTGGAAATACCAAAGAAGGATTACTCAAAAAGTGCATCGATATTAAAAAAATAAGATTAACAAAAGGATAGAGGGATTAGCAATCCAATTCATCAAGAGATTTGCCTCGGTGGGCCTTGGCAACTCAATCGGCGGCCTTATTTGCATCTCTTGAAATAAACTATAGTTTGATACCGCCTAATTAGGCCAGCAAAGTGGTATAATCTTGTGTAGTTGACCGAGCAGCCTAAGGGAGCCTCTAGCTAGTCCAAATGCCTTCACAAACTAATAAGCTATCCAAACATAACTTAACCCGCACATTAATTCGAAGTCCTAGCGTTTGCTTCTCTCTTCGATTTAACCAAAGCACGACTTCTCAAATTGCTAGGGTTTTGGTGACTAACATAGAAGGGGCAAAAATCTTTCTCATAAAGCCATCAATGAGCATGCCTACCTTGTTTCTACACATCATACTACCGACCCTTCCATTTCTATGCCACCCCAAGAGCAATCAACCTTAATTTTTGAAGAAGCCTCGAACTCAACAAACTTCTCTGTTTCAACGGAGAGGGCGGTATCCTCTTCACACTACTACCTTTGTTACCATGTGCCACTTTGTGTAAAGTTGAGTCATGGATAGAACATCTTCTACAACTTGACTTGGGTTGGGTTTTTGTGCTTGGAAAATCGAGGCAAGCCTTTTAGATTAACCATATGATTTTTGCGAACAAAGCTTTAGACTACATGGACTTGATCTTGAGGTAAGATTCTCACATATGCATTTACAAATTCAAGTAGTGTTTGTTGGGTTTTTATATCAACCGGCTATCCTCGATCTAACCAAATCCCCTTTATCAGTTTGCATAGAATGAAGATGTATTCGTAGATTCGGGGGTTTTGTTGCAAAAAAGGATAACTTTGATTTAGGCATTATCTTCTCTTACATCAAAATTTCCTTTAATGATAGAGATTGTTCACTGCACTCCACAATAAGAATTTCACTTTTGGGATAAATCTTTATCTTCCAGATTTCAAACCACAATTTTCTAGGAACTTGATAATGTAGAGGGCTAATTCTTGTTTGAAAACTTCTCAAGGCACAAATTTTATTATATATGCTCTCGCACCTTATGAAACTTCCCAAATGATTTGCTATTCATAGAATCTTGTCAGGTTTTGAGCGTTAAGCCGAGGGTGTGGCTAAAATTTCTTGAACAATCCTCTCCCTCCTAAAATTTCCTCAAGTAATTGAGCATCCCATCCTCCGTCACCTAGGCCTACCCTATTAGCTAAGTCCTCTAATTTTAAAAAGAAGTAGCCATATCTATCTTTTCTCTAATTCTAATGTTGTTGATATCACCAACTTCCCCATACTTAATAATTTTAGCTCAAGATGCCTTCTTCCTATCAATACTCTGCTATCCTAGGAAGGTTGAGGACCTTGTAGTCAATCCAAAAATCTCCTCTAGGGAAAGTAGATTCCCTTTTAATATTCTACTCCATGGTTCTGGGTGGGTTTGAATTAATCTCCAAGCTTGTTTCTTAACATAATCTCTTATTAAAATCAACAAGATCTCTAAAGCCCAAACTCTTCCAAAATATCCCATCTTTTCCAATGGATTTCTTTTTCTGCAACATTTTGCTTCCACTAAAAAGATGAAATTCTCTTTTCAATTGCTTTGTAAATTGAAGTAAGAATTCCAAAATTTGACATAGCATATTGAGGTAGTGCTTGGACCACTTTGTTTTAATTAGAATCTCCTTTCCCACCATTGAAATTAGCTTCTCTTTCCACCCTTCTAATTTTTTGTCAACCTTTGTCAAAATCCAGAAAACATTTGCTTTTTTGTTTAGCCTAATCGTAGGTATTTCCAAGTATTTCCCTATACCTCGATAATTGGCACTCTTAATTCAACAGCTGTGTTCGACTTTAACTCTTAAGGGCAATCTCTCCCAAAGAAGATTCTAGACTTATTCAAGTCAACTAATTGTCCCGAGGATTTAAAGAGAGTCGTTGGAGCAATTTCTAGTTGAATAAGCTTAGTCAATTTACACCTCAGAGTTATTTCCTCGAACATCGTATGTTTTGTTTGCCTTTCGAGAGCTTTTTGGAGTCCACTACTCGATCAACCGACTCAGAAAGTTTCCTTTTCTCTCTCAACCCGTGTGGTTCTTACATATCCCTTTGGTGATAGGTTGGCCCTCTTAAACCCTAATTTTCTAATATGATCTCCCATATCGTATTCAAATCTTATTCAATTAGATTAGATTTTCTTTCTTTGCTTCTCTGTTGCACCATCTCCTCCCTCTCTCTTTTTTTCCTTTTTATTTTTCAATTTGGCAAGATTTGAGACAATTTAAATCCTTTCGACATACAACCTGAATTGAATTTTCCCCGACGCGTATTTCTACTTCAAGTCCTCAAGTGAACATATTACTAAGTTTGAATCCTAGTCATTGCATAAATGGAGAAGTGTTAGGCAACAATCCGGGGAGACTTATTCTTTGGGTCAGCCCAGGCGAGACTTGACATGCTATTAAGCATTAATAAATTCTACTTGGCTCATAACTTGATGACTTTTGAAGTTGTTGATGTTAAGAGTCAAAGAGAAAATAACAACAAAATGTTTTATAGTGGCTCAACTTTAATTATGGTTAAATGTATTTGTAGGAGTGGCTATATAAAGGGTACAAATAGAAGCATAATTATAGAAATACCCTAAATACATATAAATTACACATTAATACTCCCCCTCAATCCAAAGTAGGTGTAATAACTGAGAGATTGGATCTCAAAGGCATATAATGTGGACTTGGTAGTCCCGCTTGGTTAAGATATCTATCAACTGATCCATTGTGAGCACATATCGAACACGTAGATCACCATAAGCAACCCGTTTCTCGAACAAAATGGTAGTAAACTCAATGCGTTTGGTGCAGTATGAAACGCAAGATTGAAAGCAAGATAGGTAGCAGAGATATTATCACAATAAATGGTGATGGGATTATAAAGGAGACCTCAAGCTCACGAAGTAAATTGTAATCCATATAGTTCAACAACACAGTGAGCGACAATACAATATTCAATCACTGAACTAGAATGGGGTACAGTTGATCGCTTCTTGGCACTCCATGAAACAAGGTTGGTGCCTAGAAACACAAACCTGATGGTAAG
>CM024711.1:2890900-3312103 GCA_014182895.1 Angophora floribunda | reverse complement strand
CATCTAAGACTCAGAATGAAGAAGAAGAAGAAGAAGAAGTGAACATTACCGATTACAAGAAATAAGGAAAGGGCCATCCATCTAAGACTGAGAATCAAGTGAGAGCTGAGCAACGTCTACGTCGAGAGAGGCGTGAGGCGAGAGGGAAAGACACTGACATTGAGCAAGTGAGGGGTTAGGCAAAAGGGAAGGGAAACTTGGAAGTGAGAGTTACGAAAGGATCAGTTGACCATTGACATCCTATAGAAGCGATAGTGACCAAGGTGGCTGACTAGCTTTGGGATGATGGGATTTAGCGGTCGACAAACTTGCAAAGACGACAAGTGGTGGTCATAGTTAGCGATGATCATGGTAATTGGTCATATGCTACATGATCGATCGACGCCAGGACGAGTGATCCACGAGTGTGGGAGTGACCAAACAACGATCCCAATTTTGAATTACAAAATTGTTTTTTTTCCCCCTAATCTGAATCTCAGTGTAGAATGAGGAAACGGTCAAGCTCCAACAGTTCCTCACCAATGGAGCCGACCCTACCCTGTCCGTGTCGAATGGGCCAACGGTTTCTGGTTTCGGACAAGCTTCTCTAGATAGCTGTTCTTTTCGGCCTGGCGTGGACACGATTTCAGGAACACGTTTTGATCGTTGTGATCGAAGACGATTCCTATTCGTTTTGGGGCCTTTTCAAGCACGTTTCAAGTGGGTTATATGGTGGCCTAATAATTAGCGCCAGATTTCTTGTTTTGGGCCACTATCACGCCAGATTCGCCCCGGTGGATTTGTTCCTGCCAACATCTGGATGCTTGAAAATCGTTTCTCTAATTCCGTTTGGTTTCCTAGAAAATGACCCCTCGAAAAATATTTCTTCTGGTTTCCGCCGTATGGGCAAAAATTGTTTTCCCGATTCATGAAAATTTATACTTAAATTCAGCCTTTTTGAAGCAGAAATCCTTGTCAGTCGACCGTGTCGTATTCTTGAAGGCGGACTTGAGTGGCCGAGGATTGGGGTCTCTAAGATCGACTTTATGAATTTGGATGTAGACAAAGGACGTTAATTTGGAGTATTTTCATCAAAAGCAAAGGGTTATTTTGGTAATCGCTATTTCAAATTCTCTTTGTTGGACAATTTTTACAAGATTGATACTCAATAAAAAATTGCAATTTGGATCTTTCGATTGTTGATTTAGGTGAAGGACCAAAAACTTTATTTTGTTTTTTGTTCTTGAAATACATTTCCATATTAGAAAGATCCGATATGATTGACCATAGTGAAAGATATCCCAATTTTCATTAAAGTATAGAAGTGAACGCTTGTCGTGATGAATCCCGTGAAGCATTGTTGACGACGAAAGTTCTATAAGGGGATTGGAGAAAGCTCTTTTATGTCATATATCTAGAAAGAATCCTTAGGCTGCATTTGGTAATTCCAATTTAGATTAAAATATGATAGAATAAATAAGATTTAAAGTCCTCCGCATATCCCTGAATTGTTAAAATATTTTATCATATGTTTGGTGCAACCTAAAATACGATCTGGAAATCTTTAAAAAAAAATTTGATAATTTTCGAAAATTCGTAATAAGATTGAAAATCTTTGAAATTCCTTCGCATTAAAAAGTTTTGAGAATTTTTTAAAATCCCATATTTGACCTTGCTCCTCATGTACATGAGACTCAAACCCTCTTGGTCGGAACTCAACCGACACGAGTTCACGTAATTTCGGGACATCCTTGTGAAAAGGCACATCATGTGGGTCGTACGGCCGGACTCCATTGTCAAAGGAAGCGGCTAACAGTTCCTCACCGATGGACATCCTTGTGAAAAGGGCATCAAAATCGTTGCGACCAGCGGGTGAACAGCTGGATCGTGAGCCATGCATGAAAGGTTGGGCTTGACGTGAAGAACATATGAAACTAGAGTGGAAAGGATGATCTATGAAAACCCGGCACCACGATGATCATTAGGACCCTTGTCGCCCTCACTCGTCGGAACATGATCGCCGGCTGACAATGTTGACCGGTGTGGTCGGAGGCGACACGACCGTGTGGCGGTCCTCAGGTTAAAGCATCACTCTTGTAGCAAGTTTCCAATGGGAAGGAAGGGAAAATGCTCCAAAGGCGAAGCAAAGAGTACGGGCCTTGGGCTTTGGACTTTTGTCAATACAAAGTTTGACTCAAAGTGGTCCCATAGTCTTTCCCAAACACCATAGCTTTCATTAGAGGGATTTCATTAGCCCAAAATCACTTTATAAAGATGTACCAAATGGATTTGTATCCCACTCTCGGCCCGACACAAGATCTCCTAGTCCTATTAATAAAAATGCGAGTTTTCTACTAACATGTACAAAGAAATCAATTTTAGCTAGAATTTGAAAGTTAATTCAACGAAAAAATGAAGTCAAGCTATTTTCCTCAAAGAGCATTGCATTTTTTTTCCTCAGAAACTCGAAAGAAAACAAATCTTCCAATTGGCTAACAAAGAAGTAAGCACATAAAGCCATTTCATTGTTCTTTTCTGAGTAGTTTTTATGAACATTTTGGGTACGACGGTCCTTTGATTTTTTCAATGTCAGGATCTTAGGTTCAAGTGCGTAGGATGACACACGAGGTCCCGTGGGCCCGAGCCTTGTCACCAAGGACTCAAGTCCGAGCATCAGTCTCAACTTCTAGGATGTGGACTTAAATTCAGCTTTAGGGGTCGAGAAGATGGATTTGAATCTCAAAAAATGACTCAGGAATATCGATAGCATAAATCATTATATTAGTCATGAATAGATTCACCCAATATTTCCCTCATTTTTATTTTTGGCTTTTCGTGTGGCACGTTGACTCCATTTTATTTAAGCGTTGACCAATCAGGCGCGCCGGTTCACGGGCCTCCGGTGACGGCCCGTCGCATAAAGGCTCGCCTTATCAATCACCATCGGCTTCTCTCTTTACATGGCTTTCTCTGCAACTCTCTCCGGCACCGTCTTCTTCAACCTCGATACGGTCACTCTCTCTCTCTCTCTCTCTCTCTCTCTCTCTCTCTCTCTGTGCAATGCTGACGGTCGAGGCTTTGCTTCTCAGAACCGCTTGCGCTCGAGTCCTCCTCATCCGTTGATCTCTCGGGCGGAGCTCCGGCGGCGGTGCGGCAGTCCGGCTTCGAGCTCAAGGAGCGGTCGGATTCGGAGCTTCGGAGCAATGGAAGCGGCGGCGGAGAGGGGCGAGCGCGGCGCCGGGATGGCGAAGGTCCCTCACGTCCTGACGGTGGCCGGCTCCGATTCTGGAGCTGGCGCCGGGATCCAGGCCGATCTCAAGGCCTGCGCGGCACGCGGAGTGTATTGCTCCACTGTGATTACTGCTGTCACCGCGCAGAATACCGTTGGAGTGCAGGTTTGTGGTTTCGATGGTTAATTTGTTGAGGTTGGTGGTGGTGTTTTTTTGGGGGTTTTCTGGTAGATGTTTGAGTGGGATAATGAGGTCGAAATTGCAGGGCGTTGACAATGTGTCCGAAGAATTTGTTGCGGAGCAGCTGGAGTCCGTGCTTTCCGACATGCAAGTAGACGTGGTAAGTAGAAAGTGAATCGCTGCGAAATATCGACACTTTTTGCTTATACCTTGTGCTCATCTGCATACACGCAGTTTGTTTGAAGTTTCGGATTCAGTGTTCTTCCTTTTCCCCTTTCCATCTCCTTCGGCTTTTGAATTTGTGGAAAGGCAGTGTTTTTTTTTTGTCCACAAAAAGTCAGTCTTTGAATTCCAGGAAAAGTACGAAAGTGTGGAAGTAAAGAATAATGAACTTTAATTAAGGCTATCAATGAAGAAAATGGAATCTCCCAAAAATTTCTTTAGGGAGCTATTACAGTCTTTAAAATCGTATTCGCCTGTCACTGAGTTTCACTTCAACAAAATGGGACAGAGGAACAAATACTTAATGAATCGGACAATCAGACAGTGTCCATTAATCTCCTCTAGTGAATTTAAGTCTTGCATGTTGCAGGCATAATGGGAGAAACAAAATGGCTAGGGAACTTGCTAGTTTATGAGTTGATGAGTTTTTTATTCTGTGAAATCAATTGTTAAATGAGAATTTTCTAATTTCTAGGTCTAGTAAAAGATGTCTGGGTCCAGGGCAGATATACTTAACTGTGTTCTCCAGATATTATTTACTAGAGAGTAAGGGCAGGTGATGATGCTATTGCTTATGGGAAGAAGATAAAGTTATTCACCTGTGGCTTTTGAGGTGCAAGAGTTATCTTTGAGGTGGTCTTATGTTTGCCTTTGTAGGATGAGAAGTCCTTGTAGGCAGTTAATCTTGGGAAGTTCCTTTACTGTGATTAGTGCTTTTGTTACTTTATTGTTATGACATATGGACTTGACTATTCTGGGCCTCCATGTGGAGTGTCCTTTAAGAATCCAACGTTGCTCAACTATGGTAGGGGGATGTTTGGTTGAAATGATGACTTGATGATTAAACGTAGGTTGGCCACTTTTACTTGCTTCTGCTGCTTGATAAATTTTCAAGCTTACGGGGATCATATGCCCTGCTCTTCATATGGCATCTGTTTTTTATGTTCTGTTAAAAGATTGGAGGAAGAAGCATTTCACTTTCACTTTCAGCTGGAATTGAAGAGAAAAGACAGATGCTATATTGTGCGTGCACATATTCAAGTATAAGTATAAAACTGTTATCCTGCTATATTTTCAGTACTTCTATGTTTTCATAAATTCATAATCGTAGAAGCTTGAATCTCTTTTAATGCACTTGTACAATGGAAGAAATGGTAAAAGTGAAAAGCCACTGGAGAAAATGCCAAATATAATGAGAGAAGATAAAGCTACCTTAGAGAGAATCTTTAGTTATCGGTGGGGGAGGTAATAAATTATCAAATTCCAAGTTGGTTTTCAAAATCTAATGCGACACTGAAATCATATTGATATAAGTAGTTGGTTGGTGTCAAATTCAAGTTGGGAATTATGTTTCGTTGGAATCCTGATCTCTCGTCTCCCTAGATATCACAATACAACATATAGACTCTATAGAGCTTTTCAATTTATCACTTAAACTCCACTGTGAATGGGCACAATGTTAGACTTAGACTCAATATTTGGATTGACTGAATATACAAAATAATTTTATAAGTTATTGGTTGAATCTTTCACTTGCATCTGGAATTGAAAAATACTTTCAACTTTCTATCAAATAATGGGTCCAAGCTACTTTCATTATGGATTTGATAATGCTAATATTGATCATGATGCGTATTACTTTAAGAGAATTTTTTCCATTCATATCATATTATCGTAAAAGTGAGACTACTGTTTAATGAGGTTATTAACGCTAGGTGTAACTTATGCTCATAGGTCAAAACCGGCATGCTTCCTTCACCAGGCACAATTAGCATACTTAGAAACAGTCTCAACAAGTTTCCAGTTAAAGGTATGAATCTGTTATAAAAGCTGCTTATACATAAATATATGCAATCACAGATTTATTGGCATTTTAGCTGACTGAATTTGTGTGATTGAAGGCAGCTTTAGTAGTTGATCCCGTAATGGTGTCCACCAGTGGAGATGTTCTTGCTGGTCCTTCTGTTCTTGCTGTGCTTCGGTACGTGGAGATTATGGAAGAAGAGAAAAATTATTAGTTTTTTGACTGAATGAGAGAAAAATCAATTGACAGAAAGGCAAAAGATAATAATTACATGAACAAGACGTAGTCTAAATAGTCAGAGTTTGGTTCTTGTGCAGAAGTAAGGGAAGCTGTTTTAGGCAGGGGTTCTTTATTTTTACCGTTAGAGCTAGCCAGAAGTATGCAATAAATAGAATAAAAAGCTACTACTTTTGCTGTTAGGAAACTTGGCGAGTCACTTGTTTTGGTTCTGATACAGAGAAGAGCTTCTTCCTATTGCCGATATAATTACCCCAAATTTGAAGGAGGCATCTGCTTTACTTGGGGGTAGGCAACTTGAGACAATTGCTGACATGCATTCTGCTGCGAAGCTATTGCATCAAATGGGGCCAAGGTTAGTTTCTTTAAGATATATTTGATATTTTGAAATGCCTGTATTTAGTTTCCAATTTCTGTCTAAATTTCTGGAAGAACAACTAAAATTGAGGTAGGCTGAAAGGTTTTGGCAAAACATTAGCTGCTTTGCTGAGGATAAATTGTCCATATGCATATTGTTTAGACTCATTGTTGAGTGAGGACAAATCATACTCATAACTATTGAATATTGTTTGTTGCATCTCATACATACCAGATAAACTCTTATTGCTCCCAAATGTTAATCCTGAGGAAACTCCTGAGTCGTCATCAGAATTTGGTTATGACTATTTGCTGTGCTTGCAAATAAGATGATATGCCTGTTACAGTTGGAACTTTCAGATATTGCCTGACTGTCAGAGTGTTGGTCTCTTAGGTGCAACTTTAGCAACTTTGCCTAAGAAAGTTGGTGGTGTTTATGTAATAAAAAAGGATGCTCCTGCAATTACATTTGTAGAATTGTATTTTTTCTTTTTGATTGGCTGTACGCAAATTCGGTATTTCAATATGACGGACTTCTATAAAGTGAAACACTTGTTCACTGCAATCACTGTACAGTGATTGCAGTGATACAGAAAAGGCAATTCAGATTTAGGACTTCCTAAGCTGGAAGAGAACTTTTTTCTAATTTTAACTATTTACCTACATCCTTTACAGACATGTGCTTGTCAAAGGTGGCGACCTTCCTGGATCTTGTGATGCTGTTGATGTTTTCTTTGATGGTCTGATTCTAGAATCTTTGGCATTGGTATTCTCTATACTTTCAAGCGTGTGATACCTTTACATTGCAAACCAATACTGTTCTCTTGTATGTCTTGCAGGTGAAAGAATACATGACCTGCGTTTACCCCGTGTTAAAACTCGTAATACTCATGGCACTGGATGTACTTTGGCATCGTGTATAGCAGCTGAGCTGGCAAAAGGTTCTCCAATGCTTCCTGCTGTTCAGGTATTGCATATGCTTGAGAAATGCATATCAAGTCTTCAACTTTGCCTCCATCTTGTTACGAACTTATGGACAGAATGCCACGTTTTAGGAAACCAGTATTTCCTGGAGACCACTAGTCATACTTGCCCGTTGTTTTTGTCACATAATGTTTACTGATTTATATGTCTTGGGGTGCTGGAAGCCACATCAACCAGTAGAAGGCCACAAGCCCATTTAACAGTTTTGGAGGGTAGCAGCAGCCATAGCTTTTTCCCTTGCTCCATAATTACTAGGTTCAATAGCTAACATCATAAAATTATCTGTAAAACAATCAACTTGAAAATGTTAATCAAAATTACAAGATAACCTAGAGTAGTGGATTTTAGCTGCTATAGCTTATGTTATAAGATTTTTGCAAAGTCATTCTGTCAATGTTGTGACCTCTTTTTGAAGTAGAAAAAATGCCCTAGAAGTGATACCAAATGGGCTTTTGTGTGCTAAAGTTGACAAATGGAAGTTAAGTACATTGGTCGTATGTAGGGCAAGGTGATGTATGATACTTGTGATGTGTCTAGGAGAATATTGTAAAAGTGTATTCTGCATGTGCAAAAAGGAGATTTTTCATCCATTGTTTTTGTGCATATGTGACATATGTCAACCAATTGTACTATACCGGTGATAGGCATAAATGTGAATTCACGAAAGGATAAAATGAAGCTTGCTTTCTGAGGGTTAGAAGTGCATCAAATGATGTAAGGATAAATATCCTAGGCCTAGGGAGACGGATCGATATCTAATTGCTTTCTAATCTTGATAGGTAGTTCGTAAAGAGAGGTGTGGAAAGGAATGTTTATGGATATCACTAAGTTATGATAATTGAATACATAAAAATCCATAAGAATGGATTCCTAGGGAAAAATGTACTCATAAATCAGGCATCCTATTTAGTATAAATTATCATTCCTTTTGGGAATGAGGTAGAGGAATATGAGAACTCAGTTGGGCATTGATAACCCAGGAATGGGAGACCATGGGGTTGGATGATTGTGAGGGAAATGTGATGCGAGGCTAAAAATGCTTGAGTGTTGGAATTTGAGATTGAAAATTCAAAGAGTAAATCTATGGGGACTATTCTAAAGATTCAATGCAAGAATTTTACATCAATTTACAAGCTCTCATTTCTTCAAAAAATTGACAGGTTGCCAAACGCTTTGTTGAGAACACCTTGGACTACAGCAAAGAAATAAGTATTGGAAAAGGACCTCAAGGGCCTTTCGATCATTTTCTGATGTTGAAACAAAAGGTTCATAATTTCAGGAAGAAGATGGTCCTAGATCCAAGTGATCTGTTCTTATATGCTGTTACAGATTCGGGGATGAATAGAAAGTGGGGCAGGTCAATTGAAGATGCTGTCAAAGCTGCAATTGAGGGAGGTGCAACCATTATTCAGCTGAGGTTTGTGCATTTACACTTCATGACTCATTTCCTTGCATGATTTAAAGCATTTATTGCATTGTCTAGTTTAATCGACAATGACTGTCAAGGTCCATGAAGCATGCAAGTCTCTGACCATCCCAGACTTTAGATTTTGTGAGATTCTTTTGTACTGTGTGTACACCGTGATAAGAAACTATCCAGTCCTATCTACCGGTGTAGATGTGAATAGGCGTCATTCATCATGCAGATACGAGTCATTTGTCTACGTTGGTTGAAGAGAATGAATTATTTAGACAGTACTTATTTCAACATTTCTAATGAAGAGATATTGGTTCTAACCAAAGGACAAGAAACTTCAGTGGTATCATTGCGAAGCGCATAATAATAAAGCTTCATTATTGATACCTCTTATGAGAACAGTTTGCAACTAAAGGCGCAAATTTCTGTAAATATTTAGTGGTCTTGTCCTTCCAGGGTTTCCTTTCTATCTAATTTGCTATTTAGCATTTACATTAAGCATTTTCTTCTGACTCAAGGGTGTGAATCACATATTTGCCTTTGTCTTCAAATCTTAATGAAAAGTTTATGATTTAAGAAGTTCTGATGTTCTGAAAAGGTCAAAATAATTTTATACTGAGTGATCAATGCTGAGTTTGTTTGGCACTTAAGAGTATGCTTACCTGAGGCTGAGGTGATCAGAGAGAACAATGGCACATTGGAAATGTGATATTAAAATCATCTGTGTATTAGTCTTGGAAGGAGAAAAGATAATCAACTAACGATGTCTCTCCAGGATCCTAGATATGGGCTCAAAAGTGGGTGGTAGGGAAATGACTTTCGAGGGAATGTTGAGTTGTCCTTCACGACTTTTAAATATCCAGTCAAGAGTGACGGTGAATGAATTAGTTTTCTACCTTTTCTTTTCCTTGAATGCAAGGTCGTTATATAGTGAGTTGTTGATCTTCTATGGGTGTTTGGTTGAGTGGTTCGAGCTAGTTCATTGTCATTTAAGGAATATCGTATGCTTCAGGCAGTCATCTTCCTGTATTGATGAGATTGGCCATAAAGCACATCAGATGGGATTGCTTATGATAGGCATGATTTTCTGTACCTTTTTCCAGGGAAAAGGATGCTGAAACGAGGAACTTTCTTGAAGCAGCTAAATCCTGTATGGAAGTATGCCGTTCCCGGGGCGTTCCCCTACTAATAAATGATCGCATCGACATTGCTCTAGCTTGTGACGCCGACGGGGTACATGTCGGTCAATCCGACATGCCTGTTCGCACTGCACGTGCCCTTCTTGGCCCAGAGAAGATCATCGGGGTATCATGTAAGACACCGAAGCAAGCCCAACAAGCATATATGGACAGTGCCAACTATATTGGTTCTGGAGGCATATATCCGACAAACACAAAAGGAAAACAATCTCACTATTGGCTTGGAGGGGTTGAAGGCTGTTTGTTTGTCTTCTAAGCTGCCAGTCGTTGCAATCGGTGGAATCGGCATATCAAACGCACATGCCGTGATGGAACTTGGGCTGCCAAATCTCAAGGGAGTAGCGGTCGTGTCAGCCCTGTTCGACCGGGAATGCATCTCCTCTGAGGCTAAAAAGCTTTACGAGGTGCTCTCAAGGGCATCATCCGAGGTGAAATAAAGATGCAGATACAGTATATATCCCCTGATAATGAAGTTTCTCTATTTAATTGTCTAGGGCTTTTGCCTTTGGTACATATTCGAAGAATTCTTGCGGATGAGGCTTTACTGTACTTGTACGAGGATGAAAAGAGAACGATATGGTTTTGTGTGTCTACATCGATTCACTGTTCTGTCATTCTGAACGCAATCTTAGTGGTATTGTTGATGAAGAGCATTATTTGTGACCTAAAATATACATAAGTAGACGGCTGAGTGAGTTTCTAACCTTAATCTATTTTCTTACTTTTAGATCACGGGCCTTTGTTAGGCTTTCGTACGTCCCTCTGTCTAGGCTCCGGCTTCGGTATCCCACCAGAAAGGCTTATTATATGTAGGAGTCGGCCTTTCGAATGCCTCCTTACTCAGTGCGCTGTTCACCTTTTGAAACCCAGCTACTCAAGCACGACTCAGGATCGAGAGAATGGGAGAGATGGATCCATTTCACAGGTCACATTTACCCTTTGAAAGGCTCCTCCTCAAATACGTACTGCTATAGATAGATGCAAGCTCGTTGCAAATTAACGCATGAGCCGAAATGCATTGCTGTCAATGCAAACTCAGCCTGCCTTTGGATATCATCTAGTAATCTGAACAGCTCCCCACCATATATTTAACTCACTTTTTACCCCCATGATGGAGGCACTTTGGCGATTCATCCACTAAAAGGAAACGAAATATTAGTTTTGCAAGTTAAAGTAGGACAGAACCCCAGTTAAGAATATCCGATCATACATGTCACTGCGCTAAAAACCAACAGACGGTACAGAACAAGGTCAAACTGACTCTCATAACATCTGGTATCGCTCCTGTGACGATGGTCGTTGACAGTATACAGGCTAGGATATGTAACCATACAAGGACTTCATATTCTTATACCTATACCTCCACATTGTACTATTTTAGACTCGAACATCCAAGACCCAAAAAAAAAAAATTTGAAAGTGACTGTCAAATCTGTGCTTTGTGCCGACATCTCCAAACTCAAGACAATCCAGAAACCCTATGTAGTCATTTTTTTACTCCTTTTTGCCAAGACCATAAACAAGCCTGAAAACCTACAGGCACTTCTGACACCCAAATTTACAGAGTAATCTTATTGGACCCAACAGGCGACAAAGATTGGATAACAGAAAACGATGAGGCCCCAATAAGGAATAGATCTAGGTGACCTGAAATTCTCCACTTGCTCGTGCCTCCTTCACTCTCTTCTCATACTCATCTTCTTCGTCTTCCTCCACATCTTCTTCTTTCAAGTCTCCTTCGTCATCTTCTTCTTCTCCTGCCCAACCAAAGCCTGAAACTGTTCTGGAAGCGGGAGGGGGAACTTTAGCCTCTTCCACAATTTTCATGATTTGTTCATCACTTTGGATGCAGAGACCCGGATTTCCTTTTCTGTAATATATGGCTTGAGCTGCTTCTGTTAATTCCTGTGATAAATTCTTGAGGAACCATGGGTGACTCTTGATTTCTTTGATAGTGATTCTCTGGAAATAATATCACAGTAACAGTTACTAGTGTCGATGCAAGGACTGTTAATACAATTCATATTTTCACAGAAAAGAAATGGCCCAATCTCTTCTCCCACCACCAAGCTTGGGTTTTTTGTTTCCTTTATTTTTTGTTATAGATTAATCCCAGCCTCACAAGTTAAATGACTAAGCAACACCTTGTGGCCACAATAGAAGCATATGACGGTCAAAATAGCATAAAGATCAGATGCATGGCCTGGCACATGGTTCAAAAGGAAAGGGAGATGTCAAGAACAATCACCGACAATCATCAGTTCACTTGATTGCATACACAGATAAAAGCAAATCTCCTTAATCTACATACCCTGGATGGACTTGTGACAAAAATGCGTGAAAGGAGGTGTTTACAGTCTTGAGATATGTGAACATAGTCGGGGATATTATACTTAACCTCCATTATGCGCTGCAAAAAGGAAACATGTATGTCAGTTTAACTAGCGTCAAAAGGGGAATTGAAATACATCAATTATCTGCCTAAAAGAAAGTACACTCACATTGATAGTTTTCCTAAAATTCTTCGGGTCTTGAGGGTCTTCGAATGGGTACGCTCCAACCAACATCACATAAAGAGTCACTCCACAAGACCACACATCTGCCATCTGTATATTCAAGGAACCAACAAGACTTATCAGAGGATACACTTCTTAACTTTTGCCTCATTGCAGAAACATTATCGCGCAACTGGAAAACATGGACGCAAAGATCTACTTTCCAAAGCGCGAGTTCTCATCACTCTATCTTGGAGCAGCAAATGGACAGAATTTGCTATTTTAAATTTAGAAGAATACGGACAGAATTTTCTGTCCAAGAATTCCCCTTTGATCACCAAAATGGCTCAAAACATTTTGGTCTTTAATAGCACATCTTGGAGGACCTAAAGGTTAATTCAAGATATCAGAATTCTACATTTTTACTTGATTCAAAACAGTTTAAGTTACTCCAACAGGTAAGGAACTTCATCTTCCTTCAGTTCATTCTCTTTCTACTCTTAATTTCAGTTCAGATGCAGTCTTAATACAATACAAGGCATCAAATCCTAATATTAACCTTAAAATGAATTGTAACCGGGGTAAAAGCTCAGAGTGCACTATGATAAAATCAAATCCAATGATTATGAGGAGAAAAAAGAGAAAGAGAACACAAGAAATGCTACAAAGAATACTGGTTCTCATCTGTGGCAAGCAGATCTCTCACCAAATGAGCCATAGACGGTACCTTTTGCATGTTATGGATTCAGGAACAATAGGAGATGCAAAATAAAATAGGTCATTGATGTGCAGTACATTTGGCATATGATGGATTCAGGGGCAATTGGAGACACAAGGTGTAAGGTCATCTATATTGCAATAGGCAGGATACATCGACCTACTTAACATTCAATGTTCAGATCTAATGAAGAGATTTCATGAAGATAAGATTGAAAATTTTGAGTCCCGAAGAGATCAAAGACATCATAGCTGGGTACTTGCACTTTGGCAAGAATTAGCATTCCAGCAAATCAATAAACAAACAGAGACAGCAATAGTTCATTTGAAACTGAAAATTATGCGATGCATTACCTTGATCCACAACATCCCCCATTGTATGCCAATAAAATTTAATAGCAAGAAGCACAAGATGAAATAATCTAGAGAAGATTGCTTGCTCATCCAAAACATGAAAGGATTGCAGAACTTTTGAAGCTACAGCATAATCTTGTAATTCATAGTGAATTACAACACAACTGGCAATTGTAAAGAGCCACACATCCATACACACCTTCAGCACAAGACCAAATGAAATCTTGCATTGAAGAGGTAAGCTATATATCACTGTGGAACTACTTCCCATCTAAAATCATCCAATTGGCATACCTTGCCATCATATTCCCTTCTAGAGAGAACCTCTGGTGCAATGTATGCTGGAGTTCCAACTGTTGATTTGGGTCTTGAATGCAGAAGGGATGACTAGAGATGCATGGATAAAGAAGAGGAAAAATTAGCGATATAATTAGGATAAGCATATAAACACTTTCATCCAACTTCAGCTATAAATTACCTTCGAATAACCAAAATCACATATCTTCAGACGAGGTGCAGGGCTACCATCCAGTAGAGTATTTTCCAGCTTCAGATCTCTATGACATATTTGCTATAAAAGATATACAGGACTAGAAATTAGTTTGAAGCTAGAGCAGAAAGACGGTGTCAGCGATGGCAACTTCACATTATGCTCACCATGGCATGGCAATAGCAGACTCCTGAGATGAGTTGCTGGAAGAAAAACCTAGCCTGTGAGAATTAAAACAAAGCAAATCTTGAGTTTAAAATCACTCGTGCCGAGCTTAGTGTAATCTCTAAACAGAAGGATAAACTGGACTTCATTTCCATTCGGCCTTATCTGAACTGAAAAGATTTTGCCTTTTGTTTAATCTTTCAGTTACTGAAGCAATTAGCAACATAAAGTCTATGTTTCAAGGTGATTTTGCTTGGCCCGACAACATAGTCATTGATAAAACACTTAAAATCAGGAAAATACTTAGCAGACCTCATCTTCACTAAATCTCCCAGCATTGCAGATCCTCTCAAACAACTCTCCACCAGCTGCATATTCCATCACGATGGCGAGATGAGTAGGAGTCAAAACAACCTGCATCAAATCGATCATCGCTTCAAGCTCACATATTCAAGTCACCCACTAAACATTCACAAGAAATTGCTCCATACAATGCCCACGAAATAAGCTCAGAAAAACAGGTGTCGCGAGAGCACCAAATCACAAACTCACCTCCCTGAAGCGAATGATGTTTGGGTGGAGCAGCGACTTATGATTCATAATCTCTCTAGCCACATTCTCATCAATCTACAACCCAAAACCAACACGAACAATCAATCAAATCCCATCGGCAAGCTCGAACAACATCCAAGATTCGATTTTTTCCAACTGGGTACAAAAGAAAACCCCGAAAGCACAGACCCACCGACCCACCTTGAGACCACGCTCGATGTACTTCATGGCGACGAGCTCCTTGGTCTCCTTGTTCCTCATGAGCCTGGCCACCCCGAAGTTGCCAGCTCCTATGTCCTTCACCAGCTCGTACTTCTCCATGCTTTTACCCGCCGCCGCCGCCGCCGCCGCTCCCTACGGAACGAAACGTAGCCGA
Source organism: Angophora floribunda (assembly GCA_014182895.1). NCBI lineage: Eukaryota > Viridiplantae > Streptophyta > Magnoliopsida > Myrtales > Myrtaceae > Angophora > Angophora floribunda. The sequence continues at coordinate 3,297,345 of CM024711.1, read as the reverse complement.
GTCCGCCGGTCCGCCGGTCAAAGAAACAGGGAGCTTGCTTCGAGCGCACTCCAAAGACCGACCCAGATCCCAGAAGAGAGTCGGAGGCCCGCGTCGCTCCAAATTCCAGCAAACCCGAAGCTCGGAGAGGCGCGAATCGAGAGGGGATGAGATGGGGCGTGCGGATCTTCGGCTTGGAATCGGAGGAGGAGGAGGAGGAGTAGTAGGAGGGGGTGATGGAGAGAGTGGCACGCTGTTCGGACAAGTGAGATTTTGAAGGAAAAGAACGTGTGTGAAATCTCGGAGAGAGAGAGAGAGAGAGAGAATGAGAAATATTCTACGCGCTTGAAAAGAAGAGGAGGGCGCGTGCGCGCGTGAGGAGTAGGAAGGAGAGGATAGGGTCTCTCTTTAATAATACCTAAACTCAAAAGGCATTGAATTTGACCTCCTCGCATTCAAATTGATGACGTGTCCACCGTAGAAAGGATAAGTTATCATGATTGTGCAAAACGAATTACCGGGATTAAACCAAACGATTTAGTCCAATTCCTAAAAGTGTTGATTCGATACTCGATTTTAGGAAGAATTTTGTGAATATACTCTTTTTATTTTTATTTTTTGAGGAAATAGGAGCCTTGAACTTTGAATTTGTTCTTGATCATGCTTTGGATAATAATATATTATTCTGAATGAAAACATGAAAAAAAAAGTGACCGGTTTCATCGAACCATACCGATAGTCCAGTTCTGTTCCTGAACTTAGGACCAACTAGTTCTGTCCCCCGATTCCTAATTTTACCTTGAAATCAGACCGAATTAAGAACTGATTACTCCTCTAAACTATGTAAGAGGAAACGTGGAGCTGATGTGGCAATAGAGAACCACCAACAGTCAAGGGTCATTTTTTTCTTTCCTCCTCTCATTGCACAATCGACAAATTTTTCAAATTAAATTTTACACAACACTTACCACAGTTATGAAATAAGAATTCCAAATCAAATCCATCACTTATCTCCACCGACCTGAATTAGACATTGTGAGAGTTTTTCATCTTAAGCCCGTGACTTCTTATTAGTCATAAGTATAGTCATTGATTGTGATAAGATTGCCACAAAAACATATAATGATTACTTAGCTCTGTCATATCGAGATGGATGACTAAGACATGGGAAGCCCTACGATCATGCTTAAATTTGAAGTTTGTGCACGTTCATGGGTCGCAGTCTTCATGATTGTACGTGCTCCTTTTTCCAATTCCCTTCCATTTTGATCTCTTTTCCAAATGATTAACAAGAGCGTGCCCTCCAAACCAAGTGGAGGCGCGTGAGTATTTGGGATCTCTCTTCTTTTTTTAGTTTTTTTTTTTTTAAACATTTGGATGAGGTCGGCTCATGATTACGAGGAAGACCGTAAAGCGAGAGGAGTACCGTAGATTGCGCTCTGAACGCGTGTTGAACATGCATATGTGCTTTCTTTTTCTTTTGGCCTTTTCAGTGGAAAATTCAAAAGGAGCGGAATTTTCATCTAAATACAAAATTACATAATTTTATTTTTTTACAAGAAATTAACTCTTATGTTATTATAATCTTTCTCTTCCCTGAGGAAAGAAAAGGTTGATAATTTCACCTTGGCTAAGTTTTTCCATAGTCGTAGCACTTTGAAAATTACGAACATCCAACTAAAATATTGCCTAATTTGCAAATAAAAGGATTCGCTCATTGTAAATAAAAAAAATCCAAGGATTTTATTTTATTTTATTTTCACAAGGGTAGCTTTTGAATTTAGAAAGTGATGGGATGTTTTCTATTTTCGACCGCTTTACAATTCTAGCCTTCGAAAAGAAAGTTATCTCCAGGGGAAAAAAGATAAAACCAAAGAGGCATTTCCTTCGACATATAGTAAATATTGCCAAAAGGTAAATTCGAAAAAGCTGCTATGAAAATATGTACATGGAGTGCTCCTCCAAAGTCAACACCCCGTCGGTCAAACATTGGTACAAACCATTATTCTGTTCAAAGTCTCAAACAGCAGCAAAGATGAAGTCTCTCCACAATTAAACTGCACCATATCAGTCTTTAACAATAACTGCAATAACTGCGAACCGACTCCGAATGATTAGGAGATAGCAGAGAAATAAACGACCTCGAAAGACCCAATGAGACGGGGGCGCAACGTTTCCATTGGGGCCTCTCGAGCAAAGAGTCTAGCAATAAATGTCTCATGCATCAATGACATAAAATTGAAATGGTTCGAAACGATAGTATGTAAGGATTGATTAAAAGGGGTGACCCTGCCGCCGGGTCAGCAATATCGCCGCTGTATCTTTTAGTCGTCCAATACGATCACGCGCTCAGAAGCGCCACCAGCTCCATTGGGTTCGGGGTTCGCTGCCTCGTCAGGGAGGTTCTGGTCTTTCATTTCCACATCGTCGTCCTTATTGCCAGCCAAGCTCGAATGTTCAAACCCAGGTAAGTTGGCATCTTTAGTAGCGGCAGCATCGCCTGGAGGCACATAGTCGTCCCGCACAAACTCCTTATGCATGAATGCCAACCTGCTTTCTCTCGTCGACGTATCTTCATCTAACTCCTGCATTTCGGTGTCTGCCACGGCAGCACTAGCACTGCCATTTTCTTGAGTGAAGGATGCAGCAGTGGTTTTGGACGATTCAGCCATTGATTGTTGACCTGGACCAACCACTGGATCTTCTGACTTAGGAGGGTCACCTGACTCAGGTGTCAGGATTCGAGTTATGCTTTCAAAGGCGTTTTCAAGCGGAATGAGGTTCTTCCGCAACCTATGACTGGCCGGGCTGTCAGAATAGAATGTCTGCACTGATTCATTAACATTATCCTCAACAACCTTGCACATCTGCAATCCAGATAGAAAAATTAGAGATTAACCACGCAGCTCCTCAGAAGAACAAAAATGTTATATGGACAGAATTCGTCTTCACCGCACCAAAGTCAACGTGCTTATGTTTCAAAATAAAGTTATCATAGACTAATGCGATGGACGAACCTTATTATAAATCCGCGCAAGCTCCATTCGGTCTGGATCATCATCACAAGCAACGGTGGAGATTTCCTCTGCAGCTGTTGACAAACATACAATGAACCACGGAAAGAATTGACACAAAAGAGTCATCTAATCAATGTGCTTCTTTGTGGACATAAATAGATAGTTTAATGTTCAAAATGCATATATGTCCTGCATCTATGGCCCAAAATGCAGTATTCCTCTCTGTCGTATCATCTCTATCACACACACATCAAGTGAAAAAAACAAAGAATGGCTGTATCCTTTCGACCCTTGATCTTTACTTATCACCATAAGTCCAGTTTGCTTAGAATATCAGATCCCTTTCAACCCCCATAATCTATACTTACTGGGAGTTTTTCTTGACCAACATACTATATTAAGAGCTGAAGTTAGTGTTCAAGCTCAGGTTCTTCTTCGAAAGCTTAATTAGTGTCCTTAATCATGTAATATATTATAATATGCCTAACTATGTTAGGCAAGGTTCTTTTAAGTCAAAACATACCATTTTACGAGAAATTTAAGGACTTGCATACCCGAACTATAAATCAGGTTGCAGTAGAGAGAAAGATATTTGAAAAAAATGGTTGCACACGAAATCAGCAACCACTGTTTGGACTAATCCTGTGCTCTCTTACTCAAAATGGTCTCACAATTCAACTTGTTAGAAAAATTTATATGCAAAGGAATTAAAGATACATACTGATTTCCTCCCACCATACACTCAATGCCATTAGAATGGAACACACACCCTTGGTTCCCTTTCATTTACTTATAAAAGATAATACTTATCAAAGAAGTGTGCATGTAATAAAGAAATAAATGCATCAGCCCATATAAGCCAAAAAAAATATATATATCTTTCAATTAAAAATCATGAAAGATGTCATTATGAGGTGCACATCATTAATAAGCTTGAAACAATCACCTGAAATTGAAAACTAGGGGAAAGTTCCTTACCAATGACTTTAATCTGAGGCAGCTGCTCAATTATCTTCATATCAACATTATCAGAGCTTGGAGGGGGTGCATCTGGTGCTCTAGGTTCAGATTCAGGTGCCTCAGAAGCATTCCCATTCGCCTCTAACCCTCCCTGAAATCAATCAATCAGTGGAAAAGAGTATCAGCCAGGCATGGATCAACAAAACCTCAATGTAATATGACAGAGTAACATAAAATGCTCGATGTTAGTAATGAAGTTTTGCCCCATTCAGATCAATGAATCATTTATCTCAGCCTAATGAAAAAACCAGGTGGATTAAGTGAGTGTTTGCGATAGCAAAAGATCACCCACTACCCTGAAAAACTTGTTGTGGAAATCCCAAAGGACCATACCCTTATCCGTATGCTATGAGAAGAACAGAAAAAAAAGGGGCATCATTTAAATTAGTACTGGTGTCTACAAGTTACTGATTTTAACTCCTCATTTCTGATTTAATCAAGTGATTCCAGAACTGGCCTACCACATTTGATTTCCCTATTATGTTCATTCTGAACAAAATCATATCCCTAATCTTCAAAATTTGATGTAATCTCCATTATGCAGACAGTAAAGCACAACACAGTAAACTACAAAGCCACATTCTTTGAAATTGCTTCAGGCAGAATTTTCAGTAAAATAATTTTTTCACGGAAAGTGTCCAGATACTAGAGATTTAAACTCACATAGTAATCTTGCTGATACTCTGCATTAAGTCCTTTTTCCAAAAGAAGCACCCTTTTCTTGATAAACTCAACTTGTCTTCTCTGCATATCTCTATAATGATATAGAAGATTAGAATCTTGATACACCTGTCCCTGGGTAGCAGTTTCAGTTGCTCTCTGTGATACATTAACGGCTGGATCATTTCCATTGCCATTTCCCTGGGGCTGGTTGTTGCTTGCAGTTGTGTCAGTACTATTAGCAACATTTTGAGGTTGAACAGGAACCTGTCCTGGGATAGGTACATTTACAAAGGGAAGATTTAATTCCTGACAGATGACCTCCTGAACCCTCAGGTCCTTGTCATCCACAATAGCTTGCCATCGTCCGTATCCATGCCTTCAAATTCAAGCACAGAATGATACACCAAGAATCAAATTAATACAAACAGGAAGGTTTACTTCTCATTCACCAGGTACACACAATACCCTAAACCAGCAAGCTAGTATGACATCCCTACTAATATTGAAATTAAATGGAATGACACTTTTCAGAAAAAGCCAGCCTAAACAATTATGAAAAAGGCACCTTTTTTGGTACAAAGCGATATATTGCTCCTATGTGAAAACCCAAGCAGGAGTAAATGAGAAGCTTGAACTCTGGGGAAAAAGGTTGGAGTCTACTGGTTTTCATGTAGATGGTAGCATGAATTCAGTAAGAGTAGGGGTTCGCTACTTGAACCCATTTTACAAAAGGATGGAAATTGACAAATACCTTACTAGAAGAGCAAAAGAAAGATGGATTACATGAAGACGTACATGTGGTGTTTTAGCTATTGTCATTTGCCACTAAAGCTGAAGGGAAAACATATAGGGCGACAATATGACCAGCAGTGCTTTATGGCACCATAATGCTGGCGGTCAAACTTCAACAAGTACATAAATCGAGTGTAGTAGAGATGAGAATGATTCATACATGCTCTGAAACTCTAGGAAAGATACACAATGAATGGAATTATTGGGAGGAAATGTGAGTGAAGGGCCAATTGAAGACAAGATAACAGATACTCTTTCAAAGTGTTTTGCCATGCGAAACAAAAGCCTCTAGTGCTCCAATGACAAGCTCATGAAATGAAAACCAGGGCTAAATAGGGCATAAAAAACCACTTTGAAGGACATGATTTAAAAAGAAATGGACTTTTTCGATCTTTCGGCAGAATTGACAAAGAACCAACCACAATAAAATAGAACGCTTTCATATGGTCCACAACCACCTAACAAGAAAAGAATTGGTTTGTTGATGGTAGTGGTGTTGTTAAAAAAAAGAGCTATTTAATTGACCTAGCTTTTGGCAACTGGAATTGTTTGGTATCATGCAGACTGGTCCAATGAGTGCCATTGTAATCTTAGTCACATCAGCATGCAAAAAAATCAGATAAAGGATTGGTAAATTATTGGGTCGCTAATCTAATGAGGCTTCGTTCATTACTAAAAGTAGCATGAAGTCTCCTGGTGAAATACTGGAGGCAATGATGGAACATACACTGAAGTGATATCAGGAAAAGTGCTCTTAAAAACATAGTAATTTGGAGCATTCGTTGAGAGCACACAGCTTCTAGAGATATTAACCATATGAAACCAAATGTCGAAGCATTACTTTAGTAAATAACCAGGTTAGAAGGCATACTTGAGCACAGCTCGCAGTAACAATAAATCATGTCCTTCATTCCAAAATTTTCCAGGCTTCAATCCAGAATAGCGTGATAATATTTCCTCTGGAAAAAGTGGTCCCCCACCTTTTTCTGATGCAGACTGCACCTGCATTATCATAAATGCTATCACCATTACTCACAGCTAAACTGATGATTCAGCTTGCGCATAACCAAAGTCCAATGGCCAAGAAATGCACAAAAGAGACAAAACAAATACAATGGCCTTTTCATATAAATACAATATATTATGAAATAAACCCTACCTATACTACGTAAAATGATCCAATCATTAAGCTACATCAAGTTTGTACTTCCAACTGATTGAGTCAGAATATTATGTAGAGCACAGGGAAGCAGGTTGTAATTCCACATACTTCTTGATTATGTAAGCCTCAGCTCTAGCACACATGCAATTCTTTTTTTTCTTTTTTTTTCAATAGATATAGATATCTTATTGCAAAATGATCAGGAAGGTGCCAAATCATGTGACAGATCTTTAGTGAACAGCACACATGCGACTTAAATTCCAAATTTATCTACCCTCCACAAGTTTGTTTAGCAGGCAGGCATCTTCGTCTTCTGAAGTCAACAATAACACGAATCTCCTTGGATTCCGTTGAAAAGCAACTTATATTATTTTAAAAGTTAAAAACCCCTGTAGTTTCATGTTATCTTTTTTGATGAGTAGATAAACATCCTACAATAGAACAATTTTATTTTCTAATTCTTCATATGCCTGACTGAATCTATGAAAATCCAGAACAGTGTTTGGTACAGATTCTTAGAGACTGCAGGTAGACACCGCCTTACAACTTCTTCAAGTTATGATTAAAGACATGTGCATCATATGACCAAACTCTAAAAGGGCAAGTGATCCTTCAATATGAACTATCACGATCAAAATAGTTTACTTCAAATTTTAAACCACAAGCGCCATTAATAAGTGCAAAAGTTAACACAGGGACTAAAAGTGAAATCGTGCACCATTGGAAGGAAGAAAGCTGTATAGGCAGAATCAGTAACACATATTAAAGGGCCAACAGGCCAAACCTTTCCATGCAAACATTAGAAAAAAACTACAGATGAAGTGACTATGAAAATTTACTAAATGATAAGCTTAAGCTATAGAATATACATAAATTCTGATCATGGGTACTTTTCATCCGTGACAAGGACCAGACCAGACATTCTTTTAATAGATATTCCAATGAAATACGTGTTTGGTGCAATCAAATGCCTGCAGTGATTCCCACCCAGTAGCTGTCATAAACTACCACAGTATACAGCCAGTATCATAAGTCATTGACCTCCAAAATAGCTATCATGGGATCTTCCCTGGCAAATGAGCCAACAAGAGCTATTACTTGTACACAGCAGAAGTGGGCAACTTTTTCCCTGCAAGATTTGTTGGAAAACTAAATGACCTACAGGTTTTTTTTGTTTTCATGGGAGTGCTGGGGAGTGTAATTTAACTATACAAAATTTAGAGAGAAACACTTGGCTGCTAGCCAGCAGGTGCTCTTTTGGTAAGCATTATAGATATTTTTTCCTCGTGTGCTCCATTGCCCCAAGAATCAGAAACATTGAAATGCGGCTTTATCATTCTTGCACATTAGTTTGCCCACAGGCAGAGTCTGTTAGCTGGTAACTCTTAGCTTGGTCAAGGTTGAATTGTTGTAACAATATGGAAAATTTTGTCTTTAATCCCTGCTTCAGTTTTTGGACTAATTGGAGGAGACAGATAGGTGGGCTTTCAAAATGAGGGATGCTGCATTATTTAGATCTTTTCCAACTTCTAGGTTGCAAATAGGAGGAACCACATCGGGGCAGTTTAATATCATATACTTATCAAAGATCAACTTGATGTCTGTTAAAATCGTAGGAATTGCTCCAGATCAGCCTATCCTTTCACTCAGATAACCGGTGCACTTTAATATCATACACTTATCAAAGATCAACTCGATGTCTGTCAAAATCACGAGAATTGATCCAGATCAGCTTTATCCTTTCACTTAGATAATCGCATTGACCATAGCCCAAGCATCAAGCAAATTGCCTTAGACCTAATGAACACCAAATGCACCATCTCTGCAAATGCTAAAATTGATTCCAGTGTTACTAAACAAGACAAATGCAAAAGTCAAGCACAAAAACCCAGTCCACCTGTCAATGAATGAGTCAATATATGTTTGTCTGATACACTGATATAGAAAGATTCAAGCACTACTGACAACATTACCTTTTCCTTTACCAGCATCAATTGAGCAATTCGGACGAGGACATCTTGTATTCTAAGTCCTTCCTTTGGAACACCATCTGTAAAAAACCATCATGAGATACAAGGCACAAGAAGCAGCAAGAAAATTAACATAATGTGACATACAAAATCCCTAGATTTAAGTAAATGGAGGATGCAAGCGCTAATTACCTGAAAAGGTTGGCAACTCCGTAATTTCTTCAGCGATATGACCCAGGAACAGTCTTCCATATCTGTAAGAACAGATCCACTCCTTAGTAACACCAATTATTACTAGAACAAGTACAGCTTTTGAAGGAATACAATTATGGCTTGATGCTACTCAAACATGCAAGGCATACACATTTTTAATGCCAAATATCAATCCAAAATCTAAAAGTGATGACTTAAATCAATCATATACCAAAAACTAATGTCTTGCTACGATAGATATTTTACCAATGTGTAGTATTATTCACAGCTGTACAATGATACGCAGCATACTATGCAAATAGTAAGCTGAACTAAATTTACAAAATAACTGGAACACTACAAATGCAACAATGCGACAATCTACCCCCATGAAATACATATAAACATGCACCATATAAGGACAAAGCAGTGATATGGGCTGAACGCGTTTGCACTAAACTCACTACATTGCTCCAGTTTCAGCAACTGTAATGTATTTGAAACTTCCTTTTACAGAGAACCTCAGTGTTTTTCATTGAACCCAAAACCCCCTCCCTCTCTCCACCATCTCTCCAAAAAAAAAATTGGGGAAGGCCCAAACTCAACATCAAATTGCATTGTCCCACCATAAGCATGCCAAGTACTCCCAGCAGTCTTATTTATATAAAGAACTTGTGTTACCAGGCGATCCTAAGAAAAGGAACTTGATAAAAACAATACTCATTCTTGAGGAAAATCAAAAAATGTAACTCAAACATTTCTGTTCAAGTGTATGAGTTGCCTAAGTAACGCATAACAGCACCTGCAAAAGTTCATCCAACAGAATCTATCTAATACAGAAAACATCAAACAAAAGATCAAAGTATTAGAATCATGTTCCGATCCCAAGTTTCTCAAAACTATAAAGTAAGATGGTAACACATTACTCTTTAATTTCTTCATAAGTCTTCTGCTTTAAACGGGAGTAAATTCCTTCCAGTCAAAGTCACCAACTCCGAATCTGCATCAGAGCTCCAAGTAAGTCTCATTATAAAGTTTATTCTTAACCTATAATAATACATTCTCGATAATAAGCTTTACTTTCTAAAATGCAGAATCTATGATAACCTATGAAAACAAATCAGCAAATTAAAACGTAATGTATGTAGAATCCAAGAAAAAAAGAAATTGTCTGTTCATCACTGCACAGAGTCGTAGGATTTAATCTGAACCCAACATATGGATGATTAAATTTTGCATATACAGAAGTAAACCTCATCAAAATTTGCACAAAGGCTGCCCGCTGATTTTGGTTGAATCCCAGTACCCTAAATGATCGTCCTTCACCTTCCATAAGAGGAAGTGGCTCCGAACTGTCAACTGCAGAAACATGATCAAAGATGAGCACTTCGGTGAAAAAGCACAACATGGTAATCAAGCACAAACTGCACCGGCTAACACAGAAAAAGAAATTGACATACCCCTAGATCTCTTTCTGTAAGGCCTTCTTCCAGTTTGAATTCCAGGAAGAGCAGCTTCACCATCTGTGGATTCAGCTTCATAGTTATCATCCTCATCTTCTGAGCTTACGTCTTCCAAACCGGCAAGATCGTCGTCCTCGACAGATACCATCTAGAAAATTCACAATAACCCACTTTGAATAGAACAAAATTTGAATGTTCAGATTGATTATGTGTTGATGATCGCTCTAGACCTCCAACCATATAACAGGAAAAAGCACAACTCTATAAGAATGAGAAATTCTTTGACAGCCTAACATAAAAAGTTCCCTAGAGCTTGATTCATTCAATAATCATCATCAACAGCACACCTGAGCCACTTTCTTATAAAATGGCAAAACATTCAGTACAAACCTGTTTTCGACTTCTCTTTCCTTTCCCCAGGTTTTGTGACGCTTCATCTTTTTCCACTTCATATCTATCTCTCAACAGCTCTTCCCAGAAATTCGTTCTTTCCGAATTGCTCACGGTAGATTTACTCTCTTCAGCAGCCTTCTGCACTTCTTCTTCAGCTACAGCCTCTACTTCATCAATATATTCGAAATTTGCCACCTAGACAAAAAGGATTTATAGTGATTCATAGCGTGATGCCCTAAAATGAAGAATCTACACTTGGACTTGACTCCATGGAGTGCTCAGCAGTAAGTCAAATTGTTTAAATCATAGATATCGCCAATAAGTACATAGAGGCTCATGCAATAGAAGGTCGCATAAATTTCATGAATTCGAATGGAGAAACTAAAGTTCTAATAGCAGACATCTGAATAATGTGTTGGTAATCTGATAATTTCTAGTATAAGCCAGCTCAAGACATGTAGTGACTCCCTTGTGTGTAACCTACATCTCTTTGTGAAGTTTAGCTTCATTCCCAGAGTATCAGCTTTGCTGCTCAACCAGGTCTTCATTGTCAGGTCACAAAAAATGACAGTGTGGAACTGAGCCCACGAAGGTCGCAGTTTCTTTACAGTTATTATAAAAAAACCTTCCACATCTAAGTGGAAGTTGACGATATCGTAACTTCATATATGGACCGATAGTTAAGGCTTCTATTTGGCATCTTTTCATAGAAGGAAACTTAATGTGGTGAATACATCTTAGAAATCCATGTATTATTTAGTATCATAGGAATTCACACCTACAAAATTTAAACTATACATTCATTTCTAGAGCGTTATCAAACAAGGCAACTTAGTAAGTGATTATTATTCTCATTCTCAATTTTTTTCCACCGATTCCTTTTATTTTATTCCCACCTTCTCAGTCCGGTAAACCAAACAGACCTTGAAGTTTTATCATCACTTATCCTACCTACCAATGATCTCTCATCCAGGATTAAAGAATTGCCATTTGGAGAGTCTCATGACTCCTAAGCGACTTCTTTCTTGGATATTAGAAATCTAAAACTAAATGCCCTGTGTAGTTTAAGCTCACTAGACAAAGACAAATCTCCCATTACATCACACAGAAGACAAAAGTTCTATAATCTTAAAGGTTTGACGTTAAGTGAAAAACCTTGAAGGCCTTCAAAAATCCATCATCTTCATCATCTTCCATTGTTGTCTCTTCACCTCCAACTTGTTCTCTATCAAGTAGTCTGTTATAAAGAACAAAAATCTCACGTTAATTATTTATAATTTTATAAGAAATGGAGATAACAAAGATGGAAGCTCACCTATCTATGGCAGCATCGTCATAATGAATTTGGCGGGACTTTCCAGCTTCATCATTTTCATCAGCAAAGAGCTCCTTCGAGCCATATCTTATTATGTCATCTAACTCTTCCTGTGACCAGACAATAACAGATCAGAACTCTCACCACTAGGGGAAGGGGGATGTACTGGGGTGTGGCAATGGTGGGTTAGGTCTAAAACTGGAGTTCTTCGATGATGATTTCAGAGATATAGTCTATGTATTACATAAGAGAAACTCCACAAACACATCTAAGTGTTTATACAGGTCCATACAGTCAATATTATACAGAACCAATACTATTAACATAATCAACTATATACAGTTTGTTTTTCTACATAAAAACTGCTCGAAGGAAGTAATTTATATTTTTACTTCTGAGGGAGGGGATTATCTGTGAGGATAGGTGCTGTCTACCTGGTTAATGTTTTGAGCCTTTAGCCTTCCAACCACCAGATGCTCCAAAACCATCTTTTTCTTAGTCATTTGCATCATCCTTTCTTCAATAGTACCTCGGGTAATCAATCTGTATATCATTACCTGAGCACAGGAAAAGGAACCTCTTTCATTAAGACAACCAAAAAAACATCCTGCAGTATATCTAAATAACGACACTTAACTGTGTTGGTTTGTCCAAGTCGATGAGCCCTGGCCATTGCTTGTAGATCAGCATGTGGATTCCAATCACTGCCAAAAAAAAAAAAAGCAGAAGAAATTTCCATTAAAAAGAGAAAATATATGCAGGCCACATAAGGAAAGCTACCCATCACTAGCAATATCTAAAATTTTGACATAGACTAGACCAACTACAATGCCTCAACCACATCATAAATGAATACTTATATAAACACCGTCAACTAACTCCGAAGCCAAAGGAAGAATAAAAAATTTGAGGCAATACTCTAAACAGAGATACATTCCATAGAGTCTCCAACAAAATGGCTGGAATAGACAAGCAGAAAAATGCCTTATTCACATCTTTTCTAACTTTTTAGAACGAATTGCTTAAATAGAATTTCCCCCAAAAAACATGCTCAAACACAAATAATGTCAGCAGAAGGATCAACATATTAATTTGGCACCAATTTCGTACAAGAAAAATATCCAATTGCAATATGATGGGAGACATCACGACCCAATTAAACTGATTGGGGGTCCATTAAAACCAGACATCCAACGTCATAAAAATAAACACCTACCTTGTTCTTATTCATTTATGGAAAATACTATTTACATTTGCCCAAAGCATGGGTTCAAGATCTAGTGATAATCAAAATTATTTACAATCAGAGAAAATAGATTCCAGAATTGAATGAGAAACTGTTGTACTGAGAGAGTAACAACAAACAAGATCTCTGATCCATAAAATTTGGTTGAAAGGGGAAAAAAGAGTACTGCTCAAAAAGTAGATGGAGAAAGTTTCCCTTTCGAGGCTCCAATACACTATGAAGTATCGAATACTCCATAGACCTCTAAAACACACCACGTAAACAAGATTATCCCCATAATATGCTTACGCAAACAACACTAAGTATCCTCAAACCCTGCCTATTGGATTCCTTGTTCTCACAAGCAACCTCCTCCAAAGTTAGCCCCAGGTCTAAGTTTTGTTGCCAAATAAAATAGATTCTCATTTCCTCCTATTTCACATTGCTTTAATTACCGTGGGAGAGAAAAGGCATCTCCCAGGGAAGATAACTATATCAACACCATAGTCTATCCAACAGTAGATATGATAATAAAGCGAATACTATTTTAAAGGTTTTTAGTTCAACAAATCACAGATTGCCACATACATAACCAATGTACTATTTCTCAACTTATTAGTTTAGGTGCCAAACCTCATAATAATATTTATTCGGTGCAAACTCTCAGATACAATTAGAAATTAGGACAAAATCAACCATATTACCTGTCGTATATAATTACGGTGTCTGCAGTAGCAAGGTTTATTCCCAAGCCTCCAGCTCTTGTAGAGAGAAGGAAACAAAATCTGGTGGAGTTTTTAAAATTAAAGCGATCAATACGTACTTGTCTCTCTGCTCCACCTACCTTGCCATCTATCCTTTCGTATTGCCATTTCTGCGTGAGAGATATGACGCAAACGAACCCATCATATGGGCAAATGATGACATTAGAATGCTAAATATAACAAAAATTACATGCTGAAAAGAACAAACTTCCAAAGTATCGACATCAGATGGATACCTTGTAAACGCAGTAATCTTCAAGTAAGTCTAACATATGCTGGAATTGTGAATAAATGAGCACTCTATGTCCTTGCTCTTTAAGCTTCACCATCATTTTGTCCAACAGCTGCAACTTCCCACAAGATTCCAGGAGTTGTCTGTTGAAAGAAAAGTGGAAGAAGAAAAAAGAGGACTCATTAATTTGAAAATCGAACAAGCTGACCATTGCAACATGAGATCAACTACATGGCTGCTCTCATAACTATGTAGAGTGTTCTAGCCAGCAAATCACATAAAATTCACAAAATGAAAACATTAGAGCCATCTTCAATAACATGATACAAAATCAAAGAGATCATAATATACTTGTAGGCTTCGCCACTATCTTCTATGTCTGGTTCAACTCCTTCTAGCATGTAAGGATGGCAACACAGTTTCCGCAGTTCCATAACCACATTCATAAGAGATATCTGCCACTTAAAACAAAATCCAGTTAGAATGGTATTCTCAAAAATAAACAATAGCTCCTTCCAGTAAATCTCCCATTCTACCTGGGCACCACCTCGCCGTGTTAGTATCTGATAATTACGAGTTAAAATGGCCTTGTAGTATTCTTTCTGTTTGGCACTCAGCTCAACACGTAAAATAAGTTCCTTCTTCGGGGGCAGCTCCTTCATGACATCTTTCTTTACTCCTGCAGTATCACACGAATTTGATCCACATCCAATAAGAAGACTAAACCTATTGAAACCGAAACTCCCATTACATATGGTAACTATACATCTACTATACCATGCATATGACAGCCATACAAATATTCTAATTGAGAGATATTGTCTCCGATCAGTATAAATCCTATCCAGGATGTCACTGGAATTTAACTTCACTGACAGCAAACATTTGCCTCTTCAATTTAATTGCATCGTAGGGATAATTATTGTCGCTTATAGTGAAGAAAAATCCACAAGGGATACAAAAGGCCAAGAAGATGATATAACTGTAGGTGTCAACAAAAATCATTTCTTCTCCTTTGTAAAATGCAAAACGTTTGCATCACTAGTTAGTCATGCTTTGAAGGTGTGGAGCCAGCATTTTAGATAGTCTACTAAAGGCCAAGAAGATTTATATCTCTTTCAGCCAAAAGCATTGACAAAAATCATTTCTTCTCCTTTGTAAATCGTGAAACGTTTGCATCACTAGTTTGAGAATAATACTTCAAGAAGGTGTGGGGCCAGCATTTTATGAAGCCTTATAATCTGCTCCTCCTGATTGATGTCCTTAAATTCTTCCTGGAATTCTTCCAGGCTTGAAAACTGCAGGCACCAAAATCGATCAGGGAGATATCAGCGTGATTTAAATCCATCATAGATCTAAAAAAAGTACTATGATATTTTCTAAACGTCCATGTAGACGAACCTTGCCAGCATCAAGAAAATGCATAAGCATAAAAAGCTCATCCAGATTATTCTGAAAATGTACCAAATAAGCAGTTGTGAGTAATTGTTGCTAATAACTTAAGTAAAAACAATGGTAATACAAAACACAGACATGAATAGAAGAAAAGCTAGAAAAGGGATACTGGTGCTTGGCTTAACTATTCCATGCTCTAACCAACATCCAAAGTTTACTCACTGCGAACTACCCACCCAAGGTAATTCTTCTAAATTAAATATACACAAAATTAAGACTCGTCTTGACTCCGCCAGGAAAAGTAAAGGAACTCAGACTTGTATCAGCAAAAATGCTCCACTGACATTCTCTGATTGAAAAGATACTATAAGGTTGCTACTAACTAATGACAGAAACAATAAATAGAACGCACACTCATGTGGTTCAGTGTTCAAAAGGAAAGATTGACAAATTTAACCAAGAAATTCAGTCAGCATTCCAAACTCAGTCACTCAAACCCTAGCCCCTACTAAGTTGGTAAACACCATCCTCAAATTGTTTTCAGCACACGCCACAAGGAGGTGGAAAAAAGATTATACGCAGAATTTAAAAAGGCTAAATCTAGCTGCAAACGAAATTGGGTCTGCTTATCCCATCAGTCCGTCCTGCAATAACATTCTTTCCATGGATCAGGTTAAGAAATTGAGTAGGCCATTAGCTGTAAAGATATGGGCTATAAACTCATGACATTTTGGCTTGCACTGCAAGAAAACTATACCCTCCATCATCTTTAAAAAAATAATGGACATGTGATTTTTTTTCTATCAAATGCTTCAATGGTCCATGAAACAAACATAAGCTAAGCATTTAAGTAGGAAGTTGTTATAAGAAAAAACACTACAAGATTTAAGTGAATGCAGATCTAGCTAGAGGTGGAAAGTTGTTCAAGTGAATCCTAATACTTGGCAGTACTGTCATTTAGCACTTAGGACAAGATAATATTATAAACAACTCACCTGAAGCGGGGTTCCAGTCAATAGGACTCGATGTCTGCTTGAAAACTGCTTCAATTGATGGAACAATCTGGATTCCTTATTTTTCAAACGATGGCCTTCATCAACAATCTGAAGGAAAACATCGTGTCAAGCCTTCATCATGTTGGGTAATATTTATGAGTTCAATTACCAACAGATCATACCATGCATTCCCACTGTATTGGCTTCAATGATGCTGTGTCCAGATTAATCATCTCATACGATGTCAAGAGGACATCAAATTTTATCCTATCTTGCTTGGTCTCACTAACAAGCTGGCCAGATTTTTTTCTCTTGAGCTTCTTGCTCTTAGGAAAGTAAAGTTCGTAGTCCCGTATAATGGCACGAGCTTGGGCAGAGCCAACATACATGACCTATGGAAGTAGAACCTCACATCACAATGGTCACCAATACTGCAGATAAATATGATGTAATAAGAGTTTAATATACATACAACATTCAATTGAGGTGCCCATGTAGCAAATTCCCGTTCCCAATTCCGCAAGGTAGAAAGTGGAGCTACAACTAAGAATGGATATAAATTTTCTTCAAACAGAGATGCTAAAAAAGCAATACTCTGTATGGTTTTGCCTGCAAAAAACAAAGAATAGCTTACACAGAAAACAAAAAAGCAAATTCAGTGCATAAATTTTCCTTGTGACAAAAACTAACCTAGACCCATCTCATCAGCAAGAATCACATGTGTCTGTTTAGACCAAGAGAACCGTAGAAAGTTAAGACCTTCAAGCTGATATGGATGCAGCGAACCTTCATTATCAAAAGCAGCAGATCGACAAAGATAAGGGAAAAGACAGAAGATAAATTGAAGCAGCAGAATGCAACACCAACAAATACTGAGAATTATACCTCCTGTAAGAAATTCTGGACTACGTTCATATTGATGAAATTCCTTCTGCTTCTTCCTCAGATCAGAAGAGTCTCGATTGCTACTCTTTCGTTTAGCATAGGATGATCTGCGAGACCTGGACTGTATTTGATTGAATTTTGCAAGTTCTGGCTGGAACGTAGATATATCTGTCTCAAATTCCCAGTAACATTCATCATAGGAAAGCTCTTTCCACTTCACTAGATATTCCTTTTCATCATCATTTCCCCTACAGCATTCAGTACATGACACCACGCTTAATAATAAATTTCAAAAATCAAAATACCAATAAATAGCCATATGAGAACATAGAAAAGATCAACATAGCATGAAAACTGAGGAAAACAAAACCAGATCAAAAAGTAAATATTTTCTTGACTTCATTACCAAGTATAAAGACGCCAATTCTTCTTTATGACAGTCTAAGCTGGAAAAATTGAAAAGTACTAGCAGCAAAACGGATGTACAACATTATACCTAGGACCACCAGTACTCAAACCTCACCTCAAGAGCAGATTAAATAGCAAAAATAAATTGATCTCCCAAAGAACTCAAGGTCAAGATAATCAAACCTGCACGCAATAATCCGATCAACTGTAGTCCATTCTGATCTTATGGCAACAAATTCATCCTCAGCATTATTGTTCGATGCCATTTGCTTGTGGAAGTTGTTCACCTTTGTCTTTAACCGTGGAGTTGACTTGAAAGCTTTTAGAAACTCCTTCTCAGGGATCCTGAACGGAAAATACAACTTTAGTTGCATAACAAGCAAAGCTGAACACCCCATGAAAAGTTCAATTTCCCAGCAGTAGCAAAAGAGACGAAAAATAATATTACAGTAGTAATCAATCTCATTACTGAGGAAACGATGCAGCCTAAAATTACCAGGTGCAATGCAGATAGGACAATCCCTTCCACTTAACAAGATATTGTTTCACAAAAATTTGCTTTGTACCCAGTGTAGAAGCATCACTATCGCCAGCAACAGTGGGGCGCATTTCACAGTCTAAAATCTTCTCAATATCATTCAAGGGGCTAACCTGAAATCACAGCATATACCAGTTCTCACGTATACTGAACAATTGAGAACTTGCCAAAAGAAAGAAAGAACAGAGAATACATATAATGGAGCCATACACATTCAGGACATTTCCAATTGCTGGGATAAGGAGCTTTGAGTGGCGGAAGCAAACACTTGGCATGGTAAGAATAATTACACGTCTCACAGCACAAAAGATTTTCACTTTCACCACAGGCTTGACAAGAATCTCCCTTCTGTTAATCAAAGAAAGCAGACAAACAGTTCAGAAATGAAAACTACATCACTAAGGAAGCGACCGTGATTGAACTTTCATTTAACTAGGTTAACATACTATTATTAGTAAACAATTAATAACAATAAAAATGGCAAAAGCAAGAATACGTGTTTCAAAATAGTACTACAAAAAATTTAAGAAAAAGAAATAAAACAAATCTCAAGCACCACACAAAAGTTCAGTGAACACCCAAATCCAAATTAGAGCACAACTGGAAGCCGCTTTCCGTCACAAAGCAGATTAATTGATATTATGCGATCCTTACTGTCCATCTTTTCCAGCCCACTCCTCTGTTTCCATCTTCAATGCATACTCTCAAGTATAAAGGAGAAGCATCAATGAAAACATGCTACCCTCATGAAAAAAGGAAAAATGGAAGAAAAGGATGTTAATACAGACCGCGTCATCCCTGACTATTTTTTCTAGCTTGTCCTGAGTCACCCCTGGTTTTCGGGGAACAAAATCATCGTCATCCGATTCATCTATACTGTAAATTGGCCTTCGTTCTGATCTAGTACGTAGCCGTTCGACCAAGCTGCTCATATTCTGCAAGCAGAAGATAAATGCTCCTTTAATGAGCTCATCACATAAAGTAAAACAAAAAAGCAAATCAAGAAGCAATACACAAAACTTAAATTTGATGTCCGCACTACTGCAGAATAAAATCGTAGTAGCATTTAAGAGCCAACAAGAATAAATGACAATCCACCACTCTATAAACATTGGCACATAAAAAGAAAAGATACAAGAAATCATACCCACAATTTCCTACTATCATATTAAATGAAACAAGATTTCTTGCATAGACATTGAAGCAATTGGACCCACATCACAACAAACCAAGTCACAGAAAAGGCTATCATATCCACTAAACCAAACCAATTACTATTATAGATCTTAACGGAACTATTAAAACCTTTACATAAAAGATCAAGAGGTATACCAAAGGATCCTGAAGATCACACATATAAAGGAAAAGTTGGAAAATCTCCTTCTCTGTCAACATGGTTGTATGCAAAGCATAAGCATATAATCTATTGCTAAAACCACAAAGATATGAACGAATCCGCAAGATCAAGGAGTCCAGTGGTTTGGGTTTCTCCTTGTTATCAACATTATCACGACCACGAAGTTACTAATGTCCGCAACTGCCATTGGCAAGGATGCTTGTAAGAAAGAATCATTAAAAATTGATGACAGTTATCTTCCTGAACATCATTAAATCACAAGCCGCAAGTCTTATGCCATTACTCCTAGAAGACCTGTACTTTCGAAATTTTTTGAACCTCCCAATTCATAACACGCCACCTTAAAGACACAACTTTAACCACCTAAATGAACAAAGGAGTGTTTGCCAGTGAAAGAAACAAAAAAATTTCTCTTGTTCAGACTTGGCCATTATTCAAAACCAGGTTATTACGATTCTTGGTTCTAAAATATAGTACGTAAACTTTTAACTTTCAGCTAACATCTAACCAAAATAAAATTAACAGCTATGAAAATTTTCCCAAACACCTAGAAGCTAACGAAAGCAGAGAAACTTTGGGAAAATTTTAAAGAAAGAAAAGAGAACCAGAGTTGAGACTGAGAAGAAGAAGAAGAAGAACTGATTGCAACAAAATAACTACTTAAAAGCCAACTAGAAAAGGTGACAGCTAGAACAGTTCTCTAGCACACAAATTGTGCAAATGCAGCGACTGAGATTGATAATCCTGATATTTGTCATTCATGAGCTTCCCTCCTTCAAGAATCCTTGTTCCCAAGGATAATGTTGGATTCGAAACTTAATTTAAGGCTTGTGAAAATATACCCAAAATACTTCCATGGTTTACATAATTCTCTGACCCAACGCAGCCATAAGCTCTTCAGCCAATAGATGGGGAAAGATGCTGAACTCTTTACTTCTACTTAGGCACCTCTTTAACTAACCATTAGCATCAAACCTCCCATGCTGACATTACACATTCCATAACTACTTTTTCAGTATCACTTTCCAAAACAAAGCTCCACCTCATCTTCTACTATGCCTTTGCCCTTAATATTCTCAAGTTTTTGCAAAAATATTTTCTTATCTTTGACAAAAACACAGTCGACCAAAAACTTCGCCTCCATCTAATTCTTCAATTCATTTTTTTGCAATTGCGGACTGGAGTCCATGACGAATTTTTATAAATTCAATTGGTTCAATTTTAAAGTGTGTGACTGGTGTATTGCTGCTTGTATTTGGCCAAGAAGAAAAGGAAGCATTGTTGTTTGTAAATCCTACCGTCCACTAAACCCTTAGTCATCTTAATTCCAAACACTTCCCTCAACTGATCAATGTACACACGAATCAAATTAAGGCCATCGGATCCTCTTCCTTCATGACACATCTACTAATAGTTCTTCAAATACCCCGAATGTACAGGAGTCCCTCGAGAGGCGGGGTCCTCGAATTGTGCTTTTCAAACTCATTGAATCCGCAGCGGACATCTATGAGGAAGGGATTACACATCTTAGCAAACCTAAAAGGGTACCCTGCCTAACCTTCGATGCAAGATCCCTAACCAAACCTTTGAATTACTTATTTCCTAAGAAAAGAACGGCTAACCCAGAATATAAAAATGAGAGAAAATGGGAGAGCTATCAGAGAACTGACGAACACAGCAAGATGAATACAGGTGTCCTGCCAACCTCAATGAATCAGATACAGCGAACACGAGTAACAAAATCAATTGCCACTGACCAACTGTCGGAAAATCCGACTAAAACGACTGGAAACGACCGGAATCAAACAGTCTGCCACTCGGAACCACACATGATTCCACAACCGAGATCGATAACCCCGATCATTTCTACACGCGTAGGTACCGAAGTAAATCGCAAGCAGGAGTTTTGCCGGGAAATGAAACCGAAGAAGGAACGAACCTCTGGCCAAAATCCGCCGGCCGAAGAGAGGATCGAGCTAGCGGACACTGCTGTCTAGAAGCCGCAGCCGCCGCCGCTCCTCAAAGGGTCGCCGCCTTGCTCCGCCGCCGCCCACCGCCGGAGACGCCGTGCACTGTAGCAGAGCCGCTGGCCGCGCCGAGAGAGAGAGAATTTTAGGGTTGAAAAGTCGAAAGATGAAGAAATGGAGGGGCCGCTGCGGAAGATTATAAATCACTCGCAGAAAAGGGAAAGGCACAGGATTTTTTCCATTTTTGTTCAATTTCGTCCTCGTCCTCCAAGAGGTTCTTCCAATCTAGTCACTTCTGTGCTCGTGAGATTCAATCATGCCTATGCGGTTGCTTTGCTTTACCTCCGGTTAAAAATGTTGGGAATTTGGCAAAAAGTAAATTACTTTGTAGATTAAAAAATGAAATGAAAATGAAGGGAAAGGGAAAATGACATGATTTTGCTAAGGATTGGTAGAAATGAATGATGGGCTTTATGGATTATGAAGGTAGAAAACGATGCGACGAGCATAAGAAAAATTTACAGAATCAATGGCGGAACGGTATCGACCCGTTTTTTCTTTTCTCAAATATTGCTATTCTAAGTTCGGTAACCTCCCGCCAATCTTTTAAAATATCGTTAAGATGATATCTGGCGGGTTTTGTTTTTGGCGGCGGCCAAGGGTGGCATTCGGGCCGCTTTCAAATGCCTCGGTCCACCTTCCGGGACAATCTTAATGACGCACTCCTCTACATTAGTTCAGTAAATTTAGGAATTTTACTTTCGGAATGCTCTAGAAGAAAATTAAACCAAAACCAAGAGAAGATAAACGAATTCCATTTCCATTTAAGCAGATGTATTATTGGTCCGATGACATCTAGTATGTACTTTGAATCACATTTGGCCTACATACACGGTCGAGCGACCCATTAATGCCTGTTGTGGAAGGTAAATCTGACCATTGAATTTGAGTAAGTAACACCAGATTTCAACATTAAATAGAGGTGAATAATTAATAAACCAAAGATGGTAAGGATATCTAGCATTTAAAACATTACTAAGGCTTCGTTTGTTTGGTAAAAAATTAATTATTTGGAAATAAAATTCCTAAAATTAATCATTTATATTGTTTGAAATAATTAATTAATGAAAAATATTTTATTATCAGTGACAATTTAAATATAAACATTTTTATAAATGATGAAATTTTTTTCTGTTTATTCGATTTTGTAAATTATAAGCGATTCCTTTTTAAAAATTATTTTCCGAATCATTCACTTTTGCTAAAATAAATGCACCATTTTTACCTTCTATTGTAATATTTTCGTGATTTCCTAAATGTTCTTTTCAACTAGTTGTCATGGCATTTTGGCGCCAGCCATTAGAGCCTTTGAACTTTACCGATACAAGACTTTACAAGATACGTTGCATTCAAATGGCATCAAAGCCGGCAAATTCTCTCCGAGAGCCGAAAATGCTTAATTAAGTTCGATTAAGATTTTTTTTCATAATATGAAAAAGTATGCAAGTGTTGGCCCTATATACTTTAATTGTTACACAGATTTTGCAAATTTTTATTAGTTGGCCCTTGTATTTTAGAAACACTCACTTTAAATATTGATTCAACTCCAATTTTTTATGGTCGCTATTTTTTTCTAAAAAGAATAGTTACTTTATCTTTACTTTTTTTTTTCTAGATGCACGATTCCCCTTCGTGACCTTCCAACAGAAACTATTTTCAAATGAAAATAATTTTGTTAAATAATGTACTTCAATGATTCTGTAAAATTGAATTATTAAAGTGATGCAGGAGAGATAAATATAGTCCGGATGAATGGTTTCCACCCTAAAACCTGGCCTACTAAGCACTAATTCCGATAAACTGAATCAGGAACCGTCAATTGATTCCATGGATCCATTCAAGAACTGGACCACCGATCCGGTTCACGAGTGAGTTTATGGAACGCATCAAAAAGGGCATAAGTACAGCGAGAGTGTCAAAACTTAGCACAGATGGACACTTAAGTGCCAAAACTTGGCACGGAGGGACACTTAAGTGTCATTTTTCAAAAAAAATAGACCACTTCAGTGCCAAGTTGTCGAAATTCTATATGGCAATTTTTTATTAATTTTCTTGCCTACGTGGCTCGCCGGAAACTGAGTCAGCGAAAAATCAACCAAAACGGCGTCGTTTTGGTTGACGTAGATTTTAAAAATTATTAATTAAATAATATTAAATAATTATAAAATATATATTATTATAAAATCAATTTTATTTTAAAAAAAAAAGAAGAGGAAGGGGATCGGCGAGGGTTGTGCAGCCCTCGCCGCCACCGCCGTCGTTGCCCCACCCTCGCCCACCGTCATCGGCCCTTCCCGACGAGGGTGGGCCGGCGCCGACCCTCCCCCAGATCTGGCCGGGGCCCGGCGACCTCGACCAATCCTCGCCCACCGTCGCCGGCCCTTCCCGGTGAGGGTAGGGCGGCGGCGGCGAGGGCTGCACAGCCCTCGTCGATCCTTTTTTTTCTTTTCTTTTTTTAATAAAATCGATTTTAATTTTTTTAAATCGACGTGGACAATTTAAAAAAAAATTGCCACGTGGATTTTTATTTTGAAAAAAATGCACCGTCGGAAATGAAGTCACCGAAAAATGGACACGTGGCAATTTGGCTGAAATTTTTCGCCATTGGCACTTAAATGATTCATCTTGCTCCGATTTTGGTACTTAAGTGTAGCTTTTGTAACTTTTGGCACTTAATTGTCCCCCGTGCCAAGTTTTGGCATTCCAAGAGTCCGTACCTCCATCAAAAAGAATTACACAACGGAATCACCTCATCAAAGGGACTCCTAGTTAGAGCAAATGAACCAACAATATTAGTACATTAGGAAATGCACAAGCAAGAGGGTACACTCATCAAACTTGTTATAAGTAGGCAAAAGTAGACAATGTTCCTACATAAAAATTAGTAAGTAGCCTATGGATTTAGGATTTTTCGTTTTTTAAATTAAAAATTAAATTTATATAATATATATTATCGGTCCAGTTCGAGTAGACGGTTTCATACTTGAACCGAGAATTGATAGATACCCATCAAGTTTCTCGATGACAATCAACTTGTAAGTAGTGCTAATTGATTTCTTGGTCGGTGGTTTCCACCATGAAATTGGGAACCATTCACTAATATCCGATTCCCAAAAGTTGGAATCAAGAGTTGTAGTTCCCAAGTGGATCCATGGACCAATCAAAACATCCTTGACAAATTCATTATGAGGTGTTCTGAATAGCTAATAGGTGTATCTTCCTAGGTAGGTCCATGAACTAGTCAAATATCCTCAACAAATTCACTCCTAGAGTGTTTAGAATAGTTGACAGGTGTGGCTCCAACCTACATTGGCGTCATTAGCTTTTGAAAGTTACTGTCACTCACCTCATTGCAATTGCTTCAAACGACAAACCAATCATCCTCAACATCTATAATCAACAATCCACTGGCCATCATCTCTTTAAGGTTTGAAGAATGTTAGACCAAAGACGCCTCTAGCGCTCAAGTTATTTGCCGGAAAACACGAGACAATTGTCCAAAACCTAAATCTATTGTGTGACACCCAATTCAATTCTAAACTTTTTCACATTTTACTAATTCAGTTCTAAACCTTTTAATTATGCCAATTTAGTTCTAAAACTTTTGATAATTTGCCAATTTAATCCTAAATCTTTTAACAAATTATTAATGTAGTCATTCCAATAATTTTGGCCAAAAATTGCATTGGCAAATCATTAAAATGTTTAAGACTAAATTGAAAAATCACGAAACTATTAATGACTAAATTAGCAAAATTGAAAATTTTATGATTGAGTTGGTTATTGTACAATAGCTTTAGAATTGAATTGACACAATTGAAAAGTTTATAACTGAATTGGCCGTTGTACAATAGTTTTAGGACTGAATTGATACAATTGAAAGATTTAGAACTAAATTGGCAATCGCATAATAGATTTATGATTTTTTAGACAATTTTTCTTGAAAGACACCCATAAGAGGTCCCCCTATTTTTAATTTTTCCCATAGAGTTGAACTCGCTAAAAGAGCACCCAAAGCTGGAATTGAATTCACTTTGACATCTTCAGGCTCAAATACGTCAACCTCAAGAGTACATAGATGCTCTTCATAAATAATAAAAATTATAGATGTATATATGAATTAATCTGGTCCGGGTGGATAGGTGGGTGGCTTCATACCTATAATTGGGAACTGAACCGATTGCCATGGAAACTGTCGATGTTGAGCCGATTTCATCTAGTTCCGAGTGATTTCTGATTCTTTTGCACTCTTCTACTCCTAAGCCCCCTCAAACCTCCTCAATCAAGTCCATTTGATATTTGTCTAGACAAATGGGAATTTGGACCACAACATGATTTAATGGGGCCAACGAGGAGACAGGCACCTAAATAAAGTTTTCAAAAGTTGAATGTTTCCAAATTCAATTTTTTTCAATCCTTATGTCTTAGCCTGTTTGTAAATAGGAGGTGCATTCTCAATTGTAAGAGTTCAAATTTTAGTCAATAATAAATGAGAATTCTTATCAAACAAGCGATTCATTCAATTCTAAATGTTTGGTGTTGAACCTCAAAGTTATATATCTTTAATTGGTGGAACATTCTTTCATGCCTCGATGCTGAAATCTTCAATCCCAAAGTTATTTTCCCCAGTATAATCCAAGCTCTTTAATTCGTCCCATCAAACACATCCAGAAAATTTTCACAAACTCACCACGCATCTTAAGAAATATTTGAATTGTTAGTTAACACAAAGGAAATGTTTAATAATATGTAAAATATTTGTGTAGGAAATTTGTTGTTGAATTGAAAAAATTAAAATTCTAATATTAAGAAGACACATGACAGATTATATTTATTAATTTCCGCATTTTTCACAGGATTTACTATTTGTAAAAATTGTTATTAATAACACATGACAGGTTAAATTTGTAATTGGCTTTCTTTACTTAGTTTTCAAAGGTAAATTATCTCTTTGATGAAATTATTAGTCAAAACTCAAAAGTTGATCTCTCGTTAATTAATTTAGCTTATATTTAATTAAAAAAAGTGAAAGACTATTTATTTTATTGTATCGTTAGATTCTAAAATGTTAACCTGCAAAGATGTTATTTCATAAGTAAGCCATATCAAAAAAATGAGTGATCAATTTTAGGATGGGTTGCTTCTCACTCTAAAGGCTGGAATCTGTGACATCTTGAAATTTCTACTCATTTTGAGATAAATGAAAGGGTTGGTTATCAATACGTAATTAATTACTTTTACTCTGAATTGATCACTCACGAATTAACTAACCTATTCGAAAAGGCAATTAGGGGTCGATACATATGCGACTATAGAATTCAATTAGGAATATACTCTTTGATCATAAGGATCAAAGAGGGTTAATACCCTATCATTACAAATCAATTAGTGATCGGAAATAAATTGATTTGATGAAAGTACGAAGTTGGATTGTGAATGATTCTACACAACTTCGATATTAACAACGATCAATTGAAAACTTATTTCTTTTTTGATCTTGTACTTAGGATGAGTAAGTGACCCCTCGAGATTACATGATAGCTAAGGGTTACCCTAAATTGAAGAGGTACAAATGTGGATTGAAAATTTATTAATCAAAGGTCAATCTCACGTGAAAACCGTAAAAGCCACCCAATAGATTATATCATATTAAAGTCGCAATTGATGGATTTTAACCTCGATTTTTTTATCTGATTTTGGATATCGAATTTTCAAGGACCTCACAACTAATCTAATGGACATCTTCTCATTAATCCTCAAGTTTATCGATAAAACCGAAAAAGTTGGAAAAAGGGATCACGAGCCGAGAAATTAGAGTCATAGGAAACGGGCCCAACCAAAGGCCCATTGGGCCTAGCGGCCATGATAGTCGACCCATCAAGGGACCCAATGAGAAGGTGAAATTCCCATTTTACCTTTAGCATTTAGAAGCTTGAATTGTGTGGCTCAAATGTAAAGAAAAAATCTTGGACTTCAAGTCTAAAGACTTAGGGCCTCTTTGGTAACTGACCAAACAGAGATAATTTCTATTCTTTTGTTCCCTGGAATAGGTTTGGAACAGAAATCCGTTTGTTAAAATTTTTGTTCCCAGGAACAAATTTGTTCCTGAAAATAGATTTGGAACGGAATCAAAAATAAGAAAGAAGTTACTTCTTATTCCCAAGAACAACTTCAAGAATCAGTTTTTTTTTCCTTTTCCTTTCTTCTTTTTCTTTTTCTTTCTCTTTTCTTCTTCTTCCTCCCTTAGCCTACTGCCAGCGTCGGTCACCACCGATGAGTGGCTAGGCGAGGTCCGGCGAGCTCGCTGGAGGCTCGCCTGGCCATTGGCGAGCTCATCGGAGGTGCGCCTGGCCACCAACGAGGCTCGGCCTCACCGACCCATCGCTAGGGTGGCTCACGGCCCAGCCTCGCTGTGACTTGGTGTCGCCAGCTACAGGCGAGGGTGTCAGCCCTCGTCTAGTCGGTCGCCAGTTGCTGGCCATCTATTAAGGAAAAAGGAAATGAAAAAGGAGAGGAAAAAAAAGAAATTTGTATTTAAATCATTAAAAAAATTAAAAGAAATATTTTGGACTAGAAATTTTTGGGTTTTACCGCACATATTTCTATCCCGAGAATAAAAATTTTGGACAGTTACCAAACACTTTCAAATGCTTAGAAATTGTTCCCGGGAGTAGAATAAAAAAGAATCATTTTTGAGTAGAAACTGTTCTCGGGAACAAAATCATTACCATGCGCACCCTTACTTGCTTAGTAAGTTCTCACTCTCTCTCCCCTCCTCACTTGGTTGGTAGCCCTACAATTCTCTCTCCCGGGAACAAAATCGTTACCATACGCACCCTTACTTGCTTAGCAAGTTCTCACTCTCTCTCTCCCCTCCTCACCTGGTCGGTAGCCCCGCCATTCTCTCTCCCGGGAACAAAATCGTTACCATGCGCACCCTTACTTGCTTAGCAAGTTCTCACCCTCTCTCTCCCCTCCTCACCTAGTCGGTAGCCCCGCCACTCTCTCTCTCTCTCTCATCATTTTTCCCTTTCTTTCCACCCATTTGTTGCCATTTTCCACTGTGCATTGCTATCGCCGTTGCTAATTGGACCAGCTGCTAGCCGCCGGAGTCGTTGGCCACCATCCGGAGTACCGTCTAGCCACCACCAACTGTCACCCAACCTGGTCCGACCGCTATCCACTCTTTCTCTCCGCGGACCAACTTTGTCAGTGGCTATTTTGCCAGAAATCAACCAACCATCCATCGATAGTGTTCATTTATTATGCTTTGTGCTAATTTTGATTTGTAGTGGATTAATTATAATTAACAATGTTTATTGATTATTTTATTTATAATTAATCCTTATTACTAGTGAATTAGCATGTTAATCATATTTAGTATAAATATATATTATTAACCATGGGTGTAAGATTAATTAGCTTAATTAATCTATTTTGGTGTGGATTACTTAAAGTTAACCATGTTTAGTAATACTTTATTATGATTAATTATTTTTGGATAATAATTAATTATAATTAATCCTTTATTTAAATATTAATATTTATTTATTTGTAATAAATAATAAATAATTGCTGAACTAATTATAATAATTATTTTTGGGAAATAATTAATCCATTATTTTTTGATAGTAAGTAATTAGTTCATATCCAAAATAATTAATCATTTATCTCCCAAAAATATTCTTTATTCAAAGATAATTAATTAATTATTTTTGGTAATAAGTAAATTCAAATATTAAATAATTAATTATTTGGTGGGTGATAAATAATTAATTATTTTCGAATTAGAATTAATTAATTATTAATGAGTAATAACTAATTAGTTAATTTGAATAAAGTATGATTTTTGGGAGATAAATAATTAATTATTTCGGATAAGAATTATCCTTGAATAATAACAAGTGAATTATTCTAAGGTGATACTAGTAATTAATTCTTTGAAAGTGAATTAATTATTGTAAGTTGCTATTTACAACGTGGAAATAATAGGTGCACATTACATGTGTTTTTCACTTTGATTATATGCTGAATGTATGTACTTTCCTTGATGATTGAGGCTTGTTCCTGTTAAATAGGATTTTACTAATGTGTTCAATTCATGAGACATGGAGTATAAGTCCATGTTCGTTTGTGAATGAGGGCAGGCATGTGCGTGTGACCATGTGTGGAATATTGTGGCATTATGTGCTTGAAGTTTGTGATGAATTGTTGTATGCAAGCACGAATCACGTCTACATTGGCTAAAGTGAAAGATAATAAAATGATCATGAGTGATTGATGTACTTGCGTGGTCACATAAAGGCCCATCACCTGGTGGGGGTTTGTTATTGACGAAGTCCATTTTTTCAAAATTTTTGGCAGGAGGTCCAAAAGCCAAGTTGCAATAAAGACCGGACCAATACTTCTTTATGAAATGCCATGGAGTAAGACGATGCTCAGTCATGTCGGTAAATTCCGACTTGTGTGTTGGACTATTTCCTCCAAGGTTGTAAATAATCGGAACATAAATAAGTACATTATGCATGGGAAAGTGTGAGATATGTTCTGATTATGTGATATGTCATTGCATTGAGATGTACATATGATAAACTATATCATGTAGGTCGTGTGCATCGAGACGAGATAATGATGCATGTGGATGCATTTATTGACTATTAATGATTGTGTATGAGTTATAACCTAATTGTACTCTTAATAAGACAAAATGGTGATTTTGTTGCTAGTAATCAATTATTGATAGAAAGACGACACATTTAGGGCGCACCCTAAGATGAGTAGATCTCCTAGTCGGGGCTTAAGTCATTAACTTAGTGAGTTTTATTTTATTGTTGTTATTAACCACTTTTCAAGACTTTAGTATAACACCTTACCCGATGCGCTTTAGTGTCCTAATAGACATGAGCACCATTGTTATGACGCGACTCATTTTAGATTGTAATTATGTTTCTGAGCATCACGTTACTATAATATGGGTGGACAAGATGATGAATCTCTACGCATCGCACGTGTTCAAGGCATGATTTGCGAAGCAAGGGGATATGGTGTACAATCCCTTGAGGAGCTTTGACGAGCCATTGCCAAATGAGGGTCCTAACAATGAGGTTTGGGACACCACGGACCTTGACCCTTTAGATGGCGTTGTGGAGGATTCCTCATCTGGGAACTCTAACCCATTGGAGTGTAATGATTAGGTGCTTGGAGCCTAATCTTTTTGACTAACTTTTTGACGACAAAAGTAGATTAACCCAATCTAATTCCTTTTTGTGTAGGCCCGCAAGAAAAAGCGCCCAATGCAATTTGTGTCTATATGTTTTCCTAGGGTCAATCTTAGTAAATAAATAAAAGTGATGCTTTTACTACTATTGATGTATCTTTCTGCTATTCCTATTGTTGATGTTGATTGGGTGGAGTTTAAGTTGTTTCCGTGTGCCTTTAACTCGAAAGATAATGATGAGGGTTAGCGAGGCATCCTGAGACGTCACAATAAAATGACCACAAGTGAAACGGGGATTGTCGCATGCTCGAAGGTGGAGGTGTGACAGAATCTATCTAATTAGGATCGGTTCATAGTTTATGGAACTAGAAATCAATCCTGTTGACCTTGAAATTGGCTCGTGGTCAACTCGGGAGCTTCCTTTGGTGTGAAATCAATTGAACTTTTCTCCAATTTTCTTTATGCAAAAATGCTAAAAATTATTTTCTTTTTGTCTCAAATAAGTAAAATTCAGAGGATGGGTCCTTCACCATGTCCAGCACAACATTATTCCAATACAAACAAATACAAGAAAAGCTACAAAAAAAATAAATCCAAAAGAATGGCCTAAAAAAGAGCAAAAGAGGAATTAGGTTCATTGTTGGTTCTACCAATTCAGCACAAGGAACTAGAAACCTTGGAATCGGAACTAGCCCAAAACTGACCGGTGCTCCCTGTGATCTAAAGTTCACTACAATTTCAACCCCATGGTTTTTGTCCCAAACGTAATGAATATTTATGTCATGTTATTTTTTCCAAGAATAAACTCTCACCCTTTATTCCCACCCATATTTTCACCTGGGTGCTTTTTGTTTGTCTCTTTTACAATGGTGTAAAAATATTACTATTTGCCCTCCAAATTGTTACGTTGGTCACAACTTGCCTCAATACATCTCAATTTTGGAATTGATCTCTGTTGTTTTCAAATTGATTTTAATGTTCTCACTTAAAAATCGACCACGGAAAGTCACATAACCCATCTTCGAGAGAACTTGAAGGCAAAATTGTCCTTTTAAGGCAAGAATTTTATTTTTCC
Organism: Angophora floribunda; assembly: GCA_014182895.1. Classification (NCBI taxonomy): domain Eukaryota; kingdom Viridiplantae; phylum Streptophyta; class Magnoliopsida; order Myrtales; family Myrtaceae; genus Angophora; species Angophora floribunda. Next base: position 3,265,261 of record CM024711.1, on the reverse strand, counting down.
TTGAAATATGTGGTGTAATTATTAATGACCTTTTGATGTATTAAAGTTTTGTGACATGTCTCCCGATTTTTTAAAACTCTTTACAGTCTTCTCCTTATAGTAATGGCAAATCATAAGATTTTAATTAGAATTAAAAAAATTAAACAAAACTAAAAAAGGAAATGAAGAGAGAGAAAAAAAGGGGGAGGTGCTGTCCCTTATTTATGTATCAAATCAATTTTCACCTAAGATTGACTTGAGCATTTTAATTAGAGTAAGCATCCCTTCCAAAATGATTTCTATAATCTCTCATCACTAGAAATATTTATTTCACTTCCTATCATATTTCCTTTATAAAAATAAATTCTCTCATTTTCTACGATTATTTCAGGGAAAGATTGCAACTAATTTCAAAAGATTGAGGGGGGGACATTACAAAAAAAAATAATTTCGAAACATCAGGAGGCGATTTGCAACACCGCAACAAATCTAAGGGGAGAATATAATTCTCGCCGGGCGAAAAGACCATTTCGCCCTCGAATTTCTCACCGCCCATGGTCACGTGACATCACGTGACCGACCTCAAGGCGAACTAGCGGTCGGAGTCCCGGTTGGGCGAGGGGGGGACATTTAAAAAATATCGAGGGATTTATGCCAAAATCGAGACACTGGGGGCCAAAATCGATAACCATCCTAAAAATTTGGGGCCAAATTGTAATTTCCCCGGTCGAAAATCACAAAAATTAAATTTCGCTCATTTGAGGCGTAAAGCCCCAGCAATCGGAAGTCAGGTTAGCCAGAGAAACCTTCTCCGAAAACCCCTAAACCCTCTCTCTCTCTCTCTCTCTCTTCTCGACAGCAGCCATGGCGATGCGCTTGGTCCGCCTCCGGCGAGCCCTCGCCACGCCGCCGTCCTTCCTCCGGCGCTCCCTCGCCGCGCTCCCCCCTGCCTCCGCTGAGCTCGCGCCCGCGCCATTTCCGTCGCGGCCGGCGACGCCACCTCCCGCGACCGCGCTGCGACCTCGGTCCTCGGCGGCGTCGGCGTCGTCGCTGCTCTTCTCGCGGTCGCTGGCCTACAACGCCGGCGGCTACAACGACGGCGGTGGCGACAAGATCGATCCTGACACGGTGCTCTTCGAGGGGTGCGACTTCAACCACTGGCTCATCACCATGGACTTCCCCAAGGACCCTAAGCCCTCGCCGGAGGAGATGGTTCGCACCTACGAGGAGACTTGTGCCAAAGGGCTCAACATCAGGTTTTGATCTCTCTTTTCGCTTGCGTTGTTTCTTTCCGCTTCGTGTGTCGGAAATGGTTCTGCCATTGAGGCCTACTCATCGAGGACACGGTACTTCTTTACGGAATTTGTTATTCGATTTTCTTATTCTTCATTAGTTAGAGGCTGCAATAAGTTAATGGTTGGCTTGAAAGCATGAGTTTAGCATTTATGGCTAATGTGTGGAAAAAATCTCAAACTTTTTAGCCTGATTAATTTTCAAGTAGATTAGTCCTATTCCTGGTTGGTAATCTGTTCATGCCTTGGATAAATTACACCGTGCACACCTTACTGTAGGTATTGCATCCTATGTTTAAGACTATAATACATTTGCTTCGTTGACATGCTTTTTTTTTTTTTTTTTTTTTTTGGGTTAATGCATTGTCTTATTGGTATTAGGCTTTTATGGAAGTACGCTGCTAGATGATGTTTAGTTTTATCTAATTTGAGTAAGCAAATATGGGATGCTAAGTGTGCCTCAGTTACATGATTAGATCTAGTCCTAGTCCAAAGTGTTTAGCTCAGTGCCTTTTCAATTTTGATGACAAAGATACCTTTATATTGTTGCCCATTAGTGGTAGCTTGAGCATTGCCAATTGAAGACAGAGGTGGAGTGGGTTGTCAAGAGGCTTTGGAGCTTTATGATTAATTTATAAGACGAAAAATTTGAAAATGAGTATTGCGTAGAGATTAATGGGTGTCTCAGTACCGGCAAATGCTTAGGGATAAGTCTGGTGTTGACGGAAAGCATTGCCAATACAGGTTGGAAGTCTAATGAACTTTAATTTGTGGGAGGGATTGAAGCCCTCCTCAACAGTTAAAAAAAGGGATTCCTGGGAAATTGGGAGGCTATTCGGATGTGGGGAAGAGGTGATATGGTAGTTGAGGCAGAATGTCGGTGGTGTAAGGTGACGTATCTGGGAAAATTGGCTAGTGATTTTGGAAGAGACTGAAGTTTCTCTCTTTCCTAACTGGTTGCAACTTGGGGAGGTCAGCCCCCGGGCTAAAGGTTTGACTTGCTCTCATAACTAATTGAAGTTACTCAACCCTCTGCGCCTTTCCACCCAATAGGGGCTGCACAGATAAACCAAATTGGAATGAATAAATCAATCAGACTAGAAATTGGCACTGGGATGAGCCAAAAAATATTTAGGGTCTGAATTGAGTATTTCTTATGTGGGTGAATGATACTAATAGCCCCTAAACTTTGCCTTGATGTGCATTTTCATCCTTGGCTTTTAATTCATTGGTCCTTGAACTATTTGTTACAATGTGGTCCTCTTTTTTGATCAAATGAGGGAGAAAGTCAAACACATGTCCCTTAACTACCATGTAATGTGCAATTTAGTCCCTAAATTTTCAATGTGTTCATTCTAGATCACCTTTCCAAGACAACAAAAGTTTTCATAATTATACTATTGCCCAAATTTAAGATTATCTTTTCATTTCAATTTATTTTCGACATCAAAAATAGAATATTTTTATAGTTAATGATCCTTGTGAATAGAGCAAATGACTTATTTGACTTTATAATGAAAATTGAGTAATCGGATTGCATAAATTGAAATTTGAGGGACTGGGTTGCACATTACCCAACAATCTGTGACTTACAGTGATTTTTTCCCTTGTGTGATCAAACAAATGGACTGCATTAGACATTTACAAAGAGTTCAAGAATCACCTTGAATGAATTAAAAGTCCAAGGATGACATTTTACATTGGGCCAAAGTTTGCGGACAATAATGCCATTGTCCCTTCTTATCTGTTGGACAGCTTATTTGGCTTTTGGGCCTTTCCCCCCTCTTTACTTAGCAATGTCATGTTAAGGCTTTTTCTTATATTGTAATTTCCTCAATTAAATATCAAGTGAATGATTCTCATGGTTGAAAGTTAGGTGAGTTAATTTGTTCTCCGCATTTATGATAGATATGTCAGTTTCTGTTGAATCATTGCTGATTCTTCATAGTTTTGTGTGTGTAGAATGAGATGAAATTTGATATTTGTGTTTCAGTTTGGAAGAAGCAAAAAAGAGAATTTATGCCTGTAGCACCACCACTTATGAGGGGTTTCAGGCTGTGATGACTGAAGCAGAGTCAGAACAATTTAAAGGCAAGTGTCTTTGATGAGTTTCTCATTGGAACCAATGAATGATGGTATCTCATCATCGTTCTGCACTGACTTGTTGATCTATAAACAGAACTACCTGGAGTTGTCTTTGTATTACCTGATTCCTACATTGATCCCCAAAACAAGGAGTATGGAGGTATGGCTTGACTCTATGGGGAATTTCATCTACTATATATCTCTGCCACAATTTTTGCAGTCATTTAATCCCTTTATTCTCTAATTCTTTAATCCCAACTCTGTGACATGTTTATGATAACCCTGGAATGCTTGTTATTTTGTCGAACTTACTAATTATTAGGTGACAAATATGAGAATGGAGTTATCACACATAGACCACCACCAGTTCAGTTTGGGAGGCCTGGAGGTAGAAATCGTGACCGCAATAGGAATTATGACCAACCTAGATATGACCGACAAGGAGGTCAAGTGCCAAACAGACAAGGTCCCCCCAATATGGTTATCAAGGACCTATGCAGCGGGATGCTCCGCAAAATTTTCCTCCTCAGCAAAGTTATGGTCCCCAGGGGCAAGGGGACAGAAGAAATCCCATGCCAATGAGCAATATGGATTATGTCCCTGGTGGAAGGGATGCATATCAAGGACAGAGGAGAGATCCAGTGCCTTCATATCAAGGGAGCTACAGTCAACAGGGTTATAACAACAATTACAATCAGCAACAGAGAGACCTGCCGCAAGGAGATAGATGGAGCTCTGCACCTCCAGTGCAGAATGATTATAGGAGAGACAATCGGAACTATGCACCTGCCCCTGGTGGTACGTATGGGCAGGGTTCTGATGGATTTCAAGGGCAGGGTACTGGTTTTGCACATGGCCAAGGAATGAATCCCAGTTATGGACAGAATTATATGGGACACAGTGAAGGACAAAGGTTCACACCACCAGGGCAGAAGAGCGTGCGGGAAGACCAATGGAACACACAGCAAGACCAAAGGAGCTACGGACCAGAAGGACAAGGGGGAATTGAGCAAGTAAGTATTCAAGTTTAGTCTATTGATATAGATCGTTGAGTGGAGTGAAATATATAGATTATGGTAGTCATTACTCGTTAGCCATGTGTAAAATGTTTATCATTTATGAGATTTCAACTACGCCAAGGTTGGGTGATGCGTTCATGCAACTGAGTACTTTGCTATGCAGCTGCCATAAGATTATGAAAAATTGGATTTGATTGTTGCCATTTTGCACTTGACAGAGGTGTTAAGTGGGATGCTTAGCTATTTCTCTGCTCAACTTGGATAAGGAGGCAGTTGATCTATGTTGCGTGTAAACTTAAGAAGTTTACAGTGGGCAGTTACTTTTGTGAACTAGGGCTGCAAAGTTAATCCTCCTGCTCATTCCAAGTAACATGCAATTTTCATATTCAGATGGACATCCATGCTTGCCCTCCATCTGTCATAACTTTGGCTTTTATGTTGGTTGCGAGCTGGACCTTGAAATGAGCCATTTTTTTCTTTTTGCAATTAAAATACAGATGAATTTGTCCTGTCACATGATTTTGTGGGCACACTCATACGAAGCTTATTATATATGTGTATTGTCTTTTCCACTCAGGCCAAAGCATACTCCTGCATTGCAGTCTCTTACATGAGAATTTTGTTATCTGATGTGTTATTTTGTTTTCCATTAGATAAGCTTTTCCAAGTTTATGGGCAAGCTATGCTCACAGGGATTCTTCACCTGTAGCACTGCCCTGTAAATATAATAGAAAAATAAGAAAAAATAATAATTTTCTAATGTGCAGTATTGTATTTGCTCTTCTACTAGTCAATCTTGCCACGACCATGACCCATTGCTTTGTTTGGGGAATCTTAACTTGTTACATTCTACCAGTTGAGTGTGAGCTTTTCTTGTCATGCTGCCTCTGACATACCTCAACACTGCTGTCTTCTGCAGAGGAGATATTAGAGAGTTCAAAAGGGGTCCTTGGGATGGCAAGGCTTGCAAAGATGGTGATTTACATGACTTCTCTCAAGAGGATCTAATGTGGTTCCTGCAGGGGTGACGATATTTCACATGGTCAGGATAGTAGGTTGAGAACTATGTCCTCTTTCTAGATCATGTCATTTTTCATATACGCTGGCGGTTCTCTCTATAACATAGTCGTGAGGTATGAGATGGATTCCTCTGGGTGTGTGGGTATGTGTGCATGCATGCGAGTCCAAGATCAGCAAACGCATGGAAACAATAATAATCACTACAAAATGGATACCCCCTCTCCCTCACCAATATAACTTGATCGCGGGCTGGATTGTGCACTTGCTTTCTTCCAGAAAATTTGGATTTCCTGCGGATGTCTTGTATCGGACTTAACTTTCGTCGACGAGTCTTGTTCTTTATTCAAAATATACCTTGTCGGATCATCACTCTCTTGTACAACTGGTGAATAAGCTGCTTTGCTAAATGCTTGGATATGGCTCAACGAAACTTGTTGCCATTTTCCACTAGATCCCATACATACATGTATGATTTTTCCTGGTGTGTTATACTGAAAAAGCACTTTTTTGTCTCCTATGTCAAAGTCCATTAAGTTTTCCTAATGACTAGTGAAGATGAATCGAATGACATTCAGTCAACCCTGTAATTCCCTGCAAAATTTTTCCCATCAACAATCTAAAATTGAAAAGTGTACCTCGTCGGGTTACATGAGAAAAAGGGAGTAACTAGACGAGTCCTTGAGATAAAGATAATTACACATCATCATCTGAGGCTTCCCACAATCTTCGCTTTCGATTTTTTCCTGTATTTTCTCTCTGTGTTGTTGTCTTTTGACCTTTTCTCTGTGTTTTTTCTTTTTTTTCTCTTCAACGAGCAAAAACCTTGTAAAGCTCTTTTTCCGATGTCTTCCATCTTTCTGTCTCCCCAATTCTAGGTCGTCCTCCTTGCTTTTTCACCACAAGGTAAATTTCCTTTCCAACCCTTTTCGTCAAGCTCTTAGTTTGAATGTGATGAGTTCTTTGATTTTCCCATGGCTTCAGATTTCCGGGCGTACTGTTTTCACCTTTCGATCAATTGGGATTCAAGGATTGTCATTTCCTTGACGTGATTTGTTAATCCTTTCATCATTTTGGAAGATTTTCTCGTACTTCGTTAAATGAACTTCCGAATGGGATTGTTTCCTTTCATGCGTGAGAAAAATGTCGAACCCTAATTCTGTAAAATTTTCAGCAAGGAGCACCTGCAGATCTTAATTCTGCAGAGATCGAATTCGCTGAGGGTTTCCAGACATTACATGAACAAATCTATACTTTCCTTTAGAACAACCGAGTTTCAATTTATTAGACTGCATCAACTTTTATTAGGTCCGAAAGTCTGCACAAATTTGGGTTATATTGAGGCGATCAAGAAGTGCTTGAGAACATGGAAGATTGCCACCCGGCGAAAAGAAGCGTGGGCAACGAGGATGAAATACCAGGGAACGCAGACACTGAACCGGGAAAACTCAACGGGCTTAACATCACGACAGGGCCAATCTTCTTGCACGGCGAATTGGACATGTACATAGTGGAGGCCAAATCCCTCCCAAACATGGACCTAGCCTCGGAAAGAATAAGGCAGTGCTGCTCCATGCTCGGGCCACCCTGCGTGCCCGCATTACGTGGGCAGCGGCCCGTCCCTGCCTGCTCCTCGGGAAAGCACTCAATGATCACAAGCGACCCCTATGTGTCTGTCTGCCTGGCGGGGGCCACAGTTGCCCGGACCCGGGTGATCCCGAACTGTGAGAACCCCTTGTGGGATGAGCGGTTTTGTGTTCCCGTGGGGCACCCAGTAGTGAAGGTGGAGTTCCACGTGAAGGACAACGACGTGTTTGGGGCTGAGCTCATTGGGGTTGTGGAGATCCCAGTGACCAGGGTCGTGTCCGGTGACATGATCAATGATTGGTTCCCGATAATTGGCAACTTTGGAAACCCCCTTAAGCCCTACCCAGAACTTCACGTATCGATCCAATTTAGGCCAGTCAGCGACAACCCCCTGTACAAGGATGGTGTTGGGGTTGGGCCAAACTATGTGGGTGTCCCAAACACATATTTTCCACTAAGGAAAGGTGGGGATGTGACACTGTACCAAGATGCTCATGTCCCTGAGGGCAAGCTCCCTCAGATTTTGCTTGATGATGGGAAGATTTATGAGCAAGGCAAGTGCTGGGAGGACATATGCCATGCCATTTTGGAGGCCCACCACTTGATCTACATCATTGGTTGGTCCATCTATCATCCCGTGAGGCTTGTGAGAGAGCCCTCAAGGGAATTGCCCAGTGGAGGAGAGCTCTCTTTAGGGGGAGCTCCTCAAGTACAAGTCCGAGGAAGGTGTTCGAGTGATCGTGCTCGTTTGGGATGACAAGACTTCGCACGACAAGTTCCTTTTGAAGACGGTAATACTAACCATTCTCACATGTAATTAAGCATTGCTAAAACATGGAAATGTCTATATGGTTTTCAGGATGATCGGAGTACTGCCAGGTCAAGGAAAATTTGTTCGACTATGGCTTCCATCACTGTTGATTTGTTGGGCCAGTGTAGTAGAGCATTTCGAAGTTACAACCAATGCATCAATGGTGATGAGAGTCGCATGTGAACAAATGTCTAGAACAAATTTCTTCTCAACTGACAACACATCTAAGGATCACTCTTTTATTAATGGTGCATAACCAGTGAATGATTTTCTTACTTTTATTGTCGGCTTAATGAATGTTTACAAAATAAGAAGTTTTCTGTTTTTTGACACAAAGGGTGGACTAATCAAAGTCTTAAACTCTAATAGTTCTTTCTTTCAGCTAGCCTTTACAAAATGCAATGGGAGAATATGTTATGTAGTGACTCTTTTCTTGAATGAGTATCCTTATTTATGACGCAACCCAATGTTTGGCCAAATTTCAAATCCATGCTCTTTGTGATAGAAAATCTGCACATTAATTAACTTTGGAAAAGATAGTTCTTTGTTTAGATCTCTTGTCATTGAGACTCGGAATGTGCCACGTTGTCGTGTAGGATGGCGTGATGCAAACTCATGATGAAGAGACAAAGAAGTTTTTCCGACACTCTGGCGTCCACTGTGTGCTTGCTCCTCGCTATGCAAGCACCAAACTTAGCATCTTCAAGCAACAGGTATGCATCCTTAGACATTTAGGTCAATTCTTAATCAAAATCTCATCGTTAGATTGCATCAAAAGCACTGCTTTTGCTATTTATTACTTGATTATTCGAATCAGGTGTAATTTCATAGGGAGGGTTGTCCTTTTATCAGACAATCTACGGAAGTTTGTTGATCTGTCTCATGCTGTGCTAGATTATATCATGTGTTTTTGACCTAATGGCATGCATTTAGGACAGTTCTAATAGGATATTTACAGTATTGCAAAGGCTGCCCGTATTCAATTGAAGTCCAGCAACAAAATTGTTTGGTTTAATTCGTTTGTGTATGGATCTTTTGTAGTCCAGGTGGTAGGGACCCTGTATACGCACCACCAAAAGTGTGTGGTTCTTGACACTCAAGCCTCGGGAAACAACTGCAAAATAACAGCTTTCATTGGCGGGCTGGACCTATGTGATGGCCGATACGACACCCCTGAGCACAGACTCTATAGTGATCTTGACACCGTCTTTAAGAATGACATTCACAACACAACATTCGCGGTATTGAGCTAATGTTTACCTTCAGCATTTTAATAACATGTATGTGTTATTTTCTGATCATGTGATTGTTGCTCTTCTTGTGACGACTGCAGTCTACTGTCAATGTCCCAAGGCAACCGTGGCATGATTTACATTGCAAAGTTGAGGGACAAGCTGCGTATGACATATTGAAGAATTTCGAACAGAGATGGAAAAAGGTGGCAAAGTGGCGCGAGTTCAAGCTGAAAAATGTCGGGCGTTGGCATGAGAATGCTCTCTTAAGGCTTGATAGGATTTCATGGATACTTTGCCCCTCGACAAGCCTCGATGGTGACAAAAAAGTACAAGTTAGGGACGAAGACGACCCAAAAAATTGGCACGTGCAGGTCAGGAAACATTCTGTAAAATTAATGATCATTTTCAAGGACTTCATTCATATACAAAATGAAGTGTAATGATCGTCTTTCATTTCTATTTTACGTTGGCATAGGTCTTCAGATCGATTGATTCGGGATCTGTAAAAGGATTCCCAAAGAGCGTTGAAGAAGCTGCAAAGCAAGTAAGTTTAGCTGCTAATACCATGCCAGTAGATTTGCAAGTGGTTGTTATATATGTATAGCTTGGAAAGTTTTCCTTTCATTAGAAAGTCACTCCTTTCTTATGCGCAATCATTAGTGTTTTTGAATAGAGATTAAAGCCCATAATGACAATGTTGCTTCTTTCAATCTCTTCATGGTTGCAGAATCTTATATGCGGAAAGAACTTGAAAGTAGACAAGAGCATTCACACGGCATACGTGAAAGCAATTAGATCAGCGCAACACTTCATTTATATTGAAAACCAGTATTTTCTTGGCTCTTCCTATCATTGGCCATCATACAAAAATGCAGGTATAAGATGCACGTTTCTATTCATTTTGACTGAGTTAAAGAGTATTCAGACTTTGCTCCCTCCGGGGATTATTAGCTAATAATAGCTAGAACTCACTTGAAACTTTATTCTGAGTCACTATGTAACATTTTCTAGTTTTGTTTTGGCCTATTTAATTTGTTGAGTTTAAGTTTCGATGTCAACTGATGCTTGATTTGGTTTTGACAAGCAGGTGCAAACAATTTAGTGCCAATGGAGTTGGCATTGAAGATTGCAAGCAAGATCAATGCAAATGAGCGCTTTTGTGTGTATATAGTGATACCGATGTGGCCAGAGGGTGTCCCTACTAGTGCTGCCGTGCAAGAAATTCTCTTTTGGCAGGTCATATCAAGTATAAGCTCTTTGATTTTGCAAAGAAATAGTGATAATACATGCAAATCAATAACGTTATTTCAATAAAGATGATGTCCTAGCCATTTGCAACTAAATAACACAACAAATGGAATTAAGCCAAAAACAAAGTGATCCAAGCAGACCAAGTCTAGAAAATTTGAGATCCAACCTCGTTTCAGTCATTTTAGTATTTCTCTCCAAGAGATATGATGATATGAAAAGACCTAACATTCACTATTCTCACATGTGTGTATTGATAATGTGGACAGGGACAAACCATGACGATGATGTACAAAATTATCGCCCAGGCTCTTGAAAAAGTTGGATTGTCACACAAGTACCATCCACTAGATTACTTGAACTTCTATTGCCTTGGCAAGCGGGAGCCCTTATCCTCTTCACAGTCTTCATCCCAAGCAATGAACCAACAATCCGAAAATAATGCCTTGGTATGTCTACACTTTTCATGATTCTTCCTTGGACTCATCTGTTAAAAAAGTACGATGAAAGAAGTCATTAAGAGCTATGATTTTTGCATGAGTGGTAACAAGACTTTTGGTTTGAAACATGCTGTTGTTTTCTATCCATGTAGGCATCGGTTCAAAAGTTTCGCAGATTCATGATATATGTGCATGCCAAGGGGATGATAGTAGATGATGAGTATGTGATCATGGGATCGGCAAATATCAACCAAAGATCTTTGGATGGCTCAAGAGACACTGAAATCGCAATGGGGGCTTATCAGCCACATCACACTTGGGCCGGAAAAAAGAGGCATCCGCGTGGCCAGGTTAGTTACATCGGGTTAACGTCTCATCTGAATATATACAAGGCGTACACCAGAGCGAGTGTAGTGAAAAATTCATTCATAAACTTAATCTTGTATATAATTATGTCAAGTTATGCCATGTAGGTTTACGGTTATAGGATGTCGCTTTGGGCGGAGCACTTGGGAGATTTAGAGGACAGCTTTAGGGAACCTCAAAGCACTGAATGTGTGAAGAGGGTGAACAAAATAGCCGAACAAAATTGGAAAGCTTATGTGGATGAGGACCAACATAATCCCAAGGAAATGAGAGGGCACCTAATGCAGTATCCGATTCATGTGAGCAGAGACGGTAAAGTTGGTCCTTTGGCCGGTTTTGAAATGTTTCCTGATGTGGGCGGCAAAATCCTAGGATCGCCCACCACTCTTCCCGATGCTCTCACAACATGATCAAATATGTAAAGTGGTTTTCGATTATGAGAATGTGCAAATGCAATATAAAATTTTCAAATGATTTTGGACCAGATCACAGTAATTTAAACAACTGACATTGAGAAATATGACTAGAATGAGCATTTATGGCATGAAAAAGGCAAGTTGTGATTCAGATAGATACTCTCTACCAATTAAAGCAAGCTGTGGGCAGGACATGCAATGTTATTGTTGTATAAAATGCCTTAATGATTTGATGTTTTGGTGTGAACGTTGAAGATAAATTCATATAGTTCATCAAGTTCTAGGCTAAGTGTTTTCCATTCAAGATTTATAGCATAAACTTCTCGGAGGGAAAAAGATACAACTTTTTAGATTATAAAAAATGATCTTGCTGGCCTTGTCGATCCTAGGATCTTTCTCCATCGGCTTATGGAGAAGGAAGAAACGTGTCTTGATCTTTTTTACGAGACAAAAACTAAATAATATTATTAAAAGTGTATTTTAGTTAGAAAACTCATTGAAATCTATTTTGTGAATTTTTGAGAGAGCCTAAAAATCTAATATAATATACTAAAATTGAATTCGAGCACGTTAAATTCATTCACATTTAAATAAAAGAATTCCTTTTTTAAATAATATTTGAAGAGTTTTGTCAAGAATAAAGTAAACTCATGGGAAAATCTCTTGGTAATATATGGTAAGCGCATAGAAAGTGCATTTGGTTTTGATGACTTTAGAGCAAATTTAAATCCGTTCTAAAAATAAAAAAAAAAAAATCAGCAAATAATCAGGAAAGGATAATCTAGTCATGGAGAGTTTGAAATTCCAATGGACTGAAGGATTTCTAGGGAGATGTTAGTGAGTTGAGCAAAAGTTGGCTACCATCTTGGGAGATTATTGCTGACAATAAATGGAGGACGGAGGAAGGCTAGAACTTTTACGGAGAAAGAGAAAGTGGAGAGCCTGAGAGTTCATAAAAAAAAGAAGAGTCTGACAAAAGAGAGTGAATAACACACAATCTTAGCAAGAGAAAATATTAGGTGAGTTTAATATGCCACATGGGATATACAAGAAACCATCCAATGATTGATGCAAATTATTCAAATTTATGATAGACCCTCTCTCTCCTCTCTCTCCCCTTGTTAAAATCTCTTTGTTACAAAGACAAGAAAAAAATCGCGCCCAATAACTCTCTATTCATGCTCAAGATTTTTCCTAGGAATCATTTTTCGATTATCAGATTTAATTAATCAATTTAATTTTTGTTATGAAACTTCATGAATCATCATATTGACATTTTGGATGAAAATCTATTCAGATCAATTTAATTTTTGTGATGAAACTTCGGTCCATCATTTGAAATTTTCCCTAAGAATAAATAAATAATAAGATAAGTGCATTGAAAGTTTTAAAACTTGTTAAGAAATATATTTTTGTCATAAAACTTTCAAAAAATGAAATTAAGTTCTAAAACTTATTATAAAAGTATAATCAAGTCATAAAACTTTCAAAAAGTGCAATTAAGTTCTAAAACTTATCAAATTGGTCAAATCAAGTCATTTTCTTGATTGTATTTTTTGAAAGTTGTAGTACTCAATTGCACTTTCGTAATAAGTTTTAGGACTTGATTGTACTTTTTGAAAATTCTAGAACACGATCGCACTTTCATGACAAGTTTTAAAACTTAATTACACTTTTTGAAAGTTTTAGAATTCAATTATACTTTCATGACAAGTTTTAGTTCTTCTAGTGCACTTATCCCGTTAATTTAGCACAAGTACTCCAAAATGAATCAACATGGGCATCCAAATTTCTAAAAGCAAATTATTCTCGCTAATAAGTGTAGTAGCTAGGCAATGTGTATACCTCTATCGAAAAATAATTCAAAAGGATAATGTAAGCTAAAAAATCATTCAATAAAATGGGGGGTTTCAAATGTGTACTTTTCTTGGTACAAATAAATTGCTTTGGGAAAAACTAGAAAATAACGCCTTTCACTAGCGGATTGGACCCATGTGATTGCTGATATGGAGCACATGCTCCATAAAAATCTTGACACTGTCTTTAAGAATGACACGCACAACCCTACATTCATGGTAATTAAAGCTTATGTTTACATTTAGCATGTAATAACATGGAAATGTAATTTTCTGGTCAAAAGAATTAATTGATTTTTGTGATGAGTGTAGTCCACCATCAATGTCGCAAGGCAACCGTGGCATGATCTACATTGCAAAGTTGAGATGACATTTGATACTCATGTTTCAGTCGGGAGGAAGCAAAAAAGAGAATTTGTGCATGTAGCACGACTACTTATCAGGCGTGATGGACTGAAGCAGAGTCAAAGCAATTCAGTAGCGTCTTTTGATAAGTTTCCTATCTACCTGGAGTTGTTTTCAAAACCCGATTCCTACAATGATCCCCAAAACAAAGAGTATGGAGGTATGTTGACTCCACAGGAAATTTCATCTACGATGCATTTCTGCCACATCTTTTCAGTCATTTAGACAATTCATCCTCTAATCCTATAACCTCAACTTTCCAATGTGTCTATGATTTGTGACCCTTTGTAGTTTTGTTAAGATTACTAAATCATTAGATCATAAGTATGAAACTGAGTAATTACTCAAAGACCACCTCCAGTTCAGTATGGCAAGCTGGGTGGTTGGAATGTGTGATTGCAATAGAAACTATGACGGGCAAGGAGGTCAAGTGGCAAATAGACAACGGAGCCCTCAATGTGGTTTATCAAGGACCTTTGCAGCAGGATGCTCCACAAAATTAACCTCCTCGGCAAAGTTATGATCCCTAGGAGCAAGGTGAAAGAAGAAATCCCATGCCAATGAGCAATATGAATTGTGCCCCCGGTGGAAGGGATCCATATCAAGGACAGAGGAGAGATCTGGTGCATTCATACCAGGTAAACTACAGTCAATAGAGTCATAACAACAATTGCTATCAGCAACAGAGAGACCTGCCGCAAGGAGATAGATGGAGCTCTGCACCTCTAGTGCATAATGGTTTATAGGAGAGACAATCGGAACCATCCACTTACTCCTAATAAAACATATAGGCAGGGTCCTGATGGATTTCAGGGGCAAGGTACTGGTAGTGCTGGTGACTAATCTTCCCTCCCCCGTAGAATTCATAAAAGGAACTCTCATGCAAATTCTATGAGGGAGGGAGGAAAACAAAAATATGGAACATCATTCTGAACAGCAGTGGCCAAGACTCTCATGGCAATATTAAGTATCTATCTCATCAATTTAATCATGCAATTACCATCCGATCATGTGAAATTGACCAGGAACCAAACTAAGAACTAAGACAAAATCTATCTAATTCATGCCTATTCCATAAATTCCAGCACACGTTCAGCATTTTAAAGAGCATACAAGACCACAAATCGTGATCGTTTGATGACTAATTGATATGAAATTGAAGCCATATCTTCCTACAAGCGCATATGAGTCTACTTGATCAAATGGCATCAATCTGAGACCAAATTAATACTGAATTGAAACAAAGTAATCACGAACAGCATGCAATACTTCGGTTCTAGCATATTCGAGTTCGATTATTACTATAATTCTCGTTAGCATTGGCATGATATTCACAATATCACTTTCCTGGCATGAACATATATGATCTCATATTCAAAATAGCCTCTAGCTGGAATCAAAAGCACCCGATCAGCACCATGGATCGATTTCTAGTAGAGATTGATTCAATCATGACATAACTTCTTTCCAAGCAAACATGAAATTCACCACAACACAATCTTACATCTACACATGCTTGCCCGAGTGGAATTGCATAAAATCAAGGACTAATGGACATCAGCTCAAGGTTGAGGTTCCAGCAGATTCAAAACAAGTTCGAAATTGAACACCTACGCTATTTTGATGAAGAAACAGAACTCAAATACGCTTATATGACCAGAATAGATCGATGATCTAGTAATGAAGAGAACTCTCGATCAAGAACTGAATCAAAATACACACTGACTTAGTTCCGGAATTACATCAAACAGGTGGTATACATTATGGTTGAGGAGCAACAATTCAAATCACTAATGCAGCCTCAACCACAGTCGATTTGCACACAGAGGGTAGCAAAAGAAACGGAAATAGAGCAAATGTGGTTTAGTTGAATGAAGAATGATTAGCTATAGAGCGATTGACGTCGGATATAAGTAAGGAGATAACAGAACCAACGTCGAGGAACGGAATCCGGCGGTCATGACCGAAGTTCGAGCACTGTTGGTGGATGGAGGTGCGGCGGCGGGTACGTCATGTGGTGGCCAGCGATGGAGGTGTGGCGGCGGCTCTTGGTGGATGGAGGGCGACAGAGAAGGAGAATGAACAAGGAATGAACATCAAGGGTTTCTTTCAAGACGTCGAACCTGAGCATAAAAGGGAATCGACAGATGGTTAGTCGAAGAGAGTTAAGGAAGAGAGCTAGAGAGAGAGACAGAAAATAAAAGAAGGAAGAAAAGGGCCACGTGATGTAGAGTGCATGTGGGTCCCACTGAGAATTTGTGTGATGATTAACTATGATACAAAACTGATCTTTCGATTCAAAAGGGACAGAGGGCCAAAACAAAGCAACGAAATATCGAAAGGAATACCTGCGATCTGTTGTACTCTCGTACTTGTTGTAATACTTGGTGGAGGCGTTCCCAGTCACCAAGGACTTGGACCGGCTCTACTCCACAGCTTACTATACTCACATCTTGCAAGGATGGGAAGTCCTCAGTGCACGGGAATTTCAGAGAGTATCCCTCGGGCAAGAAGCTCCTGAATTTCGGCAACTTGAAAAGTCTAAGAACAATTAAGTTGGAGAAGGTGATTGTCGTGCCGACTGCTTCTTCCGGTTTTTCATGGCCAGCAATTTGTTTCATATCTTCACATGACTCCACCATCAACGCTTCAATTTGCCCGAGAAATTTTGCCGTGAAGGTAGGGAAAAGCATTTCCAAATGGGAGCACCTCACAACCTCCACATCTCTCAAGTTTGGAAATGGGACATTTGGGAGATCATCGCACTGCCAAATGTGCCCCAAGTTTTCGAGATCACGCAAAACCAACGTCGTCAATTTGCCACCCTCTATATCCGTCCCATCACTTTCGTATATGATCTCGATTGAACGGCATGAAATCACTTCTAGGTTCTCCAGACAGCATTGTAGCCTCTTCCACATATGGGATGGGGCAATTTGTTGGAGATTGTCACATCGATTCAATTTAAGAGATTCCAATTTGCAAAAGGAATCATTGGGAATTTGATTGTTCCATAGCTCTTTGCACTGAAGGCCTTCAATTTTTAGTTCTCTTATATTGGGAAATGAGACCTGCATGAGGATAATGTGAGCATGGAGGATTGTAGGGCAAATTTATTACATTGTTCATTCTAAAACATGATAATATGAAAATACGAACAATCACAATAAGAGATAGAGCAAACCATCTCATTGAACAACATTTGTGGTGATTCATAATTTCCTTTCTCGCCTAACTATCTCATGACTCTTATATAACGCCGAATGAACGTTCCAAAAATAGGGCACTGCAGAATATATAGATATCCTAAGGAAGGGAAACTCATCACACTACCTCTGATCCACCACGTTCTTTTTTGGGAACCACTTCCTTCATTTGTTTGCAACCTACAATGTATAGCCACTCATGTTTCCTTAGAGTTGGCCGTACAACGGGGAAAGAGATTTCTTATGTCGGAGAAACTTTCAACGGAGAATTTTTTTAGACTAGGAAAACACAAAACCGTTTGGGAGTCGCTCTTCACCACGCGTATCTCGGCCTTCCAGCTCCACTCACCCTCACTTTATCCAACTTGGGGAGCAATACAAATTTTTGCTCCGGATATTCTTTTGGGGAGAGGGTGCCGTCGATGCCTTCATGGCTCCAGTTGGCCCCATCTCATTCCCTTTAGATTTTGGACCATGTGGGGCCCATCTCCACCCAAAGACTACGAATGCGTTCCTAGTGGTCGTCATGCGGTGCATTCTCTTCTTTCCCTTCTCGCCCCTCTTTTCTTTGAGGCATTTTTTTTTCTAAATATTATACACACATATATATAATATGACAAGATTAATACCATAAAAAAACCCTCAAAACTGATGTATCGGTGTCATATTTAATGCAGACCAATTTTGGCGTCACATAAGATTTCAAACCAGTGCATTTGTGCCATACTTACCTTGAATCGATTTTTTGTATCATAAAAAATCTCATGCCAAATTAAATTAGGAGAAATGTGATGCATATGTACTAATTAGAGGAATTAAGTGTGGAATTGGTGCATGGATTTGGTATTTTTTAGTGGTATTAACCTAGTATAATATTACATATATTTTAGAATCATGATGGAACGTAAAAGCAATCACCAAAAAAATGGAAAAGATATCAAAAGATGATTTTCTACTAACGGACAAATATAGGGGGTATGTGGCGGAAAAGCCACTAACATATTACCGATATTATGAAATGTTGGTATTATTGTCGACCCATCTAGAAAGATGAACATAGTTTTCCCTTCCTCTTTTTTTTTCTTTAAAATAATGGTGTGAACATGGAGGGTGGGGGAGCCGTGGTCAAAAGGTCTCTTTTGGTGAACATGATGAGCGATTGGAGGGAAGCGCTTATCTAGGGCAGTCTTCAACTAACCGCGTGTCCGATTGTCCCCTCTCCCTGGCTTCCCTTCTTTTGTCTCTTTTATCTATTTGTTCATTCTATCTCCACAGAAGAGCATCGAGAAGCGACCAGCGCCATACTGCCTTAAGTCTAACAGCCTCGTGTCCACTCTAAGATGCTTAGTTCGAGCCACATACATCTAGCCCATGCGCTACTTTTAAGTTATGAGATCGACGGTCACATTAAGGCTCTAGGGATCAGAGCGTCCCTTCAAGGTCGCAAGTGTCCAAGAAGCAGAGGCCGCTAGAAGTTCAATCACGACAATGCTCGAACTTTGCAGTCTCGTGAAAGGGAAATGACTCGTTTTTTAATCAATTTTTTGCCTGACTCGAACCTTTGCTTATTTATTTATCTAGTTATTTGTTTATTGTTTGTTCCACTATAAGTCTGAAAGGTGGTTTGTGAGTCCCTTGAGAGACTAAATATATCCTTCAATCCCAATCTCTCCTATTCAAGTTCATTTTAAGTGTCCATATTATACAAACGGCTAGTTACCGAAATTGAACGACAATTTTGGGGAGGGATCCTTTAAAACCCTTGACACTTTTCAAGTTGTGCAATCTCTCTGATTGGGGAAGGGAACACGTTGACTAGCTTAGAGCAATTTTTATTTTTAAGGGTGGGGGTGACTAATTCGCAGAAGGAACTTATGGGAAGTTCACCGTTCACCTTGCCATATTCTTTTGAAGGATTTTACCGAGCAAAGCGTTAATTCCTCCAAACATGGTAAACCAATATGCTTATAAGAGTTATGCATCACATCATAGCTATGAAAAATTTGACAATTTGGCCTAACTCTATACCAATCTATCTGATGAGGTGGAAGAATGAATTTTCACTGGACACCTTACTCTAACAAATGTAGTTATAAATTGCGAACACATATTAACTAATAAAATCAAGTAAAAATCTTCAAAGAGATATTATTACTTACGGGTGACTATGGCTATTATAGGTATTATCAAAAGAGAAAGGATGCATACCTTTCGATTGAAGAAGGAATCAACAAAGCATCATCTTGTGAATTTGAAGTAATGATTACTGACTCTTTCTTTCCATGAGGACATGAGAAGAAGTTCTTCATGGGACAATCATTTATATGTA
The DNA here is from genome assembly GCA_014182895.1 of Angophora floribunda. NCBI lineage: Eukaryota > Viridiplantae > Streptophyta > Magnoliopsida > Myrtales > Myrtaceae > Angophora > Angophora floribunda. The sequence goes on along the minus strand of CM024711.1, from coordinate 3,245,970 downwards.
GTCTCTGCAGTAGTGGGAACTCTATAATATCATATGTGCCTCCATCTCTTCCTCCTTCATCCACAATCACCATCTCCATATTTCGACAATGCTCCACATTAGTGTATTCGATTTCTCCTCCTGTCACAATAAGACTGATTACAATGGCTAATTTTCGAATGCTTTGTCTCATCTATATCAATATACATATTATGAGTCATGCAATGTGCATCATTTTGCGTGACTTATTTTCATTAACTAATTACATTAAAAAATCTCCCCCAATAAATAACTCAAAAGGATGATGTAACCTTAAGAAATCATTCAATAATATGGGAGATTCCATCGTGTACTTTTTGCTTATACAAATAGAATCTCAACTCAGGGCTTGATAAGAGGGTCATGGGTTCATAGGGAAACGAAATTGACGTCAACTTTACCAGCTTATCCTCCTCTAGAAGTGTTTCTACCTACGAGAGCCGCTAATTGTAGTCCCTCTAGTGAGGATGCCTAGCTTGGCTGTGTTCTTATTTTAACGTGCCGGTGTCCACACGTCTCACATCTTTTGTTCCAAGTTGTATATTTTTTTCCCAACAAGGTGGAAACTCCCGTGTTTACATCCCACAGTTCAAACAAAGCAAGTTAAGAACTTACTCTAGTCCCAAATTGCCTCATTGTTAGGAGCTCTAAGTTTAAAAGTTCTTTACCCAAATGAAAAAAATATATCGTCGATAAAAATTTCAATATTTGACTAAATTAAAGAATACAATAGTCCAATGGAAAAGATATTCTTAAAAAGAAGTTATAGTCCTATATAAGGATAAATATCCAACTATAATCTAAGTTGTGGCACATAATTATTGTTTCAATAGTTTTGACATAAAATTGGTCCGACTCTGTTCCGCAACTTAATCTAGACTTGCAAGGATGGCATCACACAATGTATTTATGTGGCAAGATGCTCCTAAATTTCATCAAATCAAAAAGTGTAGAAGTAGTAAATATGGAGAAGGTGAATGTTGTATCAATTAAGAGGCCATTGTATTGCCAAATGTGCCTCAAGTTGTTCAAATGAGACAAAACGAGTGTCTTCAATTTACCAATCGCCGTATCCATACCTTCACCTTCAAATATGATCTCGGTCGAATGGCATGAAGTCACTTGTACTTCCTTGAGACCGTGGTGTAGCCTCTTCCACATATGGGATGGGAAAATATGTTGGAGATTGTCACAGCGATTGAATGTAAGGGATTCCAATTTGGCAAAGGAATCATTGGGAATTTGATTGTTCCATAGCTCTTTGCACTGAGCGCCTTCGATTCTTAGTTCTCTTATATTGGGAAATGAGACCTACATGAGGATAACGTGAGAAAGGAGGATAAGTAGGACAAATTTATTACATTGTTCATTCTAAAACATGATGATGTGAGAATACGAACGATCACGATAAGAGATAGAGCAAACCCTCTCATTGAACAACAGTTGTGGTGATTCATCATTTTCTTCAGCCATCTCACCTAACTACATCATGACACTTATAGGACGCTGGATGAACGTTCCAAAAATAGGGCACTACAGAATATATAGATATCCTAAGGAAGGGAAACTCATCACACTACCTCTGATCGACCACCTTCGTTTTTGGGAACCACTTCCTTCATTTGTTTGCAACCCGTAATGTATACCCACTCATGTTTCCTTATAGTTGCTGCCGTACAACGGGGGAAGAGATTTCTTACATTAAAGAAACTTTCAACGGAGACGTTTTTTAGACTAGGATAATACAAAACCGTTTGGGAGTCGGTCTTCACCACGTGTATCTCAGCCTTCCAGCTCCACTCACCCTCACTTTATCCAACTTGGGGAGCAATACAAATTTTTGCTCCGGATATCCTTTGGGGGAGGGGGTACAGTCGATGCCTTCATGGCTCTAGCTGGCCCCAATCTCACTCCCTTCAGATTTTGGACCGCGTGGGGCCCATCCCCACCCAAAGGCTACGAACACGTTTCAAACGGTCGTCATGTGGTGCATTCTCTTCTTACCCTTCTCCCCCCTCTTTTCTTTGAGGAAATTCCTTTTCTAAATATTATATACATATACACAATTATAATATAATAAGATCAATAACATCAAAAAAACCCCTCAAAACTGCTATATCGGTATCATATTTAATGTAGACTGATTTTGGCGTCACATAAAATTCCAAACCAAAGCATTCTTGCCATACTAAACTTGAATCAATTTTTCGTATAATAAAAAAATCTTGTGCAACGTTTGTTTGGGAGAAATGTGATGCATATGTACTAATGAGAGATTTATTACGTTATAAAAATTAGTTCGAATTAAATGCGGAATTGGTGTACTGATTTGTTTTTTTTCCGTGGTATTAACTCAATATAATATTACATATACTTAAGAATCACGATGGAATGTAAAAGCAATCACCAAAAAATGGAAAAAATTTGAAAACATTATTCTCTGCTAACAAACAAATATATGGGGGTGTCGAGAGCACTTTTGTGGAGGAAGAGCCACTAATATATTTGCCGGTATTATTAAGTGTTTTTATTATAGTCGGCCCATCTAGAAATTTGAATATAATTTTCCCCCTTTTTTTTTCCTTAAAATGATGGTGTGAACATGGACGGTGGGGAGCCGTGGTTAAAGGGTCTCTTTTGGTGGACGTTGTTCGGAGACACACCCCATAAACATCTCTAAAGAGATATCATTACTTGCCCCACAAATCGCAGGCCTATGAATATTATGGACATTATATAAAGAGAAGGGATGCGTACCTCTCGATCGAAGAAGGAATTGGAATAAGCATCTTGTGAATATGAAGTAGTGGTTATCAAGTCTTTCTTTCCACTAGGACATGAGAAGAATTTCTCCATGACACAATTAATTATATGGAGTCGTTTCAGCAGTGGGAACTCTATAATATCATTCATCCCTTCATCTCTTCCTTCTTCATCCACGATCACGGCCTTCATATTTGGACAATCCTTCACTTTAATGTCTCTAATTTCTCTAAGACATTTAGCCATAGACACTGGAAAGAGAAATGCCAACCCCGTCTTCTGGACATTGAGTTCCTTCAGGTTTCGAAATGCTGATATTCCTTGTAATTGCACATCCTGTTTCCATATGTGCTACAGGTTCGATAAGTCTGCTAATACCAATTTCTCTAGTCGAGAGAGAATCTCAACATGTCCTGTGACTTTCAGGTTGCTCAAGTTGAAGCTCAGTAAAGGCTCTGCAGTTTCTATTAAGCATGCATAGAAGCAATTTCCTTTGCTTTGTAAATTTTTTCGCTAGCTATTGTAATCGTTAATAAATATCATATATCATTTTGTCAAACTGCGCTTTCAACAGAACCAAATATAGAAAACAATTCATTTTCTAGGGAAAGTAACTTACTGGGAAAACATTCTTTAGCAAAAATGAGTTCTCAATAAAACAAATGGACCTGATATATATGAATGGTCCCAGTGTCTTTTAGAAACGTCGAGAACTCAATTGATCGGAGAATTATGTGGAAGAGGAAATATTCTCAAAATAGCTAACGTTGACACGATGAGGTGGGCATGATGTGTTGGAATCAGATGCAACTTGCATGTAGGTGGGACATGAATTATGTGGACATTCTTTGTTACATTCGTTCACCTTCCATTTATTTAATCTTCGGACATCACTTTCTTTCATTTGGAAATTGTTGAATTTCGTTAATTCATTCAAGATTCCTTCTCACATTAACTCGTTCAACAAACTCTCTTCTCTTCTCCATAAAATTGTTAAATAAGTAATAAATTAGTCATTGTAGAAATCCATGTTAGAACCCAAGTAATTAGTGCAGTTATTGAAAATTAAAAAAATAAAATAAAAAATAAAAATCAGTAGGCTTCCCTCTAGCCGTAGCTGAATGTGAATCAAAATCTGTGGCTTGTGGTTTATCCGAGAGGATTTTTTATTTTTATTTATGATTCAAATATTAAAAAGGTACAAATAATCATAGATCAATGCAATAAGCTATATGTTCGGTGGACACCAATAAATATCACCTTATCCTAAATCCCCCAATAATAGCATATTTTGGAATCCTTTGCATAATTAAGAATTAATGAAACTTATACCCTTTCGAAAGTACATATTGACATAAGGCGAAAATGAAGACGTCACCTGAAGTGGAGCACCCTCCGATGTGATTCCAGCTGCTGTGCAAAAGCTTGTCATATTTGGTAAGTTCTTCAAATGTAGACAACGTACATTGAGCAACTTAACTATGTTAATAGTAGAACCAATATCTTCCCCCGCACCGCCTGTAGCAATGGCTCGCATTGAGTGACATTTAGTTACAGAAATCTCTTCAAGCTGCACAAGTGTTTGCATTTGTGAAAGACACCACAAGTATTTCAATTGGTCGCACTCCGAGACTTTGACAATTTTCAGTTTGCTGAAGCTCCCAGAGCCGATAGAGTCATGGCATATCATTTCCAGATTAATTAGTTTTGTGAGGGACAAGGACTCTAAATTCGGAAAAGCACCATCGGATGAACTGGCAATGTACTTGATTGAGGGGCTGTCCTCAATGTTGAGATGCATTAGTTGTGGAAATCCCCCAATGCACAACTCATTTGCATTTTTCTTAAACTCTCTCATTCCGTCCAAATGCAAGTATTGAGTATTCTGTAAAGTTTTCTTAATCCATTCTCTTGAAAGAATACGATCGCACCCTTCCAAGTTGAGTATCATAGTTCTCAAACCTTCATATTTTGTCCATGTCAGTTCATTTCCTATATTGATCCAAAAGTTGATCAAGTTCCAACATGGCAAGTCATCACCCTCCGAGAGTACAGTGGGATCAGGGATTGATATTTCCAAAGACGTTAGCTTTGTCAAGCTCTTCAACTCGGCAAGCGCAGCATTACACGATTCTGACTGTATCTCATCCACGCCCATCCATCGATTAAAGCTTTGTTTCATATGTAATTCTTCCAAGTTGATTAAGCCTTTTAGGGCACCAGGCTCGATTATCTTAAGTTTCTTGCAATCACTTAGATTCAACAATCTCAGATTCGTCAGGTGCCCGATTTCTTTAGGCAGCCTAGAAATTGTAGACCATGTGAAGCTGAGAATCTGCAATTCTTTGAGCTTGCCAAGAATTGCCACATCCTCCACATGGCAATGATCTAAGTATAATGACTGCAGATTCCCGATGATTCCAATTGAGGAAGGTAAAGTGGTGATATGCATGGAGCGAAGATACAGGACTCGGAGCTCCTTCATGTTTGTGAAATCTAGTCTACAACAATTTCCCTCATCATGTTGGTGTGCAGGTCTCCTGTCCCACCGTCCTGGCTGAGACAACATCAGTATGTTCAAGTGGGGAAACTCATACTGCATTAGTTCAGCAAGCCTATCTTTGCCAACATCAGCTAAATATATTGCCCAACATTTCTTAAGCTTTTCCTCTAACCATGAGCCGTAAGTGTTGTTTATCATTAAGGAATTCTGACCTCTAAATGGAGTTGAGATGACCACCTTACTGTAAAGATCATGTATGATCACATCGTTTTTGTTGTTGCCACCATCCAGCAACAAACAAGCAGAATGAAGTTCTTCGAGCGCAGTATTCAATCTATCCCTTAAATTTCGTATCGTCTTATTAAATCTTTTAAACAAGCCCAACCCCACGGCTAATACAAACAGAACTTCGACTCGAATAGTCCCACCAATAAGACCACAAAGCAAGAATAAGCACTTCGCATCCTCACTCTTCAAATGGTCATAACTCAACTTCACTATCGTTTCTTCTTTTTCTTTAGTTGACTCATCTATTTCTAATAGCGCGTTTCTCCATGCGGACTCATCACTATATTTCAAAGTGCTTGCAGCAGAGATAATCAAAAGAGGCAAACCTGCGAGCTTCTTGACCAGTTGATCCGCTATCGATTTCAAGTTCTCATTGTCTTTGAGCGTTTCGCCGACCACATTTTCAAATAGCCTGCAAGCTTCGTCGTCCTTTAAACCATGAAGAAGAAATGTTTGATCGGCAAGCATCTCTTGCTCCAGCACATTTTTAAATCTTGACGTGAGCAACAACTTGCATTTGCTGCTCACGTCTCCCCAAGGAATTCCAACCGCCTCTAAATCAAGTTTTACCCACAGGTTGTCAAATATTATGAGAACCTTCTTATCCAAATCACGCTTCAATCTCTCTGACAGAACATTTCCTTTTCCCTCTGGGCTTTGCTTGTCCCTCAGATCCAGATTCAAGGCGTCGGCGATCTGGTCTCTGATATTATTCAAGTCTGGAATCTGCGATACTTTCACTTTGATGATCTCGTGGAACGGTCCCCCCTCTTTCCTTAGTTTCTTCTCGACATCCTTCAACAGCGTAGTCTTCCCCACACCGCCAAGCCCGTAGACCCCAATCACTTTTAGCTTCTCATCACGCAGAGCTTTCATTATGTCTTGAAAGATGGAAACTCGCGAATCAGTGATAGTGTCGGCCCCATCACCGGCCGGCAAATTCGGGTCGGCAGCACCCCCAACAATCGCTGGCGGAGGATTCTCGAAGTGAATCTTATCGAAACGATTCTGCGCAATGAGTTCCTGGATGTCCTTAACTGTCCTGGTTGCCTCTTTGCCAAGACGATATCGCACCTTCGGGTTGGGAAGCCACCCGTAGAAGCAAGTTTCCTTAGCTCTTCCATCGTCAGCCACCAAGTCGTGCACCTTGTCGGCGAGAGTCTTCCATTTGTGTACCCAATCCTGGACGTCGGCTTCTATCGGCTTCCCGTTGTTTTCAGCTTCATTGATGCGATGCTGCACCCTTTCCTTCGCATGGTCCAGCTTCTCAACTTCACCGTTAAGTTGGCGAACGTAGCTGTCGGAGAATATCACGTAGCCGCATTGACGACCGACTGGAGCCACCAGGTACTCTGCCACTTTCGAAGCTACGGACAGAACAGCATCCGCCATTCCCACCCCCCTCTCTCTTTTCGGCTTCTACTTTTCTGGTTTTCTAGAAGGAGAAAGTGGAGTTAAGAAATTAATATATGCTGAGAAAGGCGGAACCAGCGGAACCCGGAAACGAAACGAAATGACCGAACAGGAAAGATTCAGCAGGATGAATCCGCAGTCACGAAAGACTAGAAGAAAAGAGACGGCTTCCGGCAATAGGCGTAAATGGCGATGGAAATCTAGGGCGAGGAAGCGATGATTCAGAGTTGCAACGATCAGAAGGAGGGGCACATGGCTTAAATAGAGGTAGCGTCTACAATGTTTACGCACATATAAACCTCCCCCCGGGGCCCATCCATGAACAGTGACATCAATTTTTAATTTCTCGAAGATGCCCTCCCGTCTCCATCGTCTGAGGAGCGGGGTTTCATACACCGTCTTGCACCGAAAAAAGATTTTTCAGGTATTGAAATTGACGTCACCTCCGGTAGTTGAGACTATTTTTGAATGCGCATTTGTTTTGATTCTGGCGGTCCACAATTTCATTCTATTTTCGGATAGCAAAAATTAACATGAAATAAGATGAGCATTTCCTTAGAGATTAGCCTTTTCTGGAGATCGAAATTCCCCATTTCATTCTTCCATGAGACATGCAATCCATCTCTATCTTGGCCAATCTTGAATCACGAATGTTTGTATTTCTCAAAAGTTGTATTTCTTTGATGTATTCGTTTTTATCTAGGTAAAGATAGTGTGATTTTGACTTTATTTCCAATACTAATAATGATTATATTATGAAATTGATTTCCTAAACAACATTATAAAGGACACCGATGGCTACAATATTATTATTGGGGATCGACATTGATCCGTTAGTCAACGTTGGCTTCCGAGTGAAAAATGGGTAAGAATCCTTTAAAAACTAGGTAAATGGGAGGAGCTTCATGAGTTGGCGTAAATCGAGATCAAAGTCTAGCATGAGAAAGAAGTCAATTAAACTTTACAACTGCCAATAACAGGGGCACGTGGCTTCGTATAATTTTTTCTTGCTACCGCTATAATACAATGACTTATAAAAAAACATTTGCTTAATTGTCATAAATTGATCATTTAAGTACTGTAATTTTTTGAAAATGTTTATTCATATATTATAAATTAGTTATGGCATAGTACTTATCATGAAAAAATTGAGATTCTTCTTTCGTTGCTTCCTCTTTAATTACTCACGACCATCAATGATCATCCCCCTTTCAGAAGTCTCGTGCACAGTGAAAGCAAAAAAATCGGGAAAAGAAAAGGAGGGGGATCGGAGCAGCAGGAAATCCACTTCGGTCGTCTCCTTCCTTTTCTGAGAATCAGTAGCTACTTAGGGTGCGAATAATAATCATTCTGGCCAGAAATTGATTTCTGGAACAAAAATAGATTTTTCTATTTCTATTTCTGGATGAGTTTTTTTGACAAAAAAACGCGTTTGATAACAACAAATTATTTTTATTCTTGAAATAGAAATTCGTTTGATAATCAAAATTAAGTGGTGGTGATAATAGGAGGAGCGGCGGCCGGCTGCAGCTAGCGATGGCGGCCGGCGGTAGCTAGCGACGGCAGCCGGCGGTGGGCGGGGGTGGTAGTGGTGAGCGACGGACGGAAGAAAACTTCTTCGGTGAGAAGTAAAAAAGAGAAACAATTTCTAATTTCTATTCTAGAAATAGAAAAGTAAGAAAAATTTATTTCGATTTACTTTTCAAACCTATTTCAAATAAAAATTTGTTCAAGAAATAGAAATGAAATTTTTTTTTTTTTTTCCAAACGGTTTCTATTTCGAAATAGGTGTGCCTAATAGATACGAAAAAGAATAGTTATATCACGCATGTCTTATACAGCAATGTAGTTATTATATTGCAAGTCCGCCACGAGCGTATTTGTACATAATTATCTCTCTCTCTCTCACCTCTCTTTGCATATAACCTCCACGTAACGATCCTCTTTTCCAATTCTCTGCAAAAGTAACGTAACAGTTTTCTGCAAACTCCAAATCCTTACTTGTCTCTCCTTCCGTAGCAGGCACCAACCATCCCTCCCCACCACCATCGTTGCTCTGACGATGCTCTCTCTCTCTCTCTCTCTCTCTAAAAGAGGAGGCAGAACAAAATTAGGTTAATCAGGGTGGAGTTAAGTTGCTTTTTCACCATCCTCGGTTACTTGGCAATTGTTAAAAAATCGTGTCATGTCGATCGCATTCTGCAGAACAGCAGGGTACATCGTGGGTCACGTTGCAATTATTGAAGTTTCTTGTTACGGCAACCTCGCCTAGGGACCCCACTCCATTGTACTGTCCTCTCTCTCTCTCTCTTTCTGCACGTTGTCCATTCCAGCTTCGCCTCCTCATGAATATATTTTATTCTAGTACATGTATTTACCTATATAACTAGTAAAATAGAAGTTACAAAGAAATTGCCGAGAAAGCCCGAAAGCATGATGTTAATGTGTGCACAACCATGTATAGTTATGTATTTAGCCTCACAAATGTACAAATTGTCTTACGAATAACAGCAAGAAAAAATATTCTATATAAAGTAACATATTGATTGGGTTTGATTACTGCATAGAAAATCCAAAATGTTTAATAATATGATATACTCAAATAGTCATAACACTCATATAAATATTGGAGTGTTGCGATAAAGGCTGTTTTTCTATTGATTGGGAACCTAATTAAAATTTTAGTTTTTTTTTTCCTTTCACTCTCGGGTCTTTACACTGCTAGGAGTGGAAAAAAAGGTATACATTCCATACATGGCCATGATTTTCAATTTCTATACCATAAACAAATAAAATAAGAAAAAAATAATAAGAATATTGATAAGCCGAAGAAATTGAAAAAACCCTCGTAACCCCGTGTAAAATATCTGCATGCGCCGTTGCAGAGGATGAAGAGTTTGTCTCGTTCATCCTCTTTGGATTTAGCGGAAGGCGATGCCATGATGCCGAGTGCAAAACATATTTGGATTTAGAAAGAAAGAGGCTTTTCACATATGTTTTTCTTTAATATTAAGATATATTGAGTTTTTAAAATGATAAAAGGAAATTTGGAATGTCAAGAGACCATGTTTCGTGGAAATATATTATTATTGACTCCGGAAAGTCCCAGTAAGAGTTTGGATTTTCTCGTCCAGTGGACGAGTACAACCAAGCTGCCAAAAATAACTTCAGATAGAAATTGAGATAAAACAAAAAACGTGGCAACTATTACATTTTCAAAAGAATGTAATATAAAAACGGCGGGTCTCCGGTAATTATCTTATATGTGCGAAATGCAGGGACTGCCCCATCTAATGGAGATTTGTCGAATACTCAAAGGGTCCTAGATACTCCATTGATATCTAAGAGACACCTATTTATTAATCTTGTGCATATACATAGATTTTGAGCAACATACACAGCTCCATTGAAAGAAATTGAGGTTCATGGAAGATGCCTTTATTATAATCATCATTTATTTCGCGAAACCTCACTTTAATAGTTCTAAAGAATCCAATTTCATTGATTGATTACAACCATGGATCCAGTGAATATGAAGTTTAAGGGGATCGTTAGCTTATTTCATGCATTATATGGGACTCTCTCTCTCTCCCTCACCTCTCTTTGCTATTAGCCTCCATGGAATGATCCTCTTTTTTAATTTTTTAATAAACTTTAAAATATATATATTAACAATTATCGATTCGATTCGAATGATCTGATTCCAACCTTGAAATTGAAATTGGACCGATCGGTAACCGGTTCCAAGAACAGGAACAATCATCACCACCGTCCATCAATCATTTCATACACGCTCAGCTCCGGCCATTAGCAGCAGCGAGGCCCCTATTCGGATGATGCACTTTAATCTCGGTCACCTCACGAGTTCTTTTAAGTATTAGCTTTAATAAAGTTGGACAATAATAGTCCACTAAGAGCAATGATGCTTTCTACTGATGTGCTATGTGGAGACCGCCAGTTTTGACCAAAGGGCCTTCTCGTCCTCTCTTCTTCCGTAAAAGTTTGTATCATTGTCGCGCAAACGCATCTTGCGGTACTTCCTTGATTGTATTCCCGTAGCATGTCAAAGTCTGTAATGCACCTCGTGATATAAAGCTAACTTTCAAAAATGAAATCACAATTTTAATAAGACACTTACTTAAATATCATAATTTTTTTTTTTTTATAACTTAAATGTTATAAAACTTCAAAAAAAAAAAAATACACTTGAGCGCTTTAATTTTTCTGAAAATGCTCCCCACAAGTGCTACATATCATGGCACTTGTGGTGAGAGTTGTAGCGTTTAAATGAAGTGAAATTCTTTTGAAAGTCAAATTACGCAAGTGAACATTTTTTTTAGAAGGCATGACATTCAATTAATTGAAAAAAAAAAGTCATAACACTAAAGTAATCGCTATACGAAAATTACATCACTCATCGTATCTTCTTCTCGGCTAATTTCCATCAGAAGTTGCATAAGAATTGAAAAGTGTTTGAATCAAGATATGAACTCTTCAATGGCCAGCTACATTCGTCAAGTTGCATAAGAGTTGAAGCTACCAGATGACGGGCTAAAGATAACATGGGCATTGTCATCTTACAACCGCCACCAATCCTGTATATTACGACAAAACGTGCTTCTTAAGACTCAGCATCTAATAGTTTTCACTATGCCTTCTTCTTGATCATTCAATACAACCCCCGTGTTCAGTAATGAACCTATGTTTGACCCTTTAGCTTAGTCCAAAGCTCTCGAACGATCAATTTGACGAGTATCCTGTGTCCGTCGAGAAGAATTGCCAAAAAAAATCAAATGGAGAACTAAAAAAACAACATTTTATACAACTTTCAAGAAAATATAGTATCTAAACTTCACTTGAATTGTGAAAAGTCAAAATGCAATAATATCTTCTGTACTCGCAGTGCAGTGCAACTTTCCACAATGCTTCAAGTTTTGGGATCGGGTATATTAAGCTCGACCCATCCTTAGGAGAATCTGATTTTCTTCATCGTGTAAAAGTTTTCTTTATAAGTTTTTTCGGTTATAGAACACAGATTTGTCATAGCTCCTACACAAACTGTCATACCATACAAATTATTATTACCGAAAATGTGCTCATGTGGCACGAAACTCTGTACAAAAATTACAGCACAACATTTGGACTCCACGAGGTGCAACACGAGATTGCTTCCTCAAGTAACCATAGAAGGCTGGATAGAAACATGTAATAAGTTGTTTGGTCATGGACTTATCATTGTACCTAGAGTTCCCTAAAATGACCTTCTCACGAACTAAAAATGTCTAAACGTTTGTGCAAAAACCAGAATTAAGGGAGGACTAATAATCTCATTGTCTCAAATTGTGTTGGCCCACCACATCGATGTAGGGGGGCGGGGGATCTTTGAGAGATATGAGTGAGGAGGAAGATGTGGATGGAAGGACTGACGATGCTGAGGGGGTGGAGAATTTACTATATCTGAAGAGATATATGTTGTCAAGAATTTTGCCACAATAGAAAATTTCATGAAATGCTTTGCATTTTGTTGTCTTAAGTATACTGTTTATTAAAATATTTTTACATAACAGTTTAAGCTTTTGAAATAATTAGTAGTGGTCCTATCAAAATCTTATATAGTATCGGAGTTAGGAGGTCTAGAAGATTTTGTGAAATCACTGCAATGATTCTAAAAGAGTAAATCATTATATGAAGACATTGATTGAAAAGACCACCATTTTGGCAAATTAAAATTAAGGACGGCTAGCAATCATATATAAAACTTCCAACTTCCCTCTCTCATTTGAGAAAATCCCAGTACTTGTGTCGAGGATCCTGTGATCTTTTATCAATATGATATTATCAAAAGCTTGGTGACTCTTAACTTACCTATATTTCTTTTGCAGGGACACTGCGAACCGTGGCTCCATTTCGTACTTTTGTCGATGCATGTAAGGTGCCCGCTTGCTTGTATAGTGTAAGGCTTCATTTGATCATCTTTATACAACATCTACGGAATCTCCAAAAGAGCAAATGCCCCCATTGATTGAAAACGGAAGGGCCCGCTCCACCAATTCTTTTGTACTGAAATTGACTTCAGGCCCCGCCAGCTAAAAATTACGAGATTTGCGCTTGGCTCTAGCAATCAGCAGCGGCCGGAGTCAAAATTCTGATGCAGATAAGGGCACTTCAGTCCCAGAAACTTCACGAGCTCTTTAAGCATCATCTTTAATAAAGTTGAACAATAATAGAGTCCACTTGATGCAATAATGCTTTCTCCTGTTATAAGATGTTTGGCCAAAATGCTTTCTCATCGAAAATTTATATTATTTTCCTTGTAAAAGCATCTTTGGAATTTTGCCATATTATTTGACCGCAAGTCATGTGGAAAAGATTGTCCATTAGGAAATAGCGATGAGCACATAGACAACACCGTGAACGTATTTTCTCAAAAGTGAAGAATGCAACATCCACTGTCGAAAAAAAGAAAAAATACTCCATGTTTTGAGGCTTTTCTCATGCATCAGTAATTTGTGTGGCTTTTCATAGACTTATATGCTAGTTGCCGAAATAAGATATAGCTCAAAATATTCAGGATCAAGAATTACAAAATTATATAAAAGAGAATATCTCCTCATTAATGGAGATTGAGTCGGGCTGAATGATTAAGAATAGATTTCAAACTCAACTCACTTCGGTTAATCAAGGAATTTGATTGGAGATTTTTACCATTCAAATATTGTGGAAAAAATTGAGTTCACATGTATGACCTATTGGAAAATGATGTGGATTTTATCTTTTGGAATTGTAAATTTTATGGGACCTTCAGTTAAGATTATCTTCCGTCTCCATGTAACCAATTCACTTTAATGGACAGAAGTTCGGTCTTCCCTTAATGAGCACGATGATATATCAATGCATCTTCTCTTGATGTACTCGAGGAATTTGCTCTGATTTGACATGTACGAGACCTTTATCGCATGAAACAAAAAATATTATGGTTTCACTTTTTGGCTCGAGGAAAACCAATCGTATTCTCCCTCTCTTACTACTTTTTCCAGGACTCTTTGTCGTGTCTTAGTCCTATGTTCTGTATCTCATCTTTCTTTGTTCCTTTTTAATATCATTTTCTTCGTTTAATATTCCACCATCATTAGTTGTAATAAAATAAAAGATTTGTCTTCCACTATAAGTTGTCTTTTAATCAATGATTCATCTATTAGCCACGGTTCAAGGATCATATCCCTGAATTGACTCACTTGAGCTGACGTCTACTTAGACAATTGAATGTAATCTTCAATCGACCTTAAAAAGCTGTAACAAGTTGATTCTATGCACAAATATAGCAGTTGTCTTTTGATTTTCTAATGAAATAAGTTTCTTCTCCTCTACTACATGCTAATACACATAACATGAAAAAAGAATAAGAAGTCCTAAACATATTATATCGATGCCAATTTAGTTATAAATTTTTCAATTTCGATAATTTAGCCTAAACCTTTGCATAAAATTCAATGTAGTCCATCTCGCCAATTTTCATAGAAAATTGCTAATGTAGTGATCCAGTTATTGTCAACCATCTTATACTTGCAACGTTAGTGATTTTGGATGGGAATTGGCCAAAATTACTATATTAGAATTTCGCACAAAGATTTAGAACTAAGTGAGAAAATTGAAAAGTTTAAAATTATATTATCATCTGTACAATTAAATTTAGAATTGATTGGACAATTTCTCCATGTACCATCATCATAAGACGCTAAAATGCGTGAGTAAGTGCCTTCATGATGCTATAAATCAGATTAGACATTAAAGTTGCGCATCCATCTTTTAAAAAGAGACTAAATGCTATCACAATCAAAATCTCATTAGTGCAGAAAAAAAATATTAAATTAGTTGGTGGAGAGTATGATTAACAACAAAAGAGCATCATTATTGTTCACTGGTTCTTTTTCCTAATTCTTTGCTTTAATTAATAGAACAAGCAAGTCAAGTCAAGTCAAGAAGCACTTCCACGTAAAGCTATGGAAATTATGATTGCAATAATTGCCCCTTTCTGTGCATTCGTGCATCATGCCTCGCAGCAATTCAATTAGTAATAGAGATTGCCGTGCATTGGTAATAAAAAGTCGAAGTCTTTAGAACCAGTGCAGATCACGGTAGTGATCAACACTATTTGATGTTATTATTTGTCAAATATAAGTTATATATGAGCTATTATATCATCACAAGAATCACTGATTTGCTAAACTCTTTCAAGTCTCGTCATAATCCTCAATATGATCTACTTATAAATATTGTTTTTTTTTAAACATTTATCATCAAAATATTTGAAATCATACAACCTTTTAAATATTGAGTATGACAGAACATCATGTTATGATGGATATCTATACTTTTTTTCAATTATAAGAGTGCTCAAAATATATAATATTTGTTATGATTACTTTTGGAATAGACACAATCTCATAACAGATTTTTTCCTGAGCTTTTACCTTTTTCTTCTTCATATCTAAGATAATGGGTAACTTTATTATATTAATTTATTTGTAAAGCGTTACATAATCTTTCTCTCTCTCTCTCTCTCCATTCCTCAAAACCCATTGTTGACACTTAATTTTTATCGGCACATCAACCATATTTTTTGTAAAAAAAAAGTAAATAAATAATAGGAAAAAGATACAAAAAACCAATAATAAATAAAAGTAAACAAAAAATAAGAATAGAGAGTCTAATTGGGCCTAGTTTGGCCCCACATCCAATTTCGGTCTTGCCCAACCCATTAAACCATGCCCATCTCACAGCCTGTAATGCAGAGCACGCAAACGAACCATGGCGACCCTTTTCCCACATGCTATTTTCTTCCCACAAGTACAAAGTTGCACAATAATAGAGTTCGTTAAGTGTAATATTGCTTTCTCACGTGGTGCTATGTGGAAACCATCAGTTTTGGCTAAAATGTTTTTTTCATCGAAAATGTGTTATTTTCCCATAAAAGCATCTTGCATGTAATAAGTCAATGATGCCTCTAAATTGGAGAAATGCGATTACAAAGACCATGATTTTCGGATGGTGCCCATTTGAGTACCTAAGTTTTTTTCGATTGCATTAGTTTTGTAGTTATTTTTTTCAATTACTTGAATGCCATGACTTATAAAAAAAAGTTCAATACAGTGCCATACTTTTTTCAAAGATGTTTATTTAACAACTTAAACTTTTAGAACAGTCAGAAGTAGTCCCATCAAATCTCACACAAGCATATGCCATAGGAACTACAGTCCAGAATCTGATTCAAATAATGCACAATCCCAATTAATTCATGAGCTCTTTAAATAAGGTTGGACAATAATAGAGTCCGCTAAGTGCAATAATGCTTTCTCCTATGGTACTATGTGGAGACCTTTGGTTTTGGCCAAAATGCTTTGCTCATTGAAAAGTATCTTGCATGTAATAAGTCTACAATGCCCCTAGGTCAGAGAGGCCATTACGTATAGCGCTCACTTGGGTACCTAAGTTTTTTTTTTTTTTCGATTACATTAGTACTATAGTTAATTTTTCGATTACTTGATTACCATAACTTGTGAAAAAAATGTTCAATAGAGTGCCATAATTTTTTCAAAAACATTCATTTAGCAAGTTAAACTTTTGGAACTCTCAGAATTGGTCCTTCCAAATCTCACACAAGCATATACTATGGGAACTATAGTCCAGATTCTGATTCAGATAATGCACTCCAATCCCAGTCACTTCACGAGCTCTTTAAGTATTGGCTTTAATAAAGCTAGATAATAATAGAGTTTGCTAAGTGCAATAATGCTTTCTCTTCTGGTACTATGTGGAGACCATCGGTTTTGGCCAAAATGCTTTTCTCATTGAATAGCATCTTGCATGTAATAAGTCCATAATTCCCCTAGATCGGAGAAATGCCATTACAAATATCATGATTTCATATAGTACCTACTTGAGTACCTAATATTTTTTTATTACATTAGTACTATAGTTAATTTTTTCAATTACTTGAATGCCATGACTAATAAAAAAAGTTCAATAGAGTGCCATTACTTTTTCAAAGACATTCATCTAACAACTTGAGGTTTTTCTTGGTCTAAAAATTAATTTGAAGTAAATTTATTATAGATGTACCAATTTGAGATTTTTTGTGGTATTAACCTAATATAAAAATTGCTTGTCTCTGGTAATTTTCTGATATGTATGAAATGGAGGGATCACAGCATTTGATGGAGATTCATTTGATACTCAAAGATTCCTAGACAGTCCAGTAATATCTAAGAGACACCAATCTATTAATTTTGTGAACATGCATAGGCTTTGAGCTCCAAACGCAACTCCATTGAGAGAAATTGAAGGTCCATGGAAGACCCCTTTTCTTTTTTCTTTTTGTGTAGAAATTACTAATTATACTCATCATTTATTTCTCAAAACCTCACTTTAATAGTTTTAAAAAAACCCGATTCCATTTATTGATTAAACCTCGTTAACAATTTAATGACCCTCTTTCCGATTCTCGGCAAACTCCAAATCCTTGCGGGTCTCTCTCTTTCCCCAAAAAGTACCGACTACACACGTCCACAGTCGTTGCCCTCTCTCTCTCTCTAAAACGCAGAGGAGGAGGAGGAGGAGGACAGAATAAAGTGAGGTTAAGAGTTTGACCAGAGTGGAGTTAAGCTGACTTTTGGCCATCGTGGATCACGTTGCAATTATTGAAGGTTCGTGTTAAATCATGTTAAATCAACCTCATGATGCACACGGACAGTGTGACTTCATGCACGGTGGATCATGTTGCAATTACTAAAGCTTCTTGTTTTTTCAACTTCACGCCGAGGGACCCAACTCCACCGTACTATCCTCTCTCTCTATCTAAACGTTGTCCCGGCTAGAATAGCAAGAAATATTCTAAGAAAAAAAAAAAGCAACCTCTTAATTTGGCGAATCATCCTAACCAAAAAAAGAAAACAAATTCGGTTAATCACCCAAAACAAAAACTGCTTTAAGCGATGAAAAAACATACTTATAAATATAATCCTAAAGTTTAAATAATCCGATATAATCAAATAATCATCACGCACGAATAGTTGTTTTAGTGCCGCAATAGTAGTTGTCATGCTATCAACTGTGGACCTCACAAAGTTTCTAGTTAAAAAGGTATACATTCCATATGCAGCTGTGATATTCAATTTCTATATTAAAACAGATAATATAAGATCAATAATTATAAGATATTGATCAATGAAAGAAATTAAAAGAGCCTCTCGCTCCTATGTAAAACATCTCCATGCACTGTTGCTAAGGATGAAGACATCGTCTTGTTCATCCTTTTTTTTTTTCTGTGCAAACCATCTAAATCTCATCTTTACTTCTTCATTCTTAGTATGGCTTTATGGGCCTGAGAAAAATGACAAGCTATAAATGCCGAGTGCAAAACATAATTTGATTTTAGAAGCTTACCGATGTTATTGACGTTTCTCTGTGAAACTCAAACATAATTATAGTAATATGTATCAACTCGACCATAGTTGCATTAGTAAGCTTCTAAACTTGTGGGAGCATTCGTACATTTTGACTTTCACATCAAACGAAAGATATTATCTACGGACAAGGACCACTCCAAATGTTTGCTACCTTGAATTTTCTTTCGAGAGTAAGACCCATATGTATAAAACCGAATGGAGTCGTTCCATAGAATGAAGCAGGTTTTAGGAATTGGGTGAAAAGAAGCGAGGAAAATAAAGATTCGTATGTTCTGTATCTCATGTTTATTTGTTCCTTTTTAATGTCAATTTGTTCGTTTAATATTCCATCATCATTACTCGTAATAAAATAAGAGATTTGTATGCTTCCCCTATTGTTTAATCAATGGTTCATCAATTGCGCGCAACTCAAGGATTGTATTTTTAAATTAACTCACTTGAGATATTGTATATTTAAGCAATTGAATACAATCTTCAATCAACCATAAAAAGCTGTAACGAGGTGACTATGTATGAATTCACTAGTCATCTTCTGATTTTCTGGTGAAATAAGGTTCTTTTGCACAACTACATGCTAATACACATAATA
This sequence comes from Angophora floribunda, assembly GCA_014182895.1. Taxonomy (NCBI): domain Eukaryota; kingdom Viridiplantae; phylum Streptophyta; class Magnoliopsida; order Myrtales; family Myrtaceae; genus Angophora; species Angophora floribunda. The sequence continues at coordinate 3,226,931 of CM024711.1, read as the reverse complement.
AGAAAAATTAATAAGTCATAAACATATTATATCCATGTCAATTTGGTCACAAACTTTTCAATTTTAATAATTTAGTCCTAAATCTTTGCACAAAGTTGAATATAGTCCATCTCGCCAATTTCACTGGAAATTGTTGATGTAACGATCTAGTTATTGCCCACTGTTTTAGGCGACTTGCCATATTAGTGATTTTTAATGAAAATTAGTTAAAATGATTATATTGAAATTTCGCACAAAAATTTAGAGCTAAGTTAAAATAATTGAAATGTTTAAAATTCTATCGTCATATGTACAATAAATTTAGAATTGATTCGATAATTTCTCCATGTACCATCATATTGCTCAAGTAAGGGCCTTGATGATGTTGTCAACTAGAGATTAGACATTGAACCTGCCTATCCAACTTTTGTAAAGAGACGAAATATTATCACAATCTAAATTTTGTTCACGGAAAAAAATTTAACTAGTTAGTGGAGACTGGAGAGTATGATTATCGATAAAAGAGCATCATTATTGCTCACTGGTTCTTTTTTGATCGCAATCTAAACTTTATTAGCAAATAAATATAAAATTAGTTAGTGGAGAATGTGATTACCAACTAAGAAGCATTATTATTGCTCGCCAGTTCTTTTTCTTAATTCTCTGTTTTAATTAATAGAAAAAGCAAGTCAAGTCAAGAAGCGCTTCCACATAAAGCCGTGGAAATTACGCTTGCAATAATTTCCCTTTTTCGTGAATCATGCCTCACAGCAGTTTGGTTAGCATAAAGAGTCTTGGACCATTGGATGGCAATAGAGACTATTGTGTGTTGGTAATAAAATTTGAAGTCTTTAGAATCAATGGAGATCGCCACAGTGATAAACACTATCTAATATTACTATTTATCAAATATAAGTCATATATGAGATATTATATCATCACGAGAATCACTAATTTGCTAAACTCTTTCAAGTCTCATCATAATCCTCAATATGATCTACATATAGATAAATATTTTTTGTAAACATTTATCGTCAAAATATTTGAAACCATATAACCTTTTAAATATTGAAGAGTATCACAAAACATCTTGTTATGATGGGTATCTATACTTTTTTTTCAATCACAAGAGTGATCAAAATATATAATATTTATTATGATTACTTTTGGAATGGACACAATCTCGTAATAGATTTTCTCTTGAGCTTTTACCCTTTTCTTCCTCCTATCTATAAAATCTTACCTTACCAAAAAAAAAAAAAAAAAAAAGGGTAACTTTTATATTAATTTATTTGTAAAGTGTTACATAATCTCTCTCTCTCTCCATTCCATAAAACCCATTGTTGACACCTTAATTTTTACCGACACATCAAGCATATATTTTTGTAAATAAATAAATAAATAATAGAAAAAGATACAAAAAAAATAAAAGTTAATACAAATTAAGAAGAGAGAGTCCAATTGGGCCTAGTACAGCCCCACATCCAAGCCTTTCGGTCCGGCCCAGCCCGGCCCATTAAACCATGCCCACCTCACACCCTGCTACACAGAGCATGCACACAAGCCATCACGACGCTCTTCCCACATGCTACTTTCTCTTCTTTCCCACAAGTACAAAACCTCCCACATCATTAATGTACAACACCCACTTTTACATATGTAATAATAATAGTAATAAGAAGAAGAAGAAGAAAAAAAATTGCGTAGTGTAATGACGAACACTAATTCCAAAATCTCCCGTGCACAAAGCTCACTTATATACAATCGGTAGTCTATTGACAATATAATAAGGTTGATTTGAAATTATCATCGTCCACATCTCGCCAAAAACAACACGATTAATGATTTCAGCTACCAAATGATTCTGACTAATTAAGATAATTATAAAGCTATTCTAAATAGTGCTAATATATGCTAATGCATCGATGCAATAAGGAGGCGCTGGAAGATGGACCAAAAATTTTGGTACTTCAAAAAGTCATATTCTACTATCAACAATGGAAAATTTACTAGTACGTTTGAGATCTTACTATATATGAAGGACGATATACCAACCTAAGCTACCTTAGTGGAAACTAGTATTTTAGTCACCAGGCTTGGAAATACAAACTGTGTTTGAGCATTCATCGACCTGTTCTAATTTCATGGATATAATTTACCATGATAATGGAAATATACAATACATAATTAAAACTTTTCTATCCTAGAAAGCATATGATCATAAAGTAAATTTTCAACCTTGACAACAAATTTACCGTTATTACTATCATTTCTTTGAATAATATCTACTGACCATCGTTATTGACGGTAACACTAGGGAAATTTATACACCTCAAATTTCACGTCAAACGGAAGATGTTATTTATGGATCAAGAAAATTGAATGAAAAGTATAGGCACTTGGAATGCATTTGAGGAATTATTGTTTCAATCTTATGTTCTATGCGTTTGAATCTACCAAAATAAAAAAATAAAATTTAATTACTTTCCATGTCGAGGAGGGAACTCACTTCCAGTTGAAATGCTAACTCTTAGTTAGCATGTGTGTATATTCAGATATTTTCGTGCTACAAAATTTACTGAAATAACTTGCTTTAAAATGCAAAATACTCCCGGCATAGCTCCTTGTTACGAGCGCAATCCTACCAAATTTACTCGGTACACAAAGGAATTGGAAATCCTCCACGTCTCAACCAATGTGCCAATCCGAATTTATCGAAGAGGTCATTTTGGCCTATTAATAGTTACATAGCATAAGAACATTCTCCAATGTCACGCATAAAGGAAAACCAATTATGGAAATTCAGGAACGAATTAGACAATTTCTAACTATCAACAGTTTTTTTTTTTTGTGTGTGTGGCTAAATCCTTAATTCCTTACACTTTTGCTCGAGTTGAATGAGATTACATTTGATGCTCGTGTTTTAATTTGGAGGAAGCCAAAAAGAGAATTGATGCATATGTAGCACGACTACCTATCAGGGGTTTCATGTTGTGATGACTGAAGATGAGTCAGAGCAATTCAGAGGCGAGTGTCTTGACTCCATAGAAGAGCATCTACTGTATATCTCCGCCACATTTCTTCAGTCATTTAATCCATTATCCATTCATCCTCTAATTCCATAAGCTCAACTTTCCAATATGTCTATGATTTGTGACCCTACAGCGCTGCTTGTTTTGTTGAGCTTACTAAATCATTAGGTGACAAGAATGAAAATGGAGTAATTACTCAGAGACCACTACCAGTTCAGTATGGGAGGCCGGGCAGGGAGAATGTGAGATCGCAATAGAAACTATGACTGGCCTAGATATGAAGGGCAAGGAGGTCAAATGGCAAATAGACAAGGCAGCCCTCAATATGGTTATCAAGGACCTATGCAGCAGCGGGATGATCTGCAAAATTATCCTCCTCAACAAAGTTATGGTCCCCCGAAGAAGAAATCCCATGCCAATGAGCAATATGGATTATGCTGCCAGCAGAAGGGGTCCATATCAACGATAGAGGACAGATCCAGTGCCTTCATATCAGGGAACCTACAATGAGCAGGGTCATAAAAACAATTACTATTAGCAACAGAGAGACCCGCCGCAAGGAGATAGATGGAAATGCTATGCCCCAGTGCAGAATGGTTTATAGGAAAGACAATCGGAACTATGCACCTACTCTTGGTGGAACATTATGAGAAGGGTCCTGATGGATTTCAAGGGCAGGGTACTGGTGATTAATCTTCCCTTCCCCTCAAGTTGACTCGAGAGGTTGCTTTTGCAAATTCTGTGAGGGAGGGAGGAAAACACAAATTGTCTTTGAATCATCATTCTAAATAGAAGTGGCCAGAGAACACTCCGAGGAAGGAAAAGACATCATGAATAGCTCGCAACTGGTGTTGCACAAGCGCAGTTGAAGGATCAATCAGGTTTAAGCAGTAGCTCTTATAAATAAGCCTTGAATGGTAAGCGTCCAAGGAGAGAGAGAGAATATCGGTGTTCCATTGGCATGTATTATCTACGCAATATTTTGTCGAGAGATTTCCTCGGATCTGGCTAGTCTAACGGATCACCTTTAGACGAAGTCAATATTCTTCTAAATATTTAATATCACAAAATATAGATGCCCCGGCCTCTGTTCTGGCCCCTTCTCAGCCTTCAATATTCATTGCTTTGCTTTGTCTCCTGTCCCTTGGATATTAGGCCATCCTGATCTAGGTCAATTGTTCATTCTAATTGAGAATGTAGAGTTACTATCAATGCACAATTCTAATAAATGACGTCCCATCGAGACATTATCTCTTAACTCACAAGAATGTAAGAGTTACTGTTGAGTCCCAGTCACTTCCTCTTGTTGACACCTAAATTTTGACTAAGTATTAAGATTAAATTGCATCGAAAATTAGGGTTCAACTTGACCCTAACAAAAAGGTTTTTTGCATCACCTAAGTACTACTATTGTCTACATTTACTAAGTTTTATTTTCCTATTTATTTTCCCATATTTTCGAGTAAAAATCAAAAAAAAAAAAAAAAAAGCCCATGGAGGGGCTGGGCTTTCGCGCCCAGCCCCCTTCTTCTTTATTTCTTCTTGTCCACGCAGCCCAGGCCCGTCTTCCCGTAATCTTCCTTCTGCGGCCCGGCCCGGCCCGGCCTTCTTCTCCTCCTTCCTCCTTCCTCCTTCCTTCCTCCTTCCTTCTCCCTGCAACTTGGACAGAGAGAAAGGGACAGATCGGCGACGGATGGAGACTCCTCGCACGCGCCATTAATGCCGCCCAACGGAGCAGCGTGAAGACCGGCGGGAGACCCGGACGGATGGGACTCGTCTTCAATGCAAAGCAAGCGGCGGAGCACGCGGGCGGCTGAGGTCACGCCGGTTCAGCCGAGGGAAGCCCGGCTGGGCGCTGAGGACCGCCGGTCGGAGCACCTCCGTCGACCGGGCTCCTCGCCTATAAATAGGGGGGTCGAGCGAAGGAGAAAACACAGCAACACGGAAGCGAAAATCCAGAGAAGAGAGAGATCTGAGACAGAGAAGCAAAACAGAGAGATCTAGAGGAGAGGCAGGAGCTCGGAAGGCTTCCCCTTGGAGAGACATCCAGGAGGAGAGAGAGCTGAGAGAGAGAGGAAACAGATCTGAGAGAGAGAGAAACAGACCCGAGAGAGAGATCTGAGGGCGGAGAGAAACAGAGATCCGAGAGAGAGCTGCGGGCCAAGCGCCGGCCGCGCAACGCGAGTTGCCGGGCCGACGCCACCACGACTCCGCCACTGCCGCTCAACCACCGACGGCCGCCTGACAGCGTCGCTTCCGTCGCCATCCGCCTCGTAGCCGTCGCGGTCTCTCCTACCAGCGAGTCGTTCCCGTCACCGCCCCCGTCCGACGCCATTCTGATCCGCGACGACCCCGCCGCTCACGGATCTCGGCCGAACCTCACGCCAGCCCTGCTGCCGACCGTCGTCGTCCCTCGTGCCGCCCGCCGCTTCGTCGTCCTGTCGGGTGGTCTCGCGAAGGTCGCCGCCGCTAGCCGTGGCCCCGTCGGGAGGCGCGCGGCCGTCCCCCATCGGCGCCGCGGAGAACCTGCAGAGAGGGGGCCGAGCAGTCGGGTCATGACCGGGTCGGACCCGTCGACCCGGTCGACCCGCTAGGGTTTGGCTTTGTGGGCTATGGGCTGAGAGGAATTATGCTTATTGGGCTTAATCTATTTTCTTGGGCCGGACTTTGTTTTATTTGGGCTTGGGCTTGACTAATTCCTATTTAGGGTGCGTTTGGTAACATTTCTACTTCCTAATGTTTAACTTTTTTGAAATAGTTTTTCTATTTCTACTCCCTAACAATTTCGAAAAAATAGGGCGTTTGTAACTACAAAAATTTCTGTTTCTTAATGAAAAAGAATAAAATGCGTTTGGTATCGACAAAATTTTTTATTTCTTTCTTTTCCCCGACAGCAGCCGGCGACCAGGCGGAGGCGCGTGGTGCGGGCGGCAAATCAGGGGCGCGCGGCGCCCAGGCCGACGGCCGTGGGCGGGGGCCGCCCGTGGCCAGGAGGACGGCGCCCAGGGCGGCGGGCAGCCGAGGCCGCCAGCGGCCCGTCAATCGCCGCCGCCCCAGTGCCCGCACTTACGCCGCCGTCGCCGCCCGCAGCTCGCCGTCGCCGCCGCCGGCGCGGATCGCCGCGCAGCGGCCGCCGTCGCCGTCGCGAACTCACGCCGCCCGCCGATCGCCCGGCCGGCCGCCGCCGCCGTCGCTCGCCATGGCGAAGGACGGCGATCGGTCGGCGTGCTGGGTGGCAAGCGGTGGGAAATGGCCGGCGACAAGGGGCGGGATCAGCGGCCACGGCGGCGATCGGCCGGGCGAATGCGCGGCCCGGGCGGGCGGCGACCGGCGGCGGCCAGCCCAGCGTGCGGCGGTGGCCGGCGACCGGCGGTGGTGGCGGCAGCGGCGGTGGGCGGCGGTGGGTGGGTGGCCGAGTGTTATAAGGGTGAGAAGTCCCCAAAAATAGTTTAAAAATTGTTCCTTTAAAATGTTAGTTTTTTTTTACTTCTCATTTCTACTTCAGAACAACTTTCTATTCCCTAATAGAAAAATCGGTTATTAAACGGTTTGCATTGCTTTTTCTATTCCAAGGAACAAAAGAACGTAAAAACAAAGAAATTGGCAGTTAAATGCAGACCCTTAATTTGCAGGTATCCTTCGGGCTTTGACGAATCGGGCCCATGAGCTGGACCCGGTCTAGCCGGAGGCCCGAGGCCGCCCACTGGCCGAGTTCGACCAAAATCGGACGAAAAAGACCCGACCCGGATCTTTTTAAAAAAGAATATTATATTTTATTTCAATTATAAAAGTATTTTTTTAAAAATAACAAAATAATTTTTTTTTAAGGAAATCCGAAATATAGTTTATAATTTCCAAAAATATCAAAAAATCCAAAAAGTATTTTATATTTCACATTTTCTAGAAAAAAACCAAAAAATCCAGAAATATTTTATATTTTCCAAAAAATCAGAAAAACCCCAAAATATTTCATATTTTCAGAAAATCATAAAATAAAATAAAATTTATATTTTCCAAAAAAAGGGAAAAAGCCAAAAAAATGTTTGTTTCAACAATGCATTTAAATCCTTGAAAAATTCAAAAAAATATCACACCCGAGGGTTTAAACAAGATTAGGTACCGGAAGAGTATTAATGATTAACTAGTTAATCAAGTCTCCGATCCTAATTTCTTTAGTTGTGTAGGAGTAAAATATTTCTCTCGATATTTTACTTGGGTTTCTAATCGACCCACCCAAACTGATTAGTGACGACTCCTTTTTAAATGAAATTGAATTGCAGGTTAAAAACTCGAACTTTAAATCGTGAATTGGTGGGCTTGGGAGAGCCCTGGCTAAAGCTTGAAGAAAAGCATTTTACCCGAGCCATTAGCCTCCCGAGACGCGAGAGGGAGGTCGCGACACCTCTAAATTTCTGAAGAATCTTTCATGGACAATAACGAGTGCATTGCATCCAATTTGTCTGGAGAAATGATAGTGGTTCTGCATTAATAGGCAAATATATAGATAGCCGTGTTGCAATTTTCGAGGACAAATATCCGTGCTAATTAAATTTTAAAAATTGCCGAAAATTTTTCATTCTTATTTGTAAATAGATTTGACCGATAACTTGCTTGTTAGGTCACTCGATAATAAGTTACCATCATCATCAAGATTTCACCAACGCCCAAAACAAATTAATGAATTATCAACATTTCCAAAATTCTACAAATGTGTTTATTTGCATCGTGTATCGAATCACTCGATACTAAACAAATATCTTATAGGCTTTAAGGCACAAAAGATGAAGCTTTTATGGACTATTTCAACCCAATTATTCATTTCTTTTAAGAAATCATTATTCATTAAGCAACATTAACTCCAATTTTTGTGTCTTACTACTAGTTTTATTTGATGGAACCAAAATAACTTTACTGAGTAGTGAAATCAATTTTCTCTCTAAATATCGCAGGTCATGCATTGAGATTCTCGGGATAGAAAATGAAATATACAATTAACTTTTCTTTGAAAATGACTATCGTGAATTCTTTTTTTCATTCAAATTTAGAAACATTAGTATTTTCTCATTTTCACTAACCATTTACTACTTGATAGTTGGATATTTGGAGATGTGATGTTCATAATTAGTATTTGAGAAAGTTACTCTTGGAATTTTGTTGTTCATAAAGTCAATTTTACTTGTTATTAACAAGAAATTTTGTTCTAAACTCATTAGTAGTGAAGGCATTTAGTAAGCGAAAAACACTTCGAATATGACATATTGTCAAGAGATTCTCTAGCTATACTTTTACTCTTCTCTTGACAAAGCTCTTCAAATTTTAATTGGAAAAGAAAAGAGCCGTTTTGTTAAATATGAATGCATTTAATGTGCAAAAGTCCATTTTACTTTATATATATATATACACACACACTAGATTTTTAGGCTCTGAAGAATTTCACAAAATAGATAAACTACATATGCACGAGTTTACCAACTAAAGTACACTTTCAATAATTTTGTCTCATAGGAAAGATCAAAATAAGTTTCTTCTCTCTCGATAGACAAGGCTAACATGGCATCATCACGTGGCCCTCAACGGAATTCTCCGGCTCTCTTCCTTTCTCTCTACATCTAACGATCTGAGTCGATTCCCTTTTAAGACCAGGCTCAGCGGGCTTTGGAGAGTGGGGACAAAACAGAAACAAAGCCACCTTCCGACATGCAAAAGAAGCTCAGCAAATTCTCTCCAGCCCTCGGTGACTCCTTTGATCTTCATTCTCCCTCTCCGTGGCCCTCCATCCACCGACAGCCTTAGCCGAACCTCCATCACTGGCCACCACACAAATAGTCACGAACTTTGGGGGAAGTGTACGAGAGAATGCAGAAACATGGTATCATATTTACCGGTCGCGTTATTCTAAGATAATTATTTTATCTTCCATTGTCTCTATGTGGATTTCAACTTCCCTGATCAATCGGTGGCTTTCCCACTCCCTAAGGCTTCGGTCCGGCAATGTTCCACAGCTATTTCTACTCAAGACTTCCAAGGATGGGAATTCAAAAGAGCATTCTTCAGCTGAGATGCTCCTGAATTTTGGCAAGTTGAAAAGTCTAAGAGCAATTAACTCGGAAAAGGTGATTGTCCTACTGGTTGCTTCTTCATATTCTTTATGGCCAGCAATTAGTTTTATATCTTCACATGACTCTACTACCAGCTCTTTGATTTGCCCGAGAAATTTTGCCGTGAAGGTTGTGAAAAGCATTTCCAAACGGGAGCACCTCACAGCCTCTATGTATCTCAAGTTTGGGAATGGGACATTTGGGAGACCATCGGACTGCCAAATGTGCCTCAAGTTTTCGAGATCACTCAAAATCAGCCTCCTCAATTTGCCACTCTTTGTATCTATCCCATCACTTTCGTATATGATCTTGATCAAACGGCATGATCTCACTTCTAGGAAGTCAAGACAAAGTTGCAGTTTCTTCCACATGTTGGATGGGGCAATACATAGGAGATTGTCACAATGCTCCAATCGAAGATATTCCAATTTGCAAAAGGAACCATTGGGAATTTCATTGCTCCATAGCTCTTTGCACTTAGTACCTTCAATTTTTAGTTTTCTTATATTGCGGAATATAACCTGCACGAGGATAATGTGAGAAAGGAGGATAAGTAAGACACATTATTAGATTGTTCATTCTAAATTATGAAATGCAAGAATATAGATGGTCATAGCAAGGATAGAGCACACCTTCTCATTGAACAACGGTTGTGATGATTTGTCATCCCCTTTGGTCATCTCCTTGGGAACCACTTCCTTCATCTGTTCGCAATGGCTAATCGATAGGCCCTCAAGTTTCTCTAGAGTTGTGGCCATACAACTGGGGAAGAGATATTTTAGGTTGGAGCAACTGCAAACATGGACTTTTTGAAGATTAGGAAAACCCATAATCATTTGGGAGTCACTCTTCACAATGCATTTCAGCTTTCCCGCATCCCTCGCCGTCTTTACTTCCAATTCGGGCGGCAATACAGTTGTTTGCTTAGTATTTGCATCAAGGGACCCACAATCAAACAATGATTCCAAAGAGGGACAATTTTCAATCTTGACAATTGTCAGATTGTGCAGTTTCCCCATGATTGCAAAAGGGAAGACGTTGTGTAGTTTAGAGCAATATCCAATGGACAGGATGGCTAATTTGTAGAAAGAATTTTCCATAAGTTCACCATGCCATATCCCTTTGAAAGATCCTTCTGACTTTAGCTCTAACTCCTCCAAACTTGGTAAACTAACCTGCTCATTAGAGTTATGCATCAGATTGTAGCTATGAAAAATCTGAGAAATTGGCCTAATCCCAAGGATCTATCTGATGCTGTGGAAGAATATATTCTTCATTTAATTATAAATTATGAACACATTTTAACTAATAAAACCAAATAAAGATCTTCAAAGAGATTTTATTACTTGCGTTGCAAAGCATGTGCATATGGCTATTATGGGTATAATCTCAAGAGAAGGGATTTGTACCTTTTGATCAAAGAAGGAATCGGAATAAGCATCTTGTGAATCTGAAGTAGTGGCTACTGACTCTTTCTTTCCGTGAGGATATGAGAAGAATTTCTCTATGGGACAACGCGTTATAGATAGTCTCTTCAATAGTGGGAACTCCATAATATCATTAGTCCTTTCATCTCTTCCTTCTTCATCTACAATCACCATCTTCATATTTGGACAATCCTCCACTTTAATGTCTCTAATTTCTCTAAGACATTTAGCCACAGACATCGGAAAGAGAAATGACAGCCCTATTTCACAAATAGAGAGCTCCTTTAGGTTTCCAAATATCAATATTCCTTGTAATTTTACATCTTGTTTCCACAGGCATTGCAAGTTTGGTAATTGCCTCAATGCAATTCAGTTAGCTGAGAGAGAATCTTGACATCTCTGGTGACTTTTAGCTCCTCCGGGTCAAAAACTACTTCTGTTGATGGAGAACTCTTAATATTCATTGACTTCAAATTTGGTAGCTTTCAGTATCCAAACTAATTTCAGAAGACTCTTCGATGTGGATTTAGACTCTTCTATCTTTAGCGATTTTAGATTGCTATATTTCATTGAAGGTTCACCATAAAGTATCTTTTCATGGCCAAGGAGTCCAACCATTACCAGGTGTTCCAAGCGAGGCAATGAAACCTAACAAAGCACCATAATGAAACTCATTAAAGGTGAGTTTGTTATAAGTAAATCTATTTTCATGAATAAATAAGTGAAACGCTCATGCTAAAATGCAAAAAAAAATTAAAATTTCTCTTCCGTGAAAATCAAAATCACTTTCCTGAGGATATACTCACCACTATCATGCTGCTAATGCAACACAACTACACAACTCTCTCTCTCTCTCTCTCTCTCTCTCTCTCTCTCTCTCTCTCTCTCTCTCTCTCTCTCTCTCTCTCTCTCTCTCTCTCTCTCTCAGCTGATCTTCAAAACTATGACCATAATTTTTTTCTCTTTTCTTTTGATTAATTTCTTTAGCTGATTTTCAAAACTATGACCATAATTTTTATGACTTGTTCGGGCTTGCTTCCATTAGGGATCCATAACAGTGTTTGTCTTTACTTTGTAAATTTTTGCACCTTTTTGATAAACATCATAAAACACTTTCTCAAATTGCGTTTTTAGAAGACAAATACAGGAAAACAATTGATTTTTCTAGAAAAACGATTTAGCAGGAAAACATTTTTCAGCAACAACGAATTTTAAATGAAACAAACGAAATCTAATTGCATGAATGAGCTTGATGTCTCTTGAGAATCTCAAAAACTTAATTGAGACAAAGGGATGTTACAAGCATAACGATGTTGACATGGTGAGGTTGGCATGATGTGTTAGAATCAATTGTTATCTTGCATGTAGGTGAAAGATGAATTATGAGGACTTTCTTTGTTGCGTGGCACTTGGTTTGCCTTCCATTTATTTAATCTCTCACTTTCGTTTTGAAATTGTTGAATTTTGTTCATTCGTTCAAGGTTTAGTCTTGTTCAGTACAATGTTTTTCTTCTCATTAAAAATGTTAAATGAATAATAAATTAGTCATAGTGCACACCCATGGTAGGGCCCAAGTAATTAGTGCAATTAGCTAACATTGAACTAAATTGAAAAAAAAAAAACAATCGTAGAAAGAGGCTTCCCTAGCTATAGTAATGTGAATAAAAATGTATGGTCTGTGTTTTCTTTGCATGGATTTTTTATTTGTGACTCAAAATGTACCAATAATCAAATTCAATGCAATATGCACTAAGGTTTGGTGAACACCAATATCAGCTTATCCTAGATCCCTTGTAATAGTATGATCTAGACATCATTTGCAAGATTAAGAATTAAGGAAACTTATATCCAGAAAATGAAAAAGTTACCTGAATCGGAGCACCCTCGGCTCCGGTGCAAAAGCTCGTCATATTTGATAAATTACGCAAATCCATGCGACGTATATTAGGCAACTCAACCATGATGTCAGTAGCAACTTCTCCTTTTCCTGCATCATCTATGATAATAGCTTCCAATGAGTCACATTCATGTATTTGAATGTCTTCCAAATGTACAAGTCTTTGCCTCTCCGACAGGAACCATAGATTTTTCAATTGATGGCACTTTTTGATACGCACGATTTTCAATTTGCTGAAGCAATCTAGTGCAACAGCGCCATTGCATATCTTCTCCAGATTAATAAGATTTTCGAGGAACAAACTCTAAAATTGTAAATGCAGTGTGAAAGTCATTGGATGAACTGACAATGTACTTGATTGAGGGGCTATTCTGAATGTCGAGATGCTTTAGTCGCGTAAATCCTTGGATGCACAACTCATGAGCATTCTTCTTGAACTCTCCCAACCCATCCAAATGCAAATATTGCGTCTTTTGCAGAGTTTTCTGAACCCATTCTTTTGAAAGAATACTATCGCACTCTTCCAAGTTGAGCTTCATAGTTTTCAAACCTTTAAATCCCCTCCCGTGGACATATCCTATCTCGATCCAAAATCTGGTCAGGTTCCCAAATGGCAGGTCACCATCCTCCAGGAGTACTTTGGGATTACAGATCGATATTTCTAAAGAGGCTAGTTTTGTCAAGCTCTTCAACTCGGCAAGCCTAGCATTACACGATTCCGAAGGTATCTCAACCTCGCTCATCATCCATTTACTATAGCTTCCCATCATATATAACTCTTCCAAGTTGATTAAGCCTTTCAAGACACCAGGCTCGATTATTTTAAGCAAGTCACAATCGCTTAGATTCAATGATCTCAGATTCGTGAGTTCCCCGATTTCTCTGGGCAACCTTAAAATTTGAGATCCTGCGAAGCTGAGAATCTGCAATGCTTTGAGCTTGCCAAGAATTGCCACATCCTCCACAATGCAGCAATCTAAGTATAACGAGTGGAGGTTCCCGAGGTTGCCAATCGAGGAAGGTAAAGGGGTGATATCCATGGAGCGAAGATACACAACTCGGAGCTCTTCCATGTATGTGAAATCTAGTCTACAGCAATCTCGCGCATCATGTCGACGTACAGGTATCCCAAACAAGTACTCTGGTTGAGACAACATGAATATCTTTAAGTTGGGAAACTTGCACTGCAGTATTTCAGCAAGCTCATCACTGCCAAAGTTACCAAGACTTATTCCCCAACATTTCTCAGGCTCTTCTTTTGGCCACGGGCCACTTAAAGAATTCTGACTTCTAAATGAAGTGACAACCACGTCACGGTAAAGATCATGGATGGTCACATGTTCCATGTCATCACCATCATCCTGCAACAAACAAACGGAACGGAGGCTATCGAGCATAGTATTCAATCTATCTCTTGAATCTTCCATCGTGTCATTGAATCCCTCAAACAAGCCCAACCCCATGCCTAGTCCTAGCAGAAGTTCAACTCGAATGGTCCCGCGAATAAGACCACAGAGCAAGAATAAGTTCTTCGCTTCCTCACTCTCCAAATGGTCAAAACTCAACTTCACTATGGTTTCTATATTTGACTTGTCTATTTTTATCAACGCGTTTTTCCATGCTGACACACGGCTATATTTCAAAGTGCTTGCGACGGAGGTAATTAAAAGAGGCAAACCTGCCAGCTTCTCGACCAGTTGAGCTGCTATTGGTTTCAGTTCCTCGTCTTTGAGCTTGTCGCCAACTATCTTTTCAAATAGCCTGAAAGCTTCTTCTTTGTTTAAACCTTCAAGACGAAATGTTTTATCCGCCTGCATCTTTGGCTCCAACACATCTTGAAATCTTGATGCTAGCAGCAACTTGCATCCCCTGCTCTGGTCTCCTGAAGGAATTCCGACCGACTTCAAATCAACTTCCGTCCACAAATCGTCCAATATTATGAGAACACTCTCATTCGGATCACTCTGCAATCTCTGAAATAGAAGATCTCTTCTTCCCTGTTGGCTTTGCTTCTTCTTCAGATTCAGACTCAAGGCATCAGCGATCTGGCCTTGGATATTATTCAAGTCTGGAGTCTGCGAGACTTCCACATTGACAATCATGTCGAACAGCCTCCTCTCTTTCATGAGTTTCTTCTTGACTTCCTCCAACAACGTAGTCTTCCCCACGCCGCCAGGCCCATGGACCCCAATCACTTTTAGCTTCTCATCAGCCAGAGCTTTCATTATGCCCTGAAAGATGGAAGCTCGCGAATCAGGGATAGTGTCGCCCCCATCAATAGCTGACAAACTCATGTCGGGAGCACCGCCAACAAGCCCCAGCGGAGGATTCTCATAGTCAACCTTCTTGAATTGACCCCGTGCACTGAGTGCCTGGATGTCCTTGACCATCCTCCTCGCCTCTTTGCTAAGACGATAACGCACGATCGGGTTGGGAAGCCACCCATAGAAGCAAGTTTTCTTAGCTCTTTCATCGTAATCCAGCATGTCATGCACCTTGTTGGCAATTGTCTCCACTTCTTTCATCCATTTCTCAACCTCGGCTTCAATCTGCTTCATTTGGTTTCGAGCTTCATCGACGGAATGCTGCACCCTATCCCTCACACCACCCAGCTTCTCAAATCCATCTTTAAGTTGGCATATGTAGCTGTCGTGTGATATCACGTAGCTGCATTGACGACAGGCGGGAGCCACCAGGTACCCTGCCACTTTGGAAGCTACAGACAGAACAATTTCCGCCATCCCACCCGCCCCCAACTAAAAGAACAGCCGCAGAAAGCCACCAGGTCCTTTGGAATTCTATCTTTCTGGTTTTCCTCGCTTCTTCGTGGAGAAATAAAAGTTAAGAACCTATATATGCTGAGGAAGGTGGAACTGATGGAACCCAAAAAACGAAATGACTGAAGAAGAGGAAAGATTCGATATGATGAACACAAAACGGTTCCAACTAAAAGAACAGCCACAAAAGAGTAGGTGAAAGAGAGGGCTTCTGGAAGTAGGCGTGAATCGAAATCTAGAGCGAGGAAGAAACCGTTTAGATGAGACAATGGTGATCAGAAAGAGCGGCACGAGGCGTTAATATGTGTGGCGTTACTGTATTTTAGTTCCAAAAGATGCCCCTCGGGTCCTCCAATGCGCACAGGCTATACGGGGGTGTCGTGAGGAATCAGCATGAAAGGGAACGATAGTTGGCCTCATATTTGACGCGAGTCTCGGCCATTTTTGGAGGAGATAGTGGGATTTGTCGAAGTCAAGATATTCTCTAAAGGTTCAGTGGAGGTCACTTTGAGAAAAGAGGATGGAGCGAGTTGAGGATTCAATGCTTCAAGAAGATTCTTACAGTCATATTCTCCAGTGGAGATGTGTTGAACTGTGATCCATTTTTTGAAAACTCTAGAATCAACTAGCCTACGCATGCTTAGGAATGAAGTATGCTTAATTAAGAAGGAAAGTCTTGGCGGCAACAATTGTCCAAGTCGGCAAAGAGAGGTGCAAGAAAATTAGAAGACAAGTTGAAGAAGAAATTGTACATGGAAAGCAAGCAAGCAACAGCAAAAAGAAACCTTTGAAAAGTCAAAAGTAGTGGGCTGAAGAATGAAGAAGATTCTGGACGTGGGATGCAAATAAAAGCAAGATCAAGTCAAATTTGAAGACTAAAGAAATGTCTAGGGTCATCTAGGTGTCTAAGTCGATCAAGAATGAGGCGGTGACCCACGTCTATAAATAGGAGGTGGACGTCTCCTCCATGTAGTAGAAAAACTAGAAAAACTTTCATTCGTTTTGTAACACCAACTAATAAAATAAGCATATCTTCCTTATTCCCTTGCTATATTCCACATACACAGACACACTTGCGCACACACGTTTCCGCAAAAACCCAACAAGATGTAATATCCAAGTGATAATCCACTTCAACTTATTATGAGTCTATTTCATGGATTATTCAATGGTTGAGCCTGACCACTGACCACTTCTCTCTGACCTTTCTTTGTGTATTAACCTTTGCGTAATGACCCTCTTCTCTGCAAAATATAATGTAACAATTCACGCTTCTCATTGCAATCACGTACCAACCACACATCCACCATCGTTGCTCATATGCTCTCTCTCTCTCTCTCTCTCTAAAACGCAAAGGAGGAGGAGAAGACGTGGCCCCGAACCAAACAGAGTGATGTTAATACTTAAACATGGTGGAGTTAAGTTGGTTTTTGGCCATAATGGGTCACGTCGCAATTAGTAAGCTTGGTCTTATGTCAACCTCACGCTGCAGATGGCAATGACTGAGGACCTTGTATAATTTGTGTAATTTCTTCTTTTGGTTTCCTGAATTAAATTTAATGGTTGATACCTAAATATCATTGTTTCTTTCTTTTTAATTAAATGCTCTATATGATAATGATACGTGAAAAGTATATGAATATATTCAGCCCCTACATCAATTGTACAGAAGATAGTACTCAGTCATTTGAAAATAGAAATTCATTAGGAATTGCTGAAAAAGCTTGAAAGCATCACGGTAATGCGTGCACAACCATATTTAATGACATGTCTATTCCCAATTTGTACGTATTGTCTTATGAATGACGGCAGCACATATTCTAAAAAACGCACAAACTAAATGACTGAAGGCGAGGAAAGAGAACAGAAAGAGAACAAGAATATCGAATTAACTTAAAAGATATGAAGCTGGGAGGTGACAACTTGGTGGGGACGAAAATCGAATTGGGAACAGAGAATCAAACAGCGAATATCATTTTTTGGAAATCAAACGCTAACAGAGACAGAACAGGGCTGTGAGACGAGGTGAAGCTGATGTATGAAGCTTAAGGAGAGGAGCAACCGGCAATAGCCGGTAACACGTAGCAGGTTGCCGCCAGCCCACCAGCTGTGAGGAATCGATTTTTCCGAATCATGTGAAATTCCAAAGAAATTATCCACTTGAACGGAAATGCAGGCAACAGAAATCACAATAAAAAAAAAAAAGCACAATTGAAAATCGAATAGAGAAAATAGACTTGAATTGAACAATAACGCTACTTAGAGAGAACTAAACACGAAATTTACAAATCTGGCGTAGATGTTACTTCGTTTATTTAGTACTATTCTATTTGAGATTTTACTAGCTACTGAACCAGCTCTTTCTTTTATTTTTAGAGGTAACTTTTACTTTTTGAGATGTAAGTAGGGGGTTTTCCCATTAAGTGTTCAATAACCACATTACTTTTAGAGGTAACTTTTAACTATTTACATCTTAATTAATTGGTTTAAGTAAAAAATGACTTGATGGATGAAGTAAGCAGGAGGGTCACTTAATTATTCAATTGATAAAGTACACAATGAAAATTAAAATTTTACCAATTTTGTTGTTAAAACCTACTACTGATGTCTGCATATCCACCGACATAAAGAAAAAACGTCCACATATCCATGTTTGGTAAGAAGTTAATGATATTTATTACTTAACGATCAATTTATTGTCAAATAACTTTTCATCTCCCTATTCAATATCTGATTTTTAATAGATTGACAGTTGCCTTTGATGAACAAGATTTACTAATCAGTTCACAAAATACTGGTTAACTACAAGCATGCATTACTTCTTTCAATATTTAAAGCTAATTACTGTCATGAAAAATATTTATTTGTCGTAATTACTCGGTAATTTAAAACTTACTTTTCTATGTGAAAAATTGCTTATCAATTTTGAGAAGTTTCTTTTCCTCATGTAAACGTACTAACCATCATCAATGGTAACAGTTTAAAATGGGTACAAATATCCATCTTCCCACACTACCAAATACAAACAATGACATATTTGGACCATCTATCTGGATCTTAACTCCAATTTTACATGATTTAGGATATCAGTAGGGTATTTTATGGGTTAATGTTTTACTAAGCAGGATGGGCTTCCTTGTCATAGAAAAAGGGTACAAACTTACTTGTTAAATCAGAAAAGTTACTAATTGATGTTCGACAATTACAAACCTTGCATTTGTTGATACCACTTTTGTAGTTGAAAAGTTACTTTCCACATGTAAGTTTAATGTTACTTATGCTCCAAGAAACTCTTCAATTGCTTTGGAATAGTCCAAGTTGCAAATGGATACATATCCACTTTTTTCGACATGTAAACTTGAATATCATTGTCAAAAAAATTACTTAGTATAAAATCATGATTAGTGATCCTTAATTTTCATATTGAATTCACTAACCACTTTGAGAGTTGCTAATATCCCATAGGTTGAAATTTACGTTCCTTGACAAAAATATTACTTAATTGAAGAATTAGTAGTTATTTATGGCCTATTAAAACAATATAGTTTTCAACCCAAAAAATAAAAGCAATATAGTTAATATATTGCAAGTCTACCTCGAGTGTATCACATATCACGGTGTTTTCTTGCCGTGATATCTACTACAGTTTTTACAAAGCCGTAATAGATATTACATGACCCAAAAAACTTTTGGAAGAAAGTACTTCAATTGAGGGATGAAATGAAGCTTTTTGGACGAGAGTTCTATTGGAATTTAGGAAAAGGCTTTACTATTTTTTGGCCTTTGGCATCCTATAGGATCTATTCTTGATCACGACAGCAGAACTATGTTTTCTCTGTCACGGAGAAGACATTGATTTCAAAGTTGTTCACATCTTTTTCACTTTTTCAATGGAATGTTTGCATGGGACATCACGTTATTAACAACAATGACAACGAAGGCAATAACGAATAAAAGCATTACCTAATTTTTCATTCCTTCAATCACTATATTGGATTCAAGGACAGGGATGTTATGAAATATTAATCTCAAGAACACGTAGAAAAGTCAATAAATGAATCTCTTCCATTGAGTTGTGTACACATTAACCATTTGATACTTGTGCATTTCATGCCTTCTGTTCATGTCATGAATATAATTCAAACTTCCTTGGTTACCAAATGTCCAAATTACGATCAACCATCCAACCGATGGGGGTACCTTAGGAGGAACCAACTTTCATAAGTTGCACGTTCCAATTGGTAGCACTAGGAGACATTCAGTATGTCCCTATCTTGGTCTCTCTGCTGACACTTAAATTATGACTCATAGATTTATCATTCACCTCATAAAAAAATCAGGGATTGAGCTTGACCCCTAAATAAATAACATCATTTTGCATTCACATTGCAATTAGGCATTGTGAACATCTTTTGTTTAGTAATAAGATGTCCACATTGAATATTGATTTCATCTAAATAGGTCAGACCTTGAATTGCATTCCAATTGGCCCAACATGTGAAGTGAACTTGAATTTGGAAGAGACAGGGCCCCGAACTCATTTGAATTTTTGAGACTATGTTCACATGAGCATGGCCCCTGCGAATGAACTCGGCCACACCCCATTTGGCTTGACCGAAGTTTTCACATGCATGTCACGTGATGCTTCCGATTAGATAATAAGATCGAGAAGGAAAGAATGTGAATTTAAGCGACTGCCCATCTGGCACCAAACTTCGGCCAGCAATAAATTTGGCGATTGATTCATTCCGCCGACAAGAGGAATCAGCACAAAAGGGAATGATATTTGGCCAGATATTTGGCAAATGATTCCCGGCCATTTTTTGGAGGAGATAGTGGGATTTTTCGACGTCAAGATATTGTCTAAAGGTTCGGTGGAGGTCAAATTGAGAAAAGAGGATGGAGTATGTTTGAGAATTCAGTGCTCCAAGAAGGTTTTCTTCTCACAGACATATTCTTCAGTGGAGATGTAATGACCCTCAACTCAATGTGCGTCTATTTCACAGATTATCCAATGGTCGAGCTTGACCCCTTCTCTCTGACCTCTCTTTGGTATTGACCTCCACATAATCGACCCTCTTCTCTGCAGAATATAACTCAACAATTTACAAAGATGGCGCTTCTCATTGCAAACTCCATATCCTTACGTGTCTCTCTCCTTCCCTAACAAGTACCAACCACACACGTCCACCGTCGTTGCTCTGATGCTGCTGCTGCTGCTGCTGCTCTCTCTCTCTCTCTCTCAAAAACGCAGAGGAGGAGGAGGGCAGACGTGGCGATGAACCAAACAGAAGAAAAGAAGAGAGTGATGTTAATAGTTAAACAGGGTGAAGTAGGGTTGATTTTTGGCCATCGTGGGAATTATTAAGCTTGGTCTTATGTCATCCTCACGCTGTGGATGTCAATTACTAAGGACGTTCTTTAATTTAATTGAATAGTTGATATTTGAATATCGTTCTTTCTTTTACTTAGACATACTGTACGATAATGACATGGAAAGTTTATGAAAATATTCAGTCCCTACATCTCCAAGAGTATAATCAATCGGACTGAAAATAGATAAAACTCAATCATCGGAAAAGAAGAATAAAGAAAGTCTTTCATAAAAATTCAAAAGGAATTACTGAAAAAGCCTAAAAGCATCACGTAAATGTGTGCACAACCATATTTAATGACATATTTAGTCCCAAATTTGTAGATATTGTCTTATGTATAACAGTAGCAAATATTCTAAAAAACACAACCTCTTAATTTGGTGGATCACCCAAAAAAAGTAGTATTAATTGATGGGAAAACATGCTTACACATAATCAAATAATCATCATGAACATATAATTGTTGTAGTGCCACGATAGCAACTGTTTCTCTACTGATTATGGACCCAATTAAAAATTCTAACTAGAAAGGTATTCATTTGATATCTAGCCGTGATATTCAATTTCTATATTGAAAAGCATATAATATAAGATAAAAATTACAATAATTGGTGAACTAAAGAAATTAAAAGAGCCTCTCGCTTCTATACAAAACATCTCCATGCACCATTGCAGAGGATGAAAATGCCGTCTTGTTCATCCACTTTGTTTCTTTATGCATACTATCTACGGCTCATTCCTACTTTTTCATTCTTATCATAGCATATATAGTCAAGTCGATGCATATTGTTATTGACGAGAACATCAATATCTATAGAACAATTTCTACATCTCGAATTTCACATCAAAATAAAGATATAATTTACTGATAAAGAGCCACTCCAAATATTCGCCACCTTAGTTTTTCTTTTGAGGGTATGACCCATATAAGAATCGAATCGGGTCTTTCCATAGAATAAAGCGGATTTTAGGAATTGGGTGAAAAAGAGAGGAGATAAAAAGCCAAGGAAATGCTTCTCTTGTTGGGCTAGACTTGAATAAGGCCGAGGGAAGCGAAGAGAACGGTGGACAAAAATGTTCTTGTGGGGCCCACAAAATATATATTCCTCTTAAAAGGGAAATGCAAATGGAGTTCCTTCTTCCCTTACACGACGAGTTCTGTGGGCCCACGACATATTTGCTTTCTCCTGGACTCTTTGTCCTGTCTTAACCATGTTCCGTATCTCATCTTAATTTGTTCCTTCTTTTTTTCATAATCTTTTTATCTCATCTTGTTGGTTTTATAATTACCAAATTGAAAAAAATTGATAATTCTCTGATTTATTGGAAGGTCGGTATGTTCCTTATTGTGTTGGTATTTGACTAAAAACTTTCTAAAATTTCAACAAATTTAGTCAGTCACTAATTTAGTGGAATATAGATAATTTTACTATATTATTGACATATTATTAAAGGCGCTCGTAAAATTTTAGAATAGCTGATAATTTTCCAATTTGTTTAGCCATCGGTAAAATCGTGATAATGATAATAACTTACTTATGGGTGATCTGACAAGCAAGTTAATGGTGATACATTTTTAAGGAAATTTGTCCAAAAAATCTTAAACTTATTGCATTTTTACCAATTCAATTTTAAACATTTTAATTTTGTCGGTTGAGTTTTAGTTCTTCTATTAATTTAGTCTATCTAATCAATTTTGGCTGAAAAGTGTTGTTATGGATGCCAGCTATCCTATGTGGTACAAACGGGCTAATGTGGACACTTTCAATAGTTTTTTTAAACTTTTTTCCTTTTCTTTACTCATTTTTTGGTTTTTGGAATGATGGCCAGCAATCCTCACTTGTTTTGGATGAGGGCATTGTGACCCTCATTGGCCATAGTGGGCCTCACCCAATGCTCTCGCTATGGTTGTTGAGAGCCTAGGTGAGGACCACGATGCCAAGTGGGGGCACACAAGCTCTTGCCTATGCCAAGCAACTCACCTAGATCTGGTGAAGGCTGTAACACCCTCATTAGATTTGCGCTAGACAAGGGTTTGGCAACCCTTGCTTGGCATAGGCTAGAGCTCATGTGCCCTTGCTTTGGTTGGCCATCACTCCAAAAACCAAAAAGAAAGTAAAGAAATGGAAAAAAAAAACTTCGAAATTATTATTAAAATATTATAAAAAATGCCTACTTCAATGTCAACGTGGCGTTCATGTCAGCAAAATAATAGGTCTAAAACTTTTTGAATAGTTTTCTCTATCCTTTTACAAACTAGATTGCAATCTTCAAGCATCTCATCCAAAAAACTTTGAAAAAGTGAAAAAAAAAAAGAATGCTCAAATAGGAAAAGAAAAATGCGAAAGAGTCATCTTTCACCTGCCATCTCTCTCTATGTCTAATCCTCCATCGTTATATTGGGGACTTGGACCCACCAAATGGGCAAGATTGAATCTGGTTCAATATGAATTTGGGTCATAAATCAAGTTCATTTAAAGGATTCGACATTATATCGACACATATTCGATTCTATTCAACTAGTGATTGTCCCCTTTTTCTGATGATATGACCCATATAGAATCGAATCGGGTCATTTCATGGAGTGAAGTGGGTCTTAGGACTTGGGTGAAAACAATAGAAAATAAAGAAACAACGAAATAATGCTTGCCTAACAAGGCTAGAATAAGAGCATATTCGGTAACACTTCCGAGAACAACTGATTCTATTCTTTTGTTCACAGGAACATATTTGGAACAAAAATCCATTTGGTAAATTTTTTGTTTTCAGGAATAAATTTATTCTGGGAAATAGATTTGGAGTAGAATCGAGAATAACAAAAAAAAGTTGCTTCTCACTCTTAGGAACAATTTTGAGAATCAATTTTGTTCTCTCTCTCTCTCTCTCTTTTTTTACCTTCCCTTTCTTCTTCTTCTTTCTCCTCCCAACCCACTGCCACCCCATCACTGCCCCCATCGCCGCCCTTGGGCCGCCGCCGCTAAGCAATCGAGTGAGGTCCGGTGAGCTCGCTAGCCACCATCGATGGCAGCAGCCAAGAGGAAGAAGGAGAGAAAAGAAAAAAAGAAAAAAAGAAACAAGGAAAATTATAACAAAAAGTATTAAAAATTAAAAGAATAAAAGAAAAATAAAAAACTCTTACCAAACGCATTTTTATTCCCGAAATAAAATTTTTAAACAGTTTATCAAACACCTTAAATACTAAAAAATTGTTCTCGGAAGCAAAATAAAAAAAAATCATTTCTGATAAGAAATTATTCCCGGGAGTAGAATCGTTACCAAACATGCCCTAAGTGGGAGGGAAATGAAAAGAGTGGTGGACAAAAATATTCTCGTGGGGCCCACAAAATATATTCTCTTAAAACTTGATAATTCACCGATTTATTGAGGGTTTAGATTCCTTATTGAGTTGGTATTTTACCAAAAACAATTGTAAAATTTCTAAGAAATTGGTCAATCATCGTATTAATGGAATATAGATAACTTTACTATATCATTGACTTATTAAAAAAGACCCTCATGAAATTTGAAAAGAGATGATAATTCACTAATTTGTTTAGACATTGACAAAATCCTGGTAATAATGACAACTTACTTAAGGGTAATCTGACAAGTAAGGGCATGTTTGGTAACACTTCTGGGAATAACTAATTTTGTTCTTTTGTCCCGGGAACAGATTTGAAACAAAAATCCGTTCAGTAAATTTTTTGTGCCCGAGAACAAATTTGTTTCGGGGAATAGATTTGGAGTAGAATCAAAAATAAAAAGAAGTTGCTTCTCGCTCTCAGGAATAATTTTGAGAATCAATTTTGCTCTCTTTTTTCTCTCCTCTTTTTTCCCTTTCCTTTCTTCTTCTTCTTCCTCCTCCCAGCCCACTGTCACCCCATCGCCGCCGTTGAGCAGCTGGGTGGGGTTCAGCGAGCTCGCCGGAGCCCGCTTAAGCCAGGGCAAAGTCCGACGAGCTTGCTGGAGGCTCGCTTGGCCACCAGTGAGGCTCAGCCTCATAGATCTGGGCTAGGCCGAGCCTCGTCGGTGGCAAGGCTCGAGCTCACCTAGGTAGCGTGAGGACGGGCCTCACCCTGGCCTGGCGAGGCCGAACCTTGCTGGTGGCTGGGTGAGTGTCGCCTTGCCTCGATTTGGAGAGGCGAGCCTCGCCCGGCCACCAGAGAAGCTCGGCCTTGCGTCGCTTGAGTGAGGTCATGCCTCGTCGGTGGCCAAGTGAGCCTCCGGTGAGCTTGCCGGACCTCGCCCTAGCCTGGCGAGGCTCCAACAAGCTCACCGAATCTCGCCCAGCCGCTCGGCGGCCACCACCGATGGCAGCGGCCAAGAGGAAGAAGGAGAGAAAAGAGAAAAAGAAAAAGAAAAAGAAAATTATAACAAAAAGAATTAAAAATTAAAAGAATAAAAAAATCAAAAACTCTTACCAAATGAAATTTTATTCCTAGAATAAAAATTTTAAAATTTTTATCAAATACCTTAAATACTCAAAAATTGTTCTTGGGAGAAGAATAAAAAAATCATTTCTGATCAGAAATTATTTTCGAGAGTAGAATCGTTAACGGTCATATATTTTTCCAAACAAGATTCAAATCCCCAACATTTTTGTTATTTCTTCAATTTGGAATCTTTTTAAATAGATTGAAAAAGAATCCTCAAAAAAAGGAAAGAAAAAAGAGGAAAGAATCATCTTTCACTAAAGGATCTCTGCCGTCTCTGTTTTTCTCTCAATCTCTCTCTTCACTTGTACCGGTCTCTATTTAATCTTCCACAGCAATTTCTGGAACTTCGACCCGCCAAATTGGTTAGATAGCATCTGAGCTTAATATGAAATTGGGTCATAAATCAAATTATTATAAACAGGTCGATATTTCATCAACCCATTCATGTTTCTACTGAACTAGATTGGCCCATATTTTTTAGTCCATTTCTCCCATCGACCAAGAAACAAATATGGCCTTTGGTTATTAAAGATTTGACGCAACAACACATACGACGTCTTCTATCGGATGGCGTGATATTTTTCTTCATTTATTAAGGTAAATATATTCATAACTGTAGGCACCTGAAATTTAGTTGACAATGTAAGAATGCATTTTTGTTAAAAAAAAAGAAGATATAGAAACAATGAATGTTAGTAAAAAGAGCAAACAAATGAATATAATTAGATAAAATGAATAAAAAATAGAAAGGCCAAGTTGGTCCAACTGGCGAGGCCCACAAGAGCAGCCCATTGATTTGATCTACGGCCCAGACCCATCAGCCTCATTTACACCAACATTGCTACTGTTTCCTCCCCCCCTCTCTCTCTCTCTCTCTCTCTCTGAGCCCAGCCTGGCCTTCTCTCGTCCTCCGCACTGCAAGGACGTCATTGTCGATCTGACCAAAGAAAGGAGCCACTCGCCCTGGCTCGATGCTAAGCTCGAAGTAGACAGAGATTCCAAGTCACGTTCATTGTCTCCGGCTAGCAATGTCTCTGCCAGAAGACCTTCAGGCACACCAGATGTAGATCATTGCCATGGCCGCTCGTTTTCATGAATTCAAGCTCCAGCTAATGATGTGTTGCTGTTGCTTCTTCTCATTCGGTCGCTTTGCTATCCAGGTGAAACGGCTTCCAAATGATCTTGCTTGTATTGGAATGGCATATCAATGATTATCGTTACATGTGATGCATCAATGATTATCGTTTTGGATTGTGTCGTTTTATTCTTAGTGGAAGGTTTCAGTCGACTCAATCCCTCAGACGCAGGGAGCTACACAAACAAAATTGACGCTAGAGTTCCTTCTTCCCTTGGATTCGGACTTTGAAATTTTGAAGTCAGCAATTTGAGTTTAATTGTTACCGAGAGAAAGTCAAGCTTGATCATTGAGATTTTCTACTTTCGATCTCTTTTTCGTTAAATTGTTTGAATTTTTTTCCAAAACAATTTAATAACTCAAATCGAAACGCGGGAAAATAAAATCGCAAGCAAATTGAAAGTACTAGTGAAATGTTGAATAGAGAAACTTGTATTGAAATTGACAACGTACTTAGAGAAAATTAAGAGCGAACAGCGAAATTTACATATACCGAGTAGAAGTTACTTCATTTATCTGAACTTACCATTCCATATAAAATTTTACTAGCTGCATGAAAAAAATTACCAACCGCAACAGAGAGAAACTCCTTGAGGTCTAACAAATGAGGCACCCTTGAAAGTCAAAGCTTAAAAGAAACATAATATTATTTTAACATGGTCAATTCAAAATTCCTAATCACATCATAAGGATGAAGACTACCTTTTTAATGTTATTTTAATATGATCAATCAAAAAATTCCTAATTTATGCCGAGACTATAACGTGCCTTCAGGTCGTTTTCCAGCACGTCGTGCGCCTCATCGGCGAGGATCTCCGCCTGTCTACCCATTTCTGGATGTCGGCTTCGATCGTCTTCGTGTTGTTTTGAGCTTCATCGATGGAGCGCTGCACCCCTTTGTCTCGCAGTAATTAACTTCACAGCTTCCTCCTTAAAGTTGCCCAACAAATGCATGGTGAGGATGGCGCAAATTGCAATCTTCCAGTACAGGACACTTCCGAAAGAAACTCGAACCGAGAGTAATCAATCTTCTCTACTATGAGGCAAAATCGTGATACATTCCCTCCTGAGTAAATCCAGTTCTGGCCATCTCGAATGTGTACACAGGAGGAAGGTCCGATGAAGGCAACCGGTATTATCGAAAGCAATCGCGACCATGTCACCTTGGCTTCTACTGTTGCAGTCCCGCTTCTGGCTTTTGGTGATGAGGAGTGTCTCGGCGCGACGACTCGACAGAGGTCCGACAAAGCAGTCAAGTGAAAGGGGAAGAAAAAAAAAAAACAGAACAGAGATCAAGAGAGACGAGTCTAGAACAACTCTGATGAATTGGTGGGGAGGACGGCGCGAGCTCTTATAAATAAGCCTTGAATGGTGAGCGTCGAAGGAGAGGGAGAGAATATGTGTACTTTTGTTGGCAAGTGTTGTCCATGCAATATTTTGAGAGGCCTCAATGACCAGTTTTGTTATGAGATTTCCTCAGATCTGACTGGTCTACCAACTCTACTTTAGACGAAGTCAGTATTTAAAATAAAAAAATTAATATTGCAGAAAAAGAAGAAGAAGATGACTCAAGCTCTAAAACTAGTAGAGGGTTTTGCATTGAAATCGCAGGAGTCATGGAATTAAACTTCAACTAACATCAGAGCCCTCTAAATCAATAATGAGGCTAAGACTCATGACAATATCAAGCACACACCGCATCAATTTAATCATGCAATTGCCATCCGAACATGTGAAATTAACAAGGAGCTTTCACACGCAATATCACTTATCACAAGCAATAGAAAAGGTAACAAAACTAAGACAAAATCCATCTAATTCATATCCATTCCACAAATTCCAGCACACGTTCAGAATTGTAACTGAGCATCCAAGACCGCAAATCATGATCGTTTTGATGACCAATTGACATGAAATTGAAGCCATACCTTCCTACAAGTGCATATGAATCTACTTGATGAAAATGGCATCAATCCAGGGCCAAAGTAATACTAAATTCAAACAAAGCAATCACGGTCAGCATGCAATACTTTGATTCTAGCATATTCAAGTTCAGTTAAGACTGTAATTCTCACAATATTGGCATGAGATTCACCATAATACTTTCCTGGCATGAACATATATTATCCCATAACCAAACTAGCCTCCAGCTGGAATCAAAAGCACACCAAATCAGGGATATCAAGACATGATCAGTATCCATGGATCTATTTCCAATAGAATTTAATTCATTCATGACATAATTTTTTTTTTTTTAAAGTGAACATGAATTTCACCATAACACAACCTTATATCACTACACATGCTTACTTGAGTGGAATAGCATAAAATCAAGGACCAATTGACATCAGCTCTGGGCCGCAACAGTTGCAAATCAGCATGTATTGACAAGGTTCCAGCAGATTCAAAACAAGTTGAAATTGAATACCTTTGGGTTTTTTAATGAAGAAACAGAACTTAAATACGCTTATATGACCAGAATATATCAAGAATCTAGTAATGGAGGGAATTCTCGGTCAAGAACCGAATCAAAATACCCACCGATCTAGTTCAGAAATTTCATTAAGCAGGTGGTATACATTTCGACCAAGCGTCACCAGTTCAAATCATTAATACAGCCTCAATCAGTCAATTTGCAGATAAACAGTAGCAATAGCTCTCAGCCTCTACTTTGTATACAAAGCAACGGAAAATGGAGCACATGCAGTTTTGTTGAATGAAGAAAGATTAGATATGGCGATTGACATCGGGTATGAGTAAGGTAATAACAGAAGCAACTTCAAGGAATGGAATTGTCGAAGTAGGCAGTCATGACCGAAGTTCGAGCAATTCGGCATCACAGACCTTCTTCGCAATGAAGTGAGAGCAAAGGATTCAATTGAAATCACCGAGAGAGCGGCTTATGGATGCTCAAAAACCACCCGAGTCCCTTCGACCGACGCTCTCTGTTCCTAACACTTCTCAAGAGTGTATGCCGTGTGGTGGCCGGCGATCAAAGTTCGACGGCAGCTGTTGGTGGATCCAGGGCGACAGAGAGGACAAAGAAGAGGGAGAATGAAGATCAAAGGAATCGCCGAGGGCTAGAGAGAATTTGCTGAGCTCCTTTTTGCTAGCTGGGTTCACTCCTATGTGGAGGAAGCCCAATGAGTTGCAAGCCCAAAAGGCCTTGAGACCATATAATAAGTTATATGGAGAAATAGGGTTTCTCACTATCATTGAAGTTGTAGCCGCAAAAGACGTAGTAACAAGAGAAAAAGAGAAAGCAGAAAATGCGGTGCAGGGTAAAGTCGATTTACATCAAGGCGGCATCGGAGGTCGATTTGAGGTCTAATTGAGCTGAAATTTTGTCAGCGTGTTTGTGGTGCAATCTCCTCGAATGTGAATGGTTTGATTTTTGTTTGAAGCTCCCTACACCAGGTTTTTCGTGGATTGATCAAAACTTGCGTTTTTTGGTCAGATTTATTCTTGATCTCTTGTGAAGTTTATGTGTATTGCCAAGAATTATGTTCTTGAGATCTTTGCTGCTATGTACCTCTAGTATTTGTTAGAGAAGAACATTGTTCACCCAATTTTGTTGATAGTGAAGATTTTCGGGTGGACTTCGGTCCCGTGGTTTTTGATCTCCTCACACTGAGGGGGTTTTCCACGTAAAAAAAATCGTCTTGTGTTTGCATGCTTGGTATTTATTTTGCTTTGCTATATTGGTTCCTATTAGGTTTACACAAGAGGGGAGATTATTTTATTCCGCTGCGTTAATTCGATATTGTTCGAATTGTTACCGTTCTCCCATCAGAGTAGTATCAGAGCTTCTGGTTGTTGCTTGATTTTTCTACCTTGTGTTAAACAATGGAAACAAATACGAATAGAATGGTTACACTAAATGGTTCGAATTATCATATTTGGAAAGGGAAGATGGAAGATCTTTTATATGTGAAAAATTTTTATTTGCCCGTATTTGCCGAGGAGAAACCGGAGAATAAAACTGATGTTGAATGGTCTATATTTCATCGTCAAGTGTGTGGTTATATTAGGCAGTGGGTGGATGATAATGTCTTGAACCATATTATTGAGGAAACACATGCACGCAGTTTATGGAATAAGCTCGAACAGTTATATGCTCGAAAGACTTGGAATAATAAGTTATTTCTGATAAAACAGATGATGGCTCTGATATATCAAGATGGTACTCATTTGACTGATCATTTAAATTCTTTTCAATGAATGATAAATCAGTTAGCTGCAATGGGAATCAAGTTTGATGATGAGATAAAAGCACTATGGTTGCTTGGTACTTTGCCGGACTCATAGGAGACATTTCGAACATCTTTGTTTAATTCTGCCCCGTATGGTACGATTACTATGGATTTGGCTAAGAGTAGTATTTTGAATGAAGAGATGAGAAGGAAGACACAAGGATCGTCCTCTTCACATTCTGATGCCTTGGTTGTTGAGAAAAGGGGAAGAAGTGAGTCTCGAAATCCGAGAAACAGAGACAAGAGTAGAGATAAAAGCAGAGGTAAGTATAATAAATTTGCTAATGTTGAGTGCCATTATTGTCATCAAAAGGGACATATTCAGAGGTTTTGTCACCAGTTAAAAAGGGAGAAACAAAAGGAGAAAGGTAAAGAGAAGAAAAGTGATAGTGATAGTGATGACAATCGTGTTGCTGTACTTAAAAAAGACTTTCTCATTATTTTTGATGATGATGTGGTGAATTTTGTATCTCATGAAACCAGTTGGGTAATTGATAGTGGTGCATCTATTCATGCTACATCTCGTAGGAATTTCTTTACATCATACAAATTAGGTGACTTCGAATCTGTGAAGATGGGAAACAATGGGCTGGCTCAAGTTGTAGGCATCGGTGATGTGTGCCTAGAAACCAGCAATGGCACGAGATTGGTATTGAATAATGTTAAACATATACCTGATATCCGCTTGAATTTGATTTCTACAGGCAAATTGGATGATGAGGGGTATTGCAGCACCTTCAGTAATGGTCAATGGAAGCTTACCAAAGGTTCTCTTGTTGTGGCTAGAGGTGAAAAATATTCTTCGTTGTACCTTATGCTGGCAAAGTTGTCCACAAAAAAAATTAATGCAGTAGACGGCGAAGATGCAGCTGAGTTATGGCATAAGAGGCTCAATCACATTAGTGAAAAGGGTTTGTCAATATTGGCCAAGAAGAAGCTCCTTTTAAGATTAAAAAGTTCAGCGCTAAAGAAGTGTGCTCACTGTCTAGCAGGAAAACAGAACAGAGTTACATTTAAAAGCTCCCCTCCTTCAAGAAAGTCAGGTATATTGGATTTAGTGCATTCTGATGTTTGCGGTCCTATGAAAACAAAATTACTTGGTGGCTCTTTTTATTTTGTTACCTTCATAGATGTTTTTTCAAGGAAAATTTGGATTTATACCTTGAAAGCTAAAAATCAAGTATTAGATGCTTTTAAGTAGTTTCAGGCTTTAGTTGAAAGACAGATCGAAAGAAATTGAAATGCATCGGGCGATAACGGGGAGAGTATATTGGACCTTTTGATGAATATTGCAGACAGCAGGGTATTCGACATCAAAAGACACCTCCCAAGACGCCTCAGTTAAATGGCTTAGCTGAGAGAATGAACAGAACACTGATTGAAAGGGTAAGATGCTTACTTTCACAATCAAAACTACCTGGATCCTTTTGGGGTGAGGCTTTAAGTACAGTTGCATATGTATTGAATCTTACTCCATGCGTTCCTTTAGAGTTTGATATTCCTAATAGAGTTTGGACAGGCAAAGATGTTTCTTATGATTATTTGTGTCTTTGGGTGCAAAGCATTTGTGCATATTCCCAAAGATGAGAGGTCTAAACTTGATGTGAAAACACGACAGTACATATTCATTGGTTATGGACAGGATATGCTTGGCTACAAATTTTATGATCCGGTTGAAAAGAAAATTATAAGAAGCAGAGATGTTGTGTTTATGGAAGATCAAACAATAGAGGAAATTGAGAAAACAGAGACGATTTCTACACCACAGGTTAGTGATGATTTGGATCCAGTTCCTCTTACAAATATTCCTACCCAGGTTGATGAAGAACAGTAGGAAGTCAATGTTCCAGATAACGCACATGTTCCTGAACATGTTGAAACGGATAATATTATTCATGAACCAAATGCTCAATTAGATGTTCCACTGGATATTTCAGTCCGAAGATCCGTTAGAGACCGACGACCTTTCACCAGGTATTCTGAAGATGAGTATGTATTGAGTAATGCAGGTGAACTAGAGTGCTTTGCATAAGCAATACAAGATGAGTACAAAAGTAATTGGTTTGATACCATGCGAGATGAGATGCAGTCACTTTATTTTGAGCTAGTAAAGTTACCTAAAGGTAAAAGAACTTTGAAGAACAGGTGGGTATACAGGTTGAAGAAAGATGAAACAACCACGGTACAAAGCTAGATTGGTTGTTAAGGGATTCGGTCAGAGAAAATGTATTGATTTTGATGATATATTTTTTCTGGTAGTGAAAATGTTTTCTATCCGTGTGGTACTAGGGTTAGCAGCTACCCTAGATTTAGAGATTGAGCAAATGGATGTCAAAACAGCCTTCCTACATGGTGACTTGGAGGAAGAGATATACATGAAACAACCTGAAGGTTTTAAAGTAAAAGGGAAAGAGGATTATGTATGCAAACTGAAGAAAAGTCTCTATGGCCTAAAGCAAGCACCGAGACAGTGGTACAAAAAGTTTGCATTAGTTATGACAGAACAGGGCTATAAGAAGACTTCATTGGATAACTGTGTGTTTGTCCAAAAAATTTTCTGATGATGACTTTATTATTCTCTTGCTTTATGTTGATAATATGCTGATTGTTTGCAGGAATGCTTCACGGATTGAGTTATTGAAGAAACAATTGAGCAAGTCTTTTGCCATGAAAGACTTGGGCTTGGCAAAGCAAATTCTTGGCATTAGAATTACCCGAGACGGAGATGCTAAGAAGTTATTTTTTTCGCAAGAGAAATATATCGAGAAGATCATTCAGAAATTTTATATGGACAAGGCTAAAGTGGTTAGTACTCCTCTTGCTGCCCACTTTAAGTTAAATATGAAGCAAAATCCTATGACTGATAAAGAGAAGAAAGATATGGAAAGTGTTCCATATGCCTCAGCTGTAGGAAGCTTAATGTATGTGATGGTATGTACACGCCCAAACTTGGCACATGCAGTTGGTGTTGTTAGTCGCTATTTGTCAAATCCAGGCAGAGAGTACTGGAATGCAGTGAAGTGGATTATGAGGTATCTTCGGGGAACTTCAAATTTGAAAGTCAGTTTCGAGACCGGGAACTTGAGTTAGTTGGATACACAGATTCTGACTTGCCATGAGATATTGATACTTGTAGATTTACTTCTGGTTATTTGATTTCTTTTGCGGGTGGAGCTGTGTCATGGAAGTTAAGATTGCAGAAGTGTGTTGCACTTTCTACAACCAAAGCTGAATTTATTGTAGCGACTGAAGCTAGTAAAGAGATGCTATGGATGAAGAAGTTCTTGGAAGAACTCGGGTTCAAGCAAAAGAGGTGTGTGCTACTTTGTGATAATCAAAGCACAATTCATCTTGGTAAGAATTCATCTTTTCATTCTAGATCAAAACATATTGATGTTAGATATCATTGGATAAGGGATGTTCTAGAAAAAAAGTTGTTGGAACTTGAGAAAATTCATACAGACCATAATGGCTCTGATATGATGACGAAGGCTCTACCAAGAGAGAAGCTTGAACATTGCCGATTGATAGTAGGGATGGAGAATCCCTCCACATTGTCGTGAGGGGGAGATTTGCTAGCTGGGTTAACTCTTATGTGGAAGAAGCCCAATGAGTTGCAAGCCCAAAAGGCCTTGAGCCCATATAATAAGTTATATGGAGAAATAGGGTTTCTCACTATCGTTGAAGTTGTAGCCCCAAAAGACGTAGTAACAAGAGAAAAAGAGAAAGTAGAAAATCTGGGGTCTGAGGCAAAGTCTGATTTACATCGAGCTGGCATCGGAGGTCGATTCGAGGTCCGATTGAGTTGCAATTTTGTCAGTGTGTTCGTGGTGCAATCTCCTCAAATCTGAACGGTTTGATTTTCGTTTGAAGCTCCCTACATCAGGTTTTTCGTGGATTGATCAAAACTTGCGTTTTTTGGTCAGATTTATCCTTGATCTCTTGTGAAGTTTATGTGTATTGCCAAGAATTATGTTCTTGAGATCTTTGCTACTATGTACCTCTAGTATTTGCTAGAGAAGAACATTGTTCACCCAATTTTGTTGATAGTGAAGATTTTCGGGTGGACTCCGGTCCCGTGGTTTTTGATCTCCTCACACTGAGAGGGTTTTCCATATAAAAAAAATCATCTTGTGTTTGCATGCTTGGTATTTATTTTGCTCTGCTATATTGGTTCCTATTAGGTTTACACAAGAGGGGAGATTATTTTATTCCGCTGCGTTAATTCGATATTGTTCGAATTGTTACCGTTCTCCCATCACTTTTGCGTGCCGGAAGGTGGCTCTGTTTCTGCTCTGTCCCCCCACTGCAGCCTGAGCTTTAAAAGGGAATCGAAAGATCGTCAAATGCAGAGAGAGAAAGGAAGAGAGCTAGAGAATTCTGTTAAGGGCCGCGGGATGTGGAGTGCACGTGGGTGCCACGTGATCGTTACAACTGATTTCCGATTCAAAATGGTTACAATTTTGGAATGATGATGTCTTGCTCAAATTGTCCATCCAGAGGGGAAAAAAACACCTACTAAATAAACATCAAATCTCAAACTATCTAACTCTTAAGTGGTAAATAGCTAACGGGAATGAGAAGATATTAATGTTTCTACATATGAATTAAAATGGATTACTTCCCTCTTGATAGTCATTTTCGATGAATTATTATTTGAATTTTTCATTTTCTATTCCAAGAATCTCTATGTACAACACGTGATGTCATGTAGATGCACATATAATGTTCAAAGAGAAAATTGATTTCACTTATTTGTAATTTTAATTTGGTTCCATCAAATAAAACATGTAGTGAGATACAATATTAGAGGTAATGTTGCTTAAAGAATAACGATTTCTTAAAAGAAATGGACAATTCAGTTGACCTGAAAAAATAATCTATAAAAAGTCCAACTTTTGTTCATTAAAAATGTTAAGATGTTTGATAAGCATAGAGTAATTTTATACACGATGCAAATATACGCACTTGTAAAATTTCAAAAAAGTTGGTAAATCACTAACAATGATGATAACTTACTAACTAGTGAGCTCACAAGCAAGTTAGCGGTCATATCTCTTTACAAATGGGACTGAAAAATTACCTTCAAATTTTATTAACATGGATATTCGTCCTCGAAAATTGTGAAGCGGTTATCCCATATATTTGCCTATTAATGTAAATCCTTAATATTATAACTTGAGACAAATTGGATGCAATGCATACTTAATTTTCCATAAAAGACTCATTAGAAATTTAGAGGAAGTGGCTGGTGAGTTAAGAGACAATTTCTTAATGGACAGTCATTTATTAGAATCGTGCATTGACAGCAACTCCACATTCTCAATCAGAATGAACAAGTGACCTCGCTCAGCACGGCCTTAGAACCAAGGGTCAAGAGGCAGACCAAAGCAATGAACATCGAAGGAAATGGTCACTAATGGTTCAAATTGAAGGAGGTTATTATTGAGTGCTTTTTGTCAAGACAAAAAAAATTGCCTCATTATTATTACCGTGTCTTAAGTCTCGTTATTTAAATTTTCTTTTCCAACATTTGAGCTCAAACCCTAAAAAACAAAAAAGAAATAAAAGAAAAAGAACATTAGATTCTCCTAAACAAACAAAAGGAGCAATGAAACTTGAAGGGTCAAAATAGTCAGTGTGGGCTACACCACCGCTAGGGGTGAGCATTGGTCCAAGTTCAACCCTAGACCGACCTTGGACCAGCCCAACCCTACCGGTCCTGGTCCGGTTCCCAATGGGACTAGGTCGGTCCTTGGTCCTGAGATCCCTGGACCAATACTGTGTGGGTTGGTCCTCGGTCCTAGGAATTTCGGGTTAGTCCAATCCGGACTAACCCGAGCTTTATATATTCTATTATATATAATATATTTTTATTTATTTTAAAGAGTAAACCCTAATTCAAATGGCATCCTCCTCAAGTACTCTTGTTCTCTTCTTTCTACTTTATCCTCTTAGTATTCACTTTGCCAAGTAAAATCAAAAGAAATAACTTCACCTGTAAGCAATCTTGCCCCCCTTGCCACTTGACACTCACTTCGCTCACTTTTGGTTGCTCACCACTTGACACTCATCCCACTTGCCATGCTTACCCCACTTATCGCTTGACGCTTGCACCGCTCACCTTTATTTGCTAACATTGCTCCTTCTGAGTAAATCATAAGGAAATAAAGCCCTAATTAGAAATTCTTTCCACTCGTGAGTAACGCTCGTCTTGCAGCTCTATAAGCAATCTTAATTGTTTTTATGGTTTCTTGCTTTTAGTAAGTGTGAAATTGTTATTGTTATCTTATTTAAAATTTGTTGAATATGTATTAGTATTTTTAGTTTAGTTAAAATCACAATATCGATAAATATGTAATTTGAAATAATTGGTTTAATTTTTCAAAAATACAAAAAAATGAAAAAAATTAACAGTTGGTCCCGGGTTAACCCTGGAACCGGACCAAACCCATTGGGTCGGTTCGGTCCTCGGTCCTAGGCTCAATAGGGTCGGTCCTTGGTCCCAAAAATTGAGAACCAACACTATGCGGGTTGGTCCTAGGGTCAAGAGGTGGACCGGCCCAACCCGGATCATGCTCACCTCTAACCACCACACCATATATTTGCTTTTTTCTCGTATGTGGATAAAATTGTCTATTATTATCATTATTGTCAAAAAAGATTATTTAAATTATGCTTTTACGTGTGAAGGAAAGTCTCTCGAAGTCATCGTGGAAGTGAAAACTCATCAAAGTAGAGTCACAGCCCGTCATCGTGGGGCATCAACAAAGACTCAAATGTTTTAGCTGGACATTTTATTTGGAGTTTCTCCAACCCACAAGAATCTTTGACCCATTCGCCATCAGATTTTGTTTAGATGAATTTCTCCAAGTTATTCACATAATTATCTTGAAATTGAGAATGGATTGGGAAATCAAACCTATGACTTTTGACTTGCAAATTAAGTTTTGGACCACTCCACCATTCACCTTATTTGTTTTTTAGGTGAAACTTCATAAAAATTGGTTTTATTTAAATGTATATTATTTACAACATATTTATTCATTTCTTTTGCTTTTTCCTTGACTCTTTGCCTTGTTTAATGATTTCTTCACTTTGAAAACTTTACATAAATTGAAAAAGAATCCTCAAACAAGAAAAGTAAAACACGAAGGAATCATCTATAACTAAAGAAGGCCATCTCTCTCTGCTTGTAACGATCTTTGTGTAATATTCCATTGTGATTTTTGGGATTTCGACCTACCAAATGGGTGAAATTAGACTGAGGGTCTATTTGACAAAAATTAGGGGTATACAATGAGAACCATCCGAATCGAGATCGGACCAAATCGGACTAGACCGGTCGGTTCTGGACGGTCCTAAGGAAGTGTCGATTCAGTCCTCAGTTCCCATTTTTGGAACCGGTGGCCAGTTGCTCTGGTTCCCGATTCTAAGGTGGGAACTAGACCAATTGGACCAATAGGAACAGACTGATCATTTTTATTTATTTTTAAAAATTTTGAACAACTCTATAAATTTATTAGACCAACAAAAAAAAACAACCCTTTAAATTCTACCATTACTTCACTTTTCCAATTCTCTTTCCCTCCCTCTTGCTAACCCTAACCTAAGTGAAACCAAGATAAAAATGCAAATTGAACTTTTGTTGATTTGAGGTTCTACTTCTTCTTTTTGCCTCTCTAATAACTTGTGTTTGAACTAGAAGATGTATATTTTTGAAAGCCCATATTTTTTTTTCAACGTAATGATAACAAGTGATTTGGTTTATTAGGACCGGACTGAATTGATCCGGTTTGTCCCTGGTTTCAGGACCGGTCGATCTGGTCCACGATCCCAAAAATTGGGAACTGATCGTGCCAGTCCGGTTCCCAGTTTGTGACTGGAATCGAACTGGATCGGGAATCGATCACAAAAAATAAATTACCGACCGCAATAGATTCACTAGAGAAAATCCTTGAGGTCCAACAAATCATTACACTTCTTAAAGAAGCTTGAACCGACAGTAATCAATCTTCTCTACCGTGAGGCAAAATCGTTATACATACCCTCCTGAGCTAATGCCGTTCCGGCCATCTCGAATGTGTACAGAGAGGAAGGTCCGATGAAGGCGACCGGTATTATCGAAAGCAATCGCGACCGCACCTCCTTGGCTTCTACCGTCACTGTCCCGCTTGTGGCTTTTGGTGATGACTAGTGTCTCGGCCGGATGACTCAACAGAGGCCCGAAGAAGCTGTCAAATGAAAGGCGAGAGAAAAAAACTCAACAGAGATCAAGAGACGAGTCTAGAACAAATCGACACCGATAACAAAGTTTAGTTGGAGAAAAGAGGACCTGATGATTTGGTGGCAATGATGGCGCGAGGTCGAGATGATGACTCAGCGACTTTCCAGACAGCTAGCATAGCCTCACTATAGCATTGATTCTAATGGCCAGCTACAGGACAGAATAACGGATAGAGTCTTTCGGTCATTTCATCGAACACTTCCTGAGCAGCATCCTTATATTCATTAGACGCGAAAGCAGCTTTGGTTCTGATTCCCAGAGCTTGAAGAGTTCAATCGGTGGAGAGAAAATTTGAAAGTGTCAGGAACCAGGGGCAAGAGACGTCCTTTACCATGTGATTCGAACTTACTGCAAGCTTCCACCGATCATTGAAGTGAAAGAAGGAATCGAAGGAGCGCCTCGCGGTCAGAACAGCTCACGATCGGAACACTCGTATCTGACGGTGATTCACCTGCGGCGAACCTCATGATCAACGAAAATGAAGTTGGGATTCCGGGATCAAGCTTTGTTTCTTCTGGGCGTGTATTGTGTGCCTTCCCTCGTGCTGCCTCCTGGGGTCGGAGACGGAAGGCTGGCGGTGGCTTCCGGCGGAGCTGGCCGCCGGCGGTGAAGCTAGAGAGGACAGTTAAGGCTACGGACGCGAAGCAGAATCGAGAACCTTCCTCGTCAAATTACAAAGCCCAAAAATTCATTTTGTTCTTCTCTGATCAAATGACGAAATTGCCCTGCTTTAAAATGACAAAAATGTCCTTCTGGTTATTGCTATTTTGACCGAATTCAAGGGAGAAGGAAAAAACTTGTTTTGATCTTTCTTATGAGACAAACAACTAAATAATATTATTAAAAACGTAGTTTTAGTAAGTAAACCCGTGGAAGTCTATTTTGTGAATTTTTGAAAGAGTCTAAGACTCTAATATATTATACTAAAATTGACTTTAAGCACATTAAATTCATTTCATATTTAAATAAAAAACTCTTCTTTTTCAAATAATATTTGAAGAGCTTTGTCAATAATAAAGTAAATGCATGAGAAAAATCTCTTGAATAATATATGGCTATAAAAGCGCACTTTGCTCATTAAGTGCATTCGGTTTTGATGACCTTAGAGCAAATTTAAATCCACTCTAAAAAAAATCAGCAATTAATCAAGAAAAAATAATTTGGTCTTTGAAATTCCGATGGATTGAATGACTCCTAGGGAGATGTTAGTGAATTGAACAAAAGTTGGCTGCTATCATCTTCGGAGATTTTCACTCACAATAACTTGAAGGCTAGAGCTTTTTCGAAGAAAGAGAAAGCGGAGAGCGAGAGAATTCATTAAAAAAGAAGAGTCCAACAGAAGAGAGTGAATAACACACAATCTCAGTAGCTCGAGAAAATATTACGTGAGTTCAAGAGAATATTAAGTGAGTTTAATATGCCAAGTGAGATATACAAGAAACCGTCCAATGGCAATCAACATGTGGCGATTTGAGCCCACACAGAAGATTATGCAAAATTTATGGTAGACTCCCTCCATCCTCTCTCTATCCCCTCATTAAAATTGCTTCTTTATGGAGACAGCAAAAAAAAGAAAGAAAGCGTACCTGGTACCTCTCCAATCGTGCTAGAGTTTTTTATAGAATTCTTTTTTTGTGAGTAGTGTGGGAGAAATCCGAGTGTCACGAGTTTCTTAATTCAAAATATTTTCCTCTCAAAAGCGGGAAGAATAAAGGAAAATGCAAAACGATTTCCCTTTTTCCCGTGAGATGACAACTTCTTCGGTTGTTGTGATTATAGCTTTTGTCTATTCCCCTAATTCAATCTCTTCGTTGTTTTCGTCCTCTCCATCATATTGCAGTCAAATTAACTTTCATTTCAAGCCACGTTCAATTTCAGTCTAGAATTCAATCTACAGATTTTCATCTAATATATATCTTGTAGCATTCTTTTCCGTTTCATGATATCGGTTTTGACTAAAACTTTGTAATCCGAACGAGTTATCGCCCTTCTTTTGTTTAAATTAGAAAAAAATTATAATCTCACCCAACAAAATCTACCCCTTAAAATAAACCGAAACAAACAGCAACGCCGGCACCACCGCCTCCTAAGCCCTACCGCCCCTGATCCTCCTAGCGAGGTGAATGTCCTTGGGCATGATGGTGACCCTCTTCGTGTGGATGGCGCGGGGGTTCGTTTGCTCAAGGAAACCGACCAAGTATGCCTCCGCCGCCTCCTGGAGGACCGCGACGGCTCTGCTCTGGAACCGGAGGTCGGTCTTGAAGTCCTGGGCGGTCTCCCGCGATCTCCCAGACCAGCCTCTGGAACGGGAGTTTCCTGATCAGCAGCTCCGTGCTCTTCCGGTACTTCATGATCTCCCTCAGTGCCACCGTCCGGGCCTGAACCTGTGCAGCTTCTTCACACCGCCGGTTGCCGGGGTCGACTTGCGTGCGGCCTTCGTCACCAGCTGCTTCCTTGGGGCCTTGCCGCCGATGGACTTCCACGCCGTCTGCTTCACGCGAGCCATTTCCAGTCACAAAATTGGGTTTTCATCGCGCGACCGGATTTCGTGAGGAGATGAGGAAGAAATGAATGGCGATGGTGAGAATGGAGAGGACGCGACCGCTGTATTTAAATTGGAGGTTTTACTTACTTTCTTTTTTTCCCGAAAAAAGAAAGAAAGAGAGCAAATGTGGTTTACAGGCCTTCTCTTTGCGACGGTGGAGCTGTTGGCGATCGGGAAGCGGTGACGACCAGCAACGAAGCAAGAGGAAAGGGATTAATTGAAATCACCGAGAGGGTTGACTTGCGCATGCTTAACAATCACCTGAGTTCTTTCGATCGATTTTTCAAAGGGGCAGAGAGCCAAACCAAAGCAATGAAATATTGAAGGAATACCTGACGTCTTAAGAGCTCGCACATTCGCCGTCGCCGTTGGCGGCTTTCCCAGTCACCAAGGACTTGGTCTGGCTCTGCTCCTCAGCTTACTATACTCAAGTCTTGCAAGGATGGGAAGTCCTCGGAGCACGGAAGTTTCAGAGAGTCTTTCTTTGGCAAGAAGCTCCTGAATTTCGGCAACATGGAAAGTTTAAGAGCAGTTAATTCGGAGAAGGCGATTGTCGTCCGGGTCCCTTCTACCCATATTTCATGGTCAGCAATTTGTTCCATTTCTTTACACCACTCCACCACCAGCTCTTCGATTTGCCCAAGAAATTTCGCCGTGAAGGTAGGGAAAAGCATTTCTAAACGGAAGCACCATGCCACCTCTACGTTTCTCAAGTTTGGGAACGGGATGTTTGGAAGACCATTGGACTGCCAGATGCGCCTCAAGTTTATGAGACTATGCAAAATCAACGTCATCAATTTACCACCCACTGTATCCATCCCAACACCTTCGTATATGATCTCAATCGAACGGGCATGATTCCATTTTTAGGATCTCAAGACAGCATTGTAGCCTCTTCCACATATGGGATAGGGCGATACGTTGAAGGTTGTCACAGTCCTCTAATTCAAGAGATTCCAATTTCCACAAAGAATTGGTGGGAATTCGATCGTTCCATAACTCTTTGCACCGAAGGCCTTCAAGAGCTAGCCTTGTTATATTAGGAAATGTGACCTGCATGAGGATAATATGACAAAGGAGGATAAGTAGGACAAATTTATTACATTGTTCGTTCAAAATGTATGATAATATGAAAGGACCTACAATCAAACAACAATACCAGGGGGAGAGATTTTGAAACTTTGACTTCTTTTAGGTTGTGCAATCTCCCTATAATTGTCAAAGGGAAGACGTTGAGTAGCTCAAAGCAAATTTCAAGGGTGAGGGGGGCTAATTCACAGAAAGAAGTTCTGGGAAGTTCATCTTACCATATCCTTTTGAAGGATCCGACTCAATGAAGCCATAAAAATTCCAAGCTTGGTAAACTAACCTACTCATGAGAATTATATGTTAGATCAGAGATATGAAACATTTGAAAATTTGGCCCTATTTGATGCGATGGAAGAATGAAAATTCACTAGTGGCCTTACTATGACAAATATAATTATAAATAATGAACACATTCTAACTAATAAAACCAAATAAAATTCTTCAAAGAGATTTTATTAATTGCCCCCACCAAGCGTGTGCCTACGACTATTATGGGTATAATCTCAAGAGAAGGGATTTGTACCTTTTGATCAAAGGAGTTGGAGCAAGCATCTTGTGAATCTGAAGTAGTAGTTTCTGGCTCATCCGAGAAGAATTTCTTTGTGGGACATCGCCTTATAGTTAGATACTTCAGTAGTGGGAACTCTATAGTAGCATTTGTCCCTTCATTTCTTCCTTCTTCATCCATAATCACGGCCTTCATATTTGGACAGTCCTTCACAGTAATGTCTTTAATCTCTCTTAAGACATTTAGCCACAGACATCGGAAAAAGAAATGACAGTCCCTTATTGTAGACATAAAGCTTCTCCAGGTTCTGAAATCTCGATATTCCTTGTAACTGCACATCTTGTACATGCGCTTTAGGTTTGGCAACTCAGATAACTCCCATGTCTTTAGCCAACAGAGAATCTTGGCATCTCCAGTGACATTTAGCTCCTCCAGGTTGACAACTACTTCTGCTGATGACCAACTCTCAATGGGCTTAACGTCACGACAGGGCCAATCTTCTTGCACGGCGAATTGGACATGTACATAGGAGAGGCCAAATCCCTCCCAAACATGGACCTAGCCTCGGAGAGAATAAGGCAGTGCTGCTCTATGCTCAGGCCACCCTGCGTGCCCGCATTACGCAGGCAACAGCCTGTCCCTGCCCGCTCCTCGGGAAAGCACTCAATGATCACGAGCGACCCCTATGTGTCTATCTACCTAGCGGGGGCCACAGTTGCCCGGACCCGGGTGATCCCGAACTGCGAGAACCCCTTGTGGGACGAGCGGTTTTGTGTTCCTGTGGTGCATCTAGTAATGAAGGTGGAGTTCCACGTGAAGGACAACGACGTGTTTGGGGCCGAGCTCATCAGGGTTGTGGAGATCCCAGTGGCCAAGATTGTCTCCGGTGAGATGATCAATGATTGGTTCCCAATAATTGGGAACT
Source organism: Angophora floribunda (assembly GCA_014182895.1). Lineage (NCBI taxonomy): Eukaryota > Viridiplantae > Streptophyta > Magnoliopsida > Myrtales > Myrtaceae > Angophora > Angophora floribunda. Next base: position 3,183,168 of record CM024711.1, on the reverse strand, counting down.
TTGGGAGCCCCCTTAAGTTCTACCTAGAACTTCACAATTCGATCCAATTCAAGCTAGTCAGCGACAACCCCTTGTACAAGGATGGAGTTGGGGTTGGGCCAAACTATGTGGGTGTCCCAAACACATATTTTCCACTAAGGTAAGGTGGGGATGTGACATTGTACCAAGATGCTCATGTCCCTGAGGGTAAGCTCCTTCAGATTTTGCTTGATGATGGGAAGATTTATGAGCAAGGCAAGTGCTGGGAGGACATATGCCATGCCATTTTGGAGGCCCACCGCTTGATCTACATCATTAATCGGTCCATCTATCATCCCGTGAGGCTTGTGAGAGAGCCCTCAAGGGAATTGTCCAATGGAGGAGAGCTCTCTTTAGGGGAGCTCCTCAAGTACAAGTCCGAGGAAGGTGTCCGAGTGGTCGTGCTCGTTTGGGATGACAAGAATTCTCACGACAAGTTCCTTTTGAAGATGGTAATACTTAACCATTCTCACATGTAATTAAGCATTGCTAAAACATGGAAATGTCTATATGATTTTTGGGATGATCGGAGTACTGCCAAGTCAAGGAAAATTTGTTCGCCTACGGCTTCCATCACTGTTGATTTGTTGGGCTAGTGTAGTAGAGCATTTCGAAGTTACAACCAATGCATAAATGGTGATGAGAGCCGCATGTGAACAAATGTCTAGAACAAATTTCTTCTCAATCGGCAATGCATCTAAGGATCACTCTTTTATCAATGGTGCATAGTCAGTGAATGATTTTCTTACTTTTACTGTCGGCTTAATGAATGTTTACAGGATAAGAAGTTTTCTGTTTTTTGACACAAAGGATGGACTAATCAAAGTCTTAACCTCTAATAGTTCTTTCTTTCGGCTAGCCTTTACAAAATGCAATGGGAGAATATGTTATGTAGTGACTCTTTTCTTGAATGAGTATCCTTATTTATGACACAACCCAATGTTTGGCCAAATTTCAAATACACGCTCTCTGTGATAGAAAATCCATACATTAATTAACTTTCGAAAATATAGTTCTTTGTTGAGATCTCGTCATTTAGACTCAGAATGTGCCATGTTGTCGTGCAAAATGGCATGATGCAAACTCATGACGAAGAGACAAAGAAGTTTTTCCAACACTTTGGCATCCGTTGTGTGCTTGCTCCTCGCTATGCAAGCACCAAACTTAGCATTTTCAAGCAATAGGTATCTATCCTCTAGGGGTGTGCAAAAGAACTGGGACCCGCCCGGACCCGGACCGGACTGGTTCCTAGTTCCATGGGCGGATCCGCTCGCCCGCCCACCTGGACCGGACCGGTATTATAATAATAATATATATAAATTTTTATTATAAAAAATAATATTTTTTTGGTTGAAAAAAAATTAAAATTTTGAAGCCCCATGTTTAGAATTCTTATTGTTCTATTTGGAGCCTTAATTTCTTATTTGCTGAATAGCCCTTGCAATTCTTATTGTTGAAGTCTTGAAGAGCACAATAAAGGTCAAGAGACCGGTTCATTAATGCATATTGAGTAGGTGTGATCGCTTATGAGACCGGTTCCATAGATCCACTTGGGAATCGGACCGGACCAGCGGTTCGGTTCTCGAGTGGATCCATGGAACCAACGGGCAGTTCCGGGATCCAAATTATTGGAACCGGTCCTTAGCGGGTGGTTCCCGGTTCTAGGGTGGGAACCGCCCACTCAGACCATGCACACCCCTTGTATCCTTAGACATTTAGGTCAATTCTTAATCAAAATCTCATCGTTAGATTGCATCAAAAGCACTACTTTTGCTGTTTATTACTTGATTATTCCAATCAGGTGTAATTTCATAAGGAGGGTTGTCCTTTTATTAGACAATCTGCGGAAGTTTATTGATCTGTCTCATGCTGTCCTAGATCATATCATGTGTTTTTTGACCTAATGACATGCATTTAGGACAGTTCTATTAGGGAATTTTACAGTACTGTAGAGGCTACCCGTATTCAATTGAAGTCCAGCATCAATCTACGAAAATGTTTGGTTTAATTGGTTTGTGTATGGATCTTTTGTAGTCCAGGTGGTGGGGACCCTGTATACGCACCACCAAAAGTGTGTGGTTCTTGACACTCAAGCCTCGGGAAACAACCGCAAAATAACAGCTTTCATTGGCGGGCTGGACCTATGTGATGGCCGATACGACACTCCTGAGCACAAACTCTATAGTGATCTTGACACAGTCTTTAAGAATGACATTCGCAACCCAACACTCATGGTATTGAGCTAATGTTTACCTTCAGCATTTTAATAACAAGTATGTGTTATTTTTTGATCATGTGATTGTTGCTTTTCTTGTGACGACTATAGTCTACTGTCAATGTTCCAAGGCAACCGTGGGGGTTGGGACACCAGGAGTGCCATTACTTTCGTACGGTGCTCACTTTGGTGCAAAAACTTTTTTTTCGCTCACTTGAGTGCCAAATCGGAGTGAAATCGATTACTTGAGTGCCACTTCGCCAGAAAAGTTGACGTGGCCGCCGGAATGCTGACATGACAGCCAGAAAACAATATTTTAATTAAAGTTTTTGATTTTTTTCTTTTTTTGTAAGGCCGGCAAGGGCCACCGTTGACCCTCACCGGCCACCGAACTCTTGCCCAGATTGGGCGAGGGCCCCCTCGCCGTCGGCCGTGAAGGCCTTGGGTGAGGCCGGCGAGGCCGTCGAAGGCCCTAGGTGAGGCCAGCGAGGCCATCGACGGCCTCACCCGCAGTGGCAACAGCAAAGGCCAGGCGGCCCTTGCCCAGATCTGGCCCTGGGCAAGGCTGCAATGGCCCTCGGCAGCCGCGGGGAGGCCGCGACAGCCTCACCCAAGGCCTTCGCGGCCAACGGCGAGGGTTTCGCGGCTGGCGAGGGTCAACGATGGCCCTCAAGTGAATGATTTTACTCCGATTTGGCACTCAAGTGAGCGAAAAAAAAAGTTTTGGCACCAAAGTGAGCGTCGTACAAAAGTAATGGCACTCCTAGTGTACTTACCCCGCAAGCGTGGCATGATTTTCATTGCAAAGTTGAGGGACAAGCTGCGTATGACATATTGAAGAATTTCGAATAGAGATGGAAAAAGGTGGCAAAGTGGCGCGAGTTCAAGCTGAAAAACGTCGGGCATTGGCATGAGAATGCTCTCTTAAGGCTTGATAGGATTTTATGGATTCTTTGTCCCTCGACAAGCCCCGATGGTGACAAAAAAGTACAAGTTAGGGACGAAGACGACCCAAAAAATTGGCACATGCAGGTCGGGAAACATTCTGTAAAATTAATGATCATTTTCAAGGACTTCATTCATATACAAAATGAAGTGTAATGATCATCTTTCATTTCTATTTTACGTTGGCATAGGTCTTCAGATCGATTGATTCGGGATCTATAAAAGGATTCCCAAAGAGCATTGAAGAAGCTGCAAAGCAAGTAAGTTTAGCTGCTAATACCATGCCAGTAGATTTGCAAGTGGTTGTTATATATGTATAGCTTGGAAAGTTTTCCTTTCATTAGAAAGTCACTCCTTTCTTATGCGCAATCATTAGTGTTTTTGAATAGAGATTGAAGCCCATAATGACAATGTTGCTTCTTTCAATCTCTTCATGGTTGCAGAATCTTATATTCGGAAAGAACTTGAAAGTAGACAAGAGCATTCACACAGCACACGTGAAAGCGATTAGATTAGCGCAACACTTCATTTATATTGAAAACCAGTATTTTCTTGGCTCTTCCTATCATTGGCCATCATACAAAAATGCAGGTATAAGATGCACGTTTCTATTCATTTTGACTGAGTTAAAGAGTATTCAGACTTTGCTCCCTCTGGGGATTATTAGCTAATAATAGCTAGAACTCACTTGAAACTGAATTCTGATTCAATATGTAACATTTTCTAGTTTTGTTTCGGCCTATCTAATTTGTTGAGTTTAAGTTTTGATGTCAACCGATGCTTGGTTTGGTTTTGACAAGCAGGTGCAAACAATTTAGTGCCAATGGAGTTGGCATTGAAGATCGCAAGCAAGATCAATGCAAACGAGCAATTTTGTGTGTATATAGTGATACCGATGTGGTCAGAGGGTGTCCCTACTAGTGCTGTCGTGCAAGAAATTCTCTCTTGGCAGGTCATATCAAGTATAAGCTCTTTGATCTTGCAAAGAAATAGTGATGATACATGCAAATCAATAACGTTATTTCAATATAGATGATGTCCTAGCCATTTGCAACTAAATAACACAACAAATGGAATTAACCAGAAAACAAAGTGATCCAAGCAGACCAAGCCTAGAAAATTTGAGATCCAACCTCGTTTCTGTCATTTTAGTATTTCTCTCCAAGAGATATGATGATATGAAAAGATCTAACATTCACTATTCTCACATGTGTGTATTGATAATGTGGACAGGGACAAACCATGACGGTGATGTACAAAATTATCGCCCAGGCTCTTGAAAAAGTTGGATCGTCACACAAGTACCATCCACTAGATTACTTGAACTTCTATTGCCTTGGCAAACGGGAGCCCTTGTCCTCTTCACAGTCTTCATCCCAAGCAATGAAGCAACAATCCGAAAATAATGCCTTGGTCTGTCTATACACTGTTCATGATTATTCCTTTGACTCATCTGTTAAAAAAGTACGACGAAAGAAGTCCTTAAGAGCTATAGTTTTTGCATGAGTGGTAACAAGACTTATGGTTTGAAACATGCTGTTGTTTTTCTATCCATTCATCGGTTCAAAAGTTTCGCAGATTCATGATATATGTGCATGCCAAGGGGATGATAGTAGATGATGAGTATGTGATCATGGGATCGGCAAATATCAACCAAAGATCTTTGGATGGCTCAAGAGACACTGAAATCGCAATGGGGGCTTATCAGCAGCATCACACTTGGGCCAGAAAAAAGAGGCATCCGCGTGGCCAGATTAGTTACGCTGGGTTAACCTCTCATCTGAATATATACGAGTACACCAGAGCGAGTGTAGCAAAAAATTCATTCATAAACTTAATCTTGTATATAATTATGTCAAGTTATGCCATGTAGGTTTACGGTTATAGGATGTCGCTTTGGGCGGAGCACTTGGGAGATTTAGAGGACAGCTTTAGGGTAAAGAGGGTGAACAAAATAGCCAAACAGAATTGGAAAGCTTATGTGGATGAGGACCAACATAATCCCAAGGAAATGAGAGGGCACCTAATGCAGTATCCGATTCATGTGAGCAGAGACGGTAAAGTTGGTCCTTTGGCTGGTTTTGAAATGTTTCCTGATGTGGGCAGCAAAACCCTTGGATCGCCCACTACTCTTCCCGATGCTCTCACGACATGATCAAATATGTAAATTAGTTTTCGATTATGAGAATGTGCAAATGCAATAAAAAAAAATTCAAATGATTTTGGATTAGATCACAGTAATTTAAACAACCGAAATTGAGAAATATGAGTAGGATGAGCATTTATGGGCATGACAAAGCAAGTTGTGATTCAGATACATACTCTACCATTAAAGCAAGTTGTGGGCAGGACATGCAATGTCATTGTTGTATAAAATGCTTCATATGATTTGATGTTATGGTGTGAACGTTGAAGATAAATTCATATAGTTCATCAAGTTATAGGCTAAGTGTTTTCCATTCAAGATTTATAGCATAAACTTCTCCCAAGGAAAAAGATACAACGTTTTTGGATCATAAAAAATGATCTTGCTGGCCTTGTCGATCATAGAGTCTTTCTCCACCGGCTTATGGAGAAGGAAGAAACGTGTCTTGATCTTTTTTATGAGACAAAAAACTAAATGATATTATTAAAAGTATATTTTAGTTAGAAAACTCATTGAAATCTATATTGTGAATTTTTGAGAGAGCCTAAAAATCTAATATAAATACTAAAATTGAATTTGAGCACGTTGAATTCATTCACATTAAAATAAAGGAATTATTTTTTTAAATAATATTCGAAGAGCTTTGTCAAGAGTAAAGTAAACTTTTACGAGATTTTTGGGAGATGTTAGTGAGTTGAGCAAAAGTTGGCTACCATCTTGGGAGATTTTTGCTGACAATAAATGGAGGACGGAGGAAGGCTAGAACTTTTACGAACAAAGAGAAAATGGAGAGCTTGAGAGTTCGTAAAAAAAAAAAAAAAAAAAAAAAAAAAGGGAAAAGGACACCAAAAACCCTAAACTATGCCCCTTGGGACAATTTTACCCTGAACTTTGTTTTGTGCCATAAAAAACCCCAAACTATACCACTTGGGACAATTTTACCCTGAACTTTTTTTTGTGCCATAAAAAATTCCAAACTATGCCACTTGGGACAATTTTATCTTGAACTTTTTCTTGTGCCACGAAAAACCCTGAACTATGTTACTTGTGACACATTTACCCCAAACTTTTTAACTGAATGACATTTTCGTCTTTTCCTTATTCTTTTTACTTTTTTTTTTTCTTCCCCACCAGCAGAGGGGGAGCCGACGCCGGCAACAGCCACCCTCGCCGACGCCGGCGTTCGGCGAGGGCCACCCTCGCCTGTGGCAGGGGCGACCCTCACCAAGGAGGGTCGCTCCCGACCGGGCGACCCTCGCTTGAGTCGGGTGAGGGTGGCCCTTGTCGGGGAGACCGGGCGAGGGTCGCCCTCGCCCGGTCAGGGGCGACCCTCCCCAGCGTGGGCCACCCTCGCTGGACATCATCGCCGGCGAGGGTGGCCGTTGCCGGCTCCCCTCTGCTAGGGAAGAGGGAAAAAAAAGAAAAAAAGGAAAAGACGAAAATGCCCTTTAGTTAAAAAAATTTGGGGTAAATGTGTCCCAAGTGGCATAGTTTAAGGTTTTTTGTGGCACAAGAAAAAGTTCAGGGTAAAATTGTCCCAAGTAGCATAGTTTAGGGTTTTTAGTGGTACAAAAAAAAATTTAAGGTAAAATTATCCCAATGGGCATAGTTCAAGGTTTTTGGTGGCATTTTCCCGAAAAAAAAAAGAAGAGTCCGACAAAAGAGAGCGAATAACACACAATCTTAGCAAGAGAAAATATTAGGTGAGTTTAATATGCCACATGGGATATACAAGGAACCATCCAACGATTGACGCAGATTATTCAAATTTATGATAGACCCTCTCTCTCCTCTCTCTCTCCCCCTTGTTAAAATCTCTTTGTTACGAAGACAGGAAAAAAATCGCGCCGGATAACTCTCCATTCATGCTCGAGATTTTTCCTAGGAATCGTTTTTCGATTATTAGATTTAATTAATCAATTTAATTTTTGTTATGAAACTTCATGAATCATCATATTGATATTTTGGATAGAAAATCTATTGAGATCAATTTAATTTTTGTGATGAAACTTCGAACCATCATTTGAAATTTTCCCTAAGAATAAATAAATAATGAGATAAGTGTATTGAAAGTCTTAAAACTTGTTGCGGAAATATATTTTTGTCATAAAACTTCCAAAGAATGAAATTAAGTTCTAAAACTTATTATAAAAGTATAATCAAGTCGTAAAATTTTCAAAAAGTGCAATTAAGTTCTAGAACTTGTCAAATTGGTCTAATCAAGTCATTTTCTTAATTGTGTTTTTTGAAAATTGTAGTACTCGATTGTACTTTCGTAATAAATTTTAAGATTTAATTGTACTTTTTGAAATTCTAGAACACGATCGCACTTTCATGATAAGTTTAAAACTTTATTGCACTTTTTGAAAGTTTTAGAATTCAATTATACTTTCATGACAAGTTTTAGTTCTTCTAGTGCACTTATCCCGTTAATTTAGCACAAGTACTCCAAAATGAATCAACATGGGCATCCAAATTTCTAAAAGCAAATTATCCTCGCTAATAAGTGTAGTAGCCAGGCAATGTGTATACCTCTATCAAAAAAAAAAATTTCAAAAGGATAATGTAAGCTTAAAAAATCATTCAATAAAATGGGGGGTTTCAAATGTGTACTTTTCTTGGTACAAATAAATTGCTTTGGGAAAAACCAGAAAATAATGCCTTTCACTGGCGGATTGGACCCATGTGATTGCTGATATGGAGCACATGCTCCGTAAAAATCTTGACACCATCTTTAAGAATGACACTCACAACCCTACATTCATGGTAATTAAAGCTTATGTTTACATTTAGCACGTAATAACATGGAAATGTAATTTTCTGGTCATAAGAATCAATTGATTTTTGTGATGAGTGTAGTCCACCATCAATGTCGCAAGGCAACCGTGGCATGATCTACATTGCAAAGTTGAGATGACATTTGATACTCATGTTTTAGTCGGGTGGAAGCAAAAAAGAGAATTTGTGCATGTAGCACGACCACTTATCAAGCTGTGATGGACTGAAGTAGAGTCAAAGCAATTTTTTTTTTTTTGGTTTGAAATGTAAGTATCATTTATAAGATGACGTACAATAGCTTAGGGGCATTCCCCATCATTACAAAAGATAACTGAAGTAGAGTCAAAGCAATTTAGTAGCGTCTTTTGATAAGTTTCCTATCTACCTGGAGTTGTTTTCAAAATACTCAATTCCTACATTGATCCCCAAAACAAAGAGTATGGAGGTATGACTTGACTCCACAGGAAATTTCATCTACCATGCATTTCTGCCACATTTTTTCAGTCATTTAGTCCATTCATCCTCTAATCCTATAACCTCAACTTTCCAATGTGTCTATGATTTGTGACCCTGTAACGCTTGTAGTTTTGTTAAGATTACTAAATCATTAGATCATAAGTATGAAACTGGAGTAATTACTCAAAGACCACCTCCAGTTCAGTATGGCAAGCCGGGTGGTTGGAATGTGTGATTGCAATAGAAACTATGACGGGCAAGGAGGTCAAGTGGCAAATAGACAATGGAGCCCTCAATGTGGTTTATCAGGGACCTTTGCAGCCAGGATGCTCCACAAAAGTAACCTCCTCGGCAAAGTTATGATCCCTAGGGGCAAGGTGAAAGAAGAAATCCCATGCCAATGAGCAATATGAATTATTGAATTGTGCCCCCAGTGGAAGGGATCCATATCAAGGACAGAGGAGAGATCTGATGCATTCATACCAGGTAAACTACAGTCAATAGAGTCATAACAACAATTACTATCAGCAATAGAGAGACCTGCCGCAAGGAGATAGATGGAGCTCTGCACCTCCAGTGCATAATGGTTTATAGGAGAGACAATCGGAACTATCCACTTACTCCTAATAAAACATATAGGCAGGGTCCTGATGGATTTCAGGGGCAAGGTACTGGTAGTGCTGGTGACTAATCTTCCCTCCCCCGTAGAATTCGTAAAATGAACTCTCAAGCAAATTCTATGAGGGAGGGAGGAAAACAAAAATATGGAACATCATTTTGAACAGCAGTGGCCGAGACTTCATGGCAATATTAAGCATCTATCTCATCAATTTAATCATGCAATTACCATCCGAACATGTGAAATTGACCAGGAACCAAACTAAGAACTAAGACAAATTCCATCTAATTCATGCCTATTCCATAAATTCCAGCACAGCACACATTCAGCATTTTAAAGAGCATACAAGACCACAAATCATGATCATTTGATGACTAATTGATATGAAATTGAAGCCATATCTTCCTACAAGTGCATGAGTCTACTTGATCAAAAGGCATCAATCTGAGACCAAATTAATAATTTATTGAAACAAAGTAATCATGATCAGCATGCAATACTTCAGTTCTAGCATATTCGAGTTCAATTATGACTATAATTCTCGTTAGCATCGGCATGATATTCACAATATCACTTTCCTAGCATGAACATATATGATCCCATATACAAAATAGCCTCTAGCTGGAATCAAAAGCACCCGATCAGCACCATGGATCAATTTCTAGTAGAGATTGATCCAATCATGACATAACTTCTTTCCAAGCAAACATGAAATTCACCACAACACAATCTTATATCGCTACACATGCTTGCCTGAGTAGAATAGCATAAAATCAAGGACCAATGGACATCAGCTCAAGCCCACAACTGTTGCGAATCAGCATGTACTGACAAGGTTCCAGCAAATCCAAAAAAAGTTCGAAATTGAACACCTACGCTATTTTGATGATGAAACAGAACTCAAATACGCTTATATGACCAGATTAGATCGATGATCTAGTAATGAAGAGAACTCTTGGTCAAGAACTGAATCAAAATACACACTGACTTAGTTTAGGAATTACATCAAACAGGTAGTATACATTATGGCTGAGGAGCACCAATTCAAATCACTAATGCAGCTTTAACCACAGTCGATTTGCACACAGAGGGTAGCAAAAGCAATGGAAAACATAGCAAATGTGGTTTAGTTGAATGAAGAATGATTAGCTATAGAGCAATTGACATCGGATGTGAGTCAGAAGGTAACATAACCAACGTCGTGGAATGGAATCCGGCAGTCATGATCGAAGTTCGAGCACACGAAAGCTGAGCCTAAAATGGAATCGACAGATGGTTAGTCAAAGAGAGTTAAGGAAGAGAGCTAGCGAGAGAAAAAAAAAGAGGAAGAAAAAGGCCACGTGATGTAGAGTGCGTGTGGGTTCCACTAAGAATTTGTGTAATGATTAGCTATGATACAAAACTGATCTTTCGATTCAAAAGGGACAGAGAGCCAAAACATAGCAACGAAATATTGAAAAAAATACCTGACATTTCCAGTCACCAAGGACTTGGTCCGGCTCTGCTCCACAGCTTACTATACTCAAGCCTCGCAAGGATGGGAAGTCCTTAGAGCACAGAAATTTCAGAGAGTATCCCTCGGGCAAGAAGCTCCTGAATTTCGGCAACTCAAAAAGTTTGAGAACAATTAATTCGGAGAAGGTGATTGTTGTGCTGACTGCTTCTTCCGATTTTTCATGGCCAGCAATTTGTTTCAAATCTTCACATGACTCCACTATCAGCTCTTCAATCTGCTTGAGAAATTTTGCCGTGAAGGTAGGGAAAAGCATTTCCAAATGGGAGCACCTCACAACCTCTACGTTTCTCAAGTTTGGGAATGGGACGTTTGGGAGATCATTGCACTGCCAAATGTGCCCCAAGTTTTCGAGATTACACAAAACCAGTGTTTTCAATTTACCACCCTCTGTATCCGTCCCATCACTTTCGTATATGATCTCGATTGAATGGCATGAAATCACTTCTAGATTCTCCAAACAGCACTGCAGCCTCTTCCATGTATGGGATGGGGCAATACGTTGGAGATTGTCACAGCGATTCAATTTAAGAGATTCCAATTTGCAAAAGGAATCATTGGGAATTTGATTGTTCCATAGCTCTTTGCACTGAAGGCCTTCAATTTTTAGTTCTCTTATATTGGGAAATGAGACCTGCATGAGGATAATGTGAAAAAGGAGGATTGTAGGGAAAATTTATTACATTGTTCATTCTAAAACATGATAATACGAGAATATGAACGATCACAATAAGGGATAGAGCAAACATCTCATTGAACAACAGTTGTGGTGATTCATCATTTTCTTTGACCATCTCGCCTAACTATCTCATGACTCTTATAAAATGCCAAATGAACGTTCCAAAAATAGGACACTGCAAAATATATAGATATCCTAAGTAAGGGAAACTCATCACACTACCTCTGATCGACCACCTTCTTTTTTGGGAACCACTTCCTTTATTTGTTTGCAGCCCGTAATGTATAGTCACTCATGTTTCCTTAGAGTTGTGGCCATACAACGGGGGAATAGACTTCTTACATAAGAGAAACTTTCAACGGAGATGTTTTTTAGAGTAGGAAAACACAAAACCATTTGGGAGTCGCTCTTCCCCACGTGTATCTCAACCTTCCAGCTCCACTCACCCTCACTTTATCCAACTTGGGGAGCAATACAAATTTTTACTCCGGATACTATTTGGGGAAGCGGGTGCCGTCAATGCCTTCGTGGCTCCAGCTAGCCCTATCTCGTTCCCTTCAGATTTTGGACTGCATGGGGCCCATCCCCACCCAAATGCTATGGACGCGTTCCTAACGGTCATCATGCGGTGCATTCTCTTCTTACCCTCCCCCCTTTGTCTTTGAGGAATTCTCTTTTCTAAATATTATATACACACATATCTAATATGATAAGATTAATACCATAAAAAAAAACCCCTCAAAATTGCTATATCGGTATCATATTTAATGTAGACTGATTTTGGCGCCACATAAAATTCCAAACCAAAGCGTTCTTGCCATACTTACCTTGAATCAATTTTTCGTATCATAAAAAAAACTTGTGCGACATTAGTTTGGGAGAAATGTGATGCATATGTACTGATGAGAGATTTATTACATTATAAAAATTAGTTTGAATTAAATGCGGAATTGGTGTATCGATTTGTTATTTTTTTTCCGTGGTATTAACTCAATATAATATTACATATACTTAAGAATTGCGATGGAATGTAAAAGCAATCACAAAAAAATGGAAAAAATATGAACGCATTATTTTATGCTAACATACAAATATGTGGGGGTGTCGAGAGCACTTTTGTGGAGGAAGAGCCACTAATATACTTGCCGGTATTATGAAGTGTTTGTATAATAGTCGGCCCATCTAGAAAGTTGAATATAATTTTCCCCTTGTTTCTTTTACTTAAAATGATGGTGTGAACATGGACGGTGGGAAGCCCTAGCTAAAGGGTCTCTTTTGGTGGACGTTGTTCGGAGATGCACCCCATAAACATCTCTAAAGAGATATCATTACTTGCCCCACAAATCACAGGCCTATGAATATTATGGATATTATATAAAGAGAAAGGATGCGTACCTTTCGATCAAAGAAGGAATCGGAATAAGCATCTTGTGAATATGAAGTAGTGGTTATCAAGTCTTTCTTTCCACTAGGACATGAGAAGAATTTCTCCATGGCACAGTTAGTTATACAAAGTCGTTTCAGCAGCGGGAACTCTATAATATCATCCGTCCCTTCATCTCTTCCTTCTTCACCCACAATCACGGCCTTCATATTGGGACAATGCCCCACTAAAATGTCTCTAATATTTCTAAGACATTTAGCCACATATACCGGAAAGAGAAATGCCAGCCCCGTGCGTTGGACGTTGAGTTCCTTCAAGTTTCGAAAGGCTAATATTCCTTGTAATTGCACATCCTGTTTCCATATGTGATGTAGGTTCGGTAAGTTCATTAATATCAATTTCTCTAGCCGAGAGAGAATCTTGACATGTCCTGAGACTTTTAGGTCCCTTAGCTCGAAAACTGCTTTTGTTGAATCAGAACGATAAATGTCCAACGACTCCAAATTTGGCAGCATCAGTATCCAATCTGATTTCAGAATACTTGATTTGGATTTAGAGCCCCAGATGCTTATCGATTTTAGATTGATGTATTCTAATGGAGGTTGACTATAGAGTATCTTCTCCAAGTCGAGGGGTCCACCTATCATTAAGTCTTCCAAGCGAGGGAATGAAACCTAACAAAGTGCCACAACGAAGCTCAGTAAGGGCTCTGTGGTTTCTATTAAGCATGCATAAAAGCAATTTCCTTTGCTTTGTAAATTTTTTCGCTAGCTATTCAGCTCGTTAATAAATATCATATATCATTTTGTCAAACTACATTTTCAGCAGAACCAAATATAGAAAACAATTCATTTTCTAGGAAAAGTGACTTACTGGGAAAACATTATTTAGCAAAAATGAGTTCTCAATAAAACAAATGAACCTAAAGTATATGAATGGGCTCGGTGTCTTTTAGAAACGTCGAGAACTCAATTGATCGGAAAATTATGTGGAGGAGGAAATATCCTCAAAATAGCTGATGTTGACACAGTGAGGTGGGCATGACATGTTGGAATCAGATGCGACTTGCATGTAGGTGGGACATAAATTATACGGACTTTCTTTGTTACGTTCGTTCGCCTTCCATTTATTTAATCTCTGGACATCCCTTTCTTCATTTTGAAATTGTTGAATTTTGTTAATTTATTCAAGATTCCTTCTCCCATTCATTCATTCGATAAACTCTTTTCTTTTCTCTTCTCAATAAAATTGTTAAATGATTAATAAATTAGTCATAGTAGAAACCCATGTTAGAACCCAAGTAATTAGTGCAATTATCTAAAATTGAATAAAATAATATAAAAATAAAATCTGTCGTAGAAAGAGGCTTCCCTCTAGCTATAGTTGAAAGCAAAACAAAATTTGTGGCCTGTGGTTTATCCGAGAGGATTTTTTTAAAAATTTTATTTGTGATTCAAATATTAAAATGTGCAAATAATCAAAGATCAATGCAATAAGCTATATGTTTGGTGGACACCTATAAATATCACCTTATCCTAAATCCCCCAATAATAGCATATTTTGGAATCCTTTGCATAATTAAGAATTAATGAAACTTATACCCTTTCGAAAGTACATATTGACACAAGGAGAAATTGAAGAAGTCACCTGAAGTGGAGCACCCTCTGATGTGATTCCAACTACTGCGCAAAAGCTTGTCATATTTGGTAAACTTGTCAAATGTAGACGACATACATTGAGCAACTTAACTATGTTAACGGTAGAACCGGTATCTTCCCCCGCACCGCCTGTGGCAATGGCTCGCATTGAGTTACATTCAGTTACATAAATCTCTTCTAGCTGTACAAGGCTTTGCATTTGCGAAAGACACCACAAGTATTTCAATTGGCCGCACTCTGAGACTCGGACAATTTTCAATTTGCTGAAGCTCCCTGAGTCAACAGAGTCAGGGCATATCTTTTCCAGATTAATTAGATTTCTGAGGAATAGGAACTCTAAATTCGGAAAAGCACCATCGGATGAACTAGCAATGTACTTGATTGAAGGGCTGTCCTCAATATTGAGACACTTTAGTTGTGGAAAACCCCCAACACACAACTCGTGAGTGTTTTTCTTAAACTCTCTCATCCCATTCAGATGCAAGTACTGAGTATTCTGTAGAGTTTTCTTAATGCATTCTCTTGAAAGGATACTATCGTACCCTTCCAATTCGAGCTTCATGGTTCTCAAACCTTCATATCCCACCATCAAAGTACGTTCCAACACCGGTATCAATTTTGCATTTCCTATGTTGATCCAAAAGTTGATCAAGTTCTGAAATGGCAGGTCATCACCCTCCAAGAGTATGGTGGGATCACTAATTGATATTTCCAAAGATGTTAGCTTTGTCAAGCTCTTTAACTCGATAAGCCTAGCATTATATGATTCCGATGGTATTTCATCCTTACAAATCCATCGATCAAAGCTTTCCCTCATATGTAACTCTTCCAATTTGATTAAGCGGTTTAAGGCTTCGGGCTCGATTATCTTAAGCTCTTTGCACTTGCTTAGATTCAACAATCGAAGATTCATCAGTTCCCCAATTTCTTTAGGCAGCTTAGAAATTTTAGACCCTGCAAAGCTGAGAATCCGCAATGCTTTGAGCTTGCCAAGAATTGCCACATCCCCCACATCACAATGGTCTAAATATAACGACCAGAGGTTCCTAAGGATTTCGATCGAGGAAGGTAAAGTGGGGATATACATGGAGCAAAGATATAGGACTCGTAACTCCTTCATGTATGTAAAATCTAGTCTACAGCAATCTCCCTCACCACGTCGGTAGGCAGGTCTCCCCTTCCAATTTTTCGGTTGAGACAACATGAGTATCTTCAATTCAGGAAACGCACACTGCGTTAGTTCAGCAAGCCTATCGCTACCAACATCAACTAAGCATATTGCCCAACATTTCTCAAGCTTTTCCTTTGTCCTTGGACGATAATTGTTGTTCATCATTAAGGAATTTTGACCTTCAAATGGAGTTGAGACGACCACCTCGCTGTAAAGATCATGTATGGTTACATTTTTCTTGTTGTTGCCTCCATCCTGTAATAAACAAATGGAACGGAGGCTATCTAGAAGAGTATTCAGTCTGTCCCTTGCGCCTTGTATCTTCTCATCGAATTCCTCAAACAAGCCCAAGCCCATGCCTACTACCAGCAGAGTTTCGACTTGAATGGTTCCACCAATAAGACCACACAGCAAGAATAAGGACTTGGCGTCCTCACTCTTCAAATGGTCGTAGCTCAACTTAACTATGGTTTTCGCATTTGGCTCATCTAATTTTATCAACGCGTTTCTCCATGCGGACGCACTACTATTTTTCAAGGTTTTTGCAACGGAGATAATCAAAAGAGGCAAACCTGCAAGCTTGTTGACCACTTGAGCTGCCATTGCTTTCAATTCCTTATCGTCTTTGAGCCTGTCGCCGACTGTCTTTTCAAATAACCTGAAAGCTTCGTCATTGTTTAAGCTTTCAAGAAAAAATGTTCGATCGACAAGCATCTTCTGCTCCAGCACATCCTTAAATCTCGATGTGAGCAACAATTTGCATTTTCCACTCGTGTCTCCTGAAGGAATCCCGACCGCTTCTAAATTAAGTTCCTTCCATAGGTCGTCCAATATAATGAGAACCTTCTCATTCGGATTACTCTGAAGCCTCTGTAACAGATGATCTCTTCTTCCCTGTTGGGTTTCCTTGTCCTTCAGCCTCAGACTCAAGGCGTCAGCGATCTGGCCTTGGATATTAATCAAGTCTGGAGTCTGCGAGACTTCCACTTTGACGATCATGTCGAACGGTCTCCCCTTTTTCTTGAGCGTCTCCTTGACTTGCTTCAACAGCGTAGTCTTCCCCATGCCGCCAGGCCCGTAGACCCCAATCACTTTTAGCTTCTCATCATCCAGAGCCTCCATTATGCCCTGAATGATGGAAGCTCGCGAATCGGCGATAGTGTTGCCCCCATCAGCGGCTGACGAATTCACAACGGAAGCGCCAGCAACACGCCCAGGCGGATCACTCTCATAGTAGACCTTCTCGAATTTACCTTGCGGGATGAGTGCTTGGATGGCCTGGATTGTCTTCCTCGCGTCCCTGCCGAGACAATAATGCTCCTTTGGGTTGGGAAGCCACCGGCAGAAGCAAGTTTTCTTGGCTCTTACATCCTTATCCAGCAAGCCGCGCGCCTTGTCGGCAACCGTCTCTGCATTATTCTTCCATCTGTTAACTTCACATTTTATGTCCCTCATGTTGTTTAGAGCATCATCGACGGAGCGCTGCAGTCCAACCCTCGCGTCATCCAGATTCTCGAGTTCTTTTCTAAGTTCGCCAACGTATCTGTTGGAGAATATCACATAGCCGCATTGACGACCCACCGGAGCCACCAGGTACTCTGCCACTTTGGCAGCAACTGACACAACAATATCCACCATTTTCCCACTTTTTGATTTCTTTCCGGCTTTCTCCCCTCCTTCTTTGTGGAGAAATGAAGGTTAGGAATCTATGTATGCTGAGGAAGGCGGAACTGATGGAATCCAGAAACAAAAATTGACCGAAGAAGGGGAAAGATTTGATACGATGAATACATGGCGGTTCCACGTAGAAGAACAGCCAAAAAGAGATTAGACGAAAGAGAGGGCTTCTAGCAGTAGGCGTATATCGAAATACAGAGCGAGGCAGAAATCATTTAAAAGATACGATAATGGTGGTCAGAAAGAGGGGCACGAGGCATCATATCTTACACAACATCTACAAAATCCCCAAAAGAAGAAACGCCCCCATTTGATTATGCTTGACCTCAAGGAACCGTGATTAAAAACGAGTGAGCCCCACTCCATAATTTCTTTTCTACTACGATGACGTGAAGGCCATCGAACCGTCCACCACTGTCATCATCCATCAATCATTTCACACACGCTCAGCTCCAGCAATCACCAGCGATCCACCATTCTCCACTTGGGAATGACGTTTAAGGTTCAGTCTCAGCCCCCCTTTTTTTCCTTCTTATCGTTTATTAATTACTCTCTCCATTACTTCCAACGGTGATTTTTAATCTTGTGTTTAGGTGCAATACGTACAAAATTCAGTTTGAGGAGTTGCATAAGATTTATCAAAGAATTTTTGTCTCATTTCTAAAAGAATCATGTTAATAAGTGCTTCAAAGATACTTATTAAATATATGTACTACTGAATATTTCATTTTTCAAAATATTGATTACACTTAACAAGGGTAAAACGCTGGATTGGTAAACTATAATATTTCTTTGTTTTGTTACTTTGGATTATTCGTCCACAAAATACTTTAAAAAATTACTTCTTTCGAGCTCTACACATTTCAAAAGGAAAGATTTCGGCTGTACGTCACAAGATGGGTTTGACATTTCGACGTCGCCAAGCATGACTTTGGTTGTGCTTTTGAGCTGTTTCCGGGGCAACTACACATCATAAATGCACATCTACATGCAATGAAGAAGTCCGTGTCCTAACTGTCCTCGGCAAAATGAATGATCAGCTTTTCTCTCAAACCCTTATCTTTTCACGGGGTAAAACCGAATAAAAAAATCTTGTTGACAGGTTCTCTCAGATATTTGTTAAATACTTTGATAAAGAAAGAATGCGAAGAGGTGCCTCCAATCCACTTGTTAAACTCCTAAAATTTGAATAAAAAGTCTTCATGAGAGCTGGTGAGCAGGCTTGGATCCTACTTCTCCAGCAGCTGAGCTTATGCAAAATTGAACCCAAATTCCACCTGGTGCCCGCATTCTCCATCTAGACTTTAGGTCAATTTGGCTCAAGGAGTTCAAATATAGTTCGAATCATGTCAGAGCTCACAATACTCGGCTCGCATCGCATGAGTGAGCTTTGTGTGTGAGATGCTTAAATTCACGGATGTAGTTTGACTGGACTGAATGTTATTGAGGAGAACAATTTGAGTGACTTAATTGGAAGTAAATGGAGACTTGTAATTTTTGCAGCTGACTCCTTCTGGGGTAAGTATTTGGAATGATTCAAACCCATCTAAGCACCAACCTACCACTGCATAAACAGTACCATGGAATTCATATTTTCCTTATATGGGTTTAGCTTAAGCTCGATTTTGCATGGACTTATCCGATGACCAAGTGGTCAGGGCAAGAAAACTGTTTTGTTATGAAATCTCAGGCTCAATCAAGCTCGGGGTAGGAACGCAATCGGCATTTGGTCCAACTCGCGACCCACAAGAGCAAACCCATTTATTTGATGTGCGGCCCAGGCCCATGAGCCCACTACCGCAGCACTTTTACTATTTCCCCTCTGTCACTGAGCCCAACTTGGACGTTGTTGTCGATCGAACCGAAGAAAGGAGCCGCTCGCTCTGCCTCGACGCTGAGCTTGGAGTTGACAGAAATTCCAAGCCGCATTGGACGAGTTGTTGTGATCACCCGGCGACAGATGAGGGATTGGACACAATTCTAATCCCACGAACTGAGCCGAATCTCTCGGCCTGGTTGCATGGGAGACCGAGACGGGCAATGATCACCGCCTTCGCGAGTCTCGGTAGGGTGAGAGAATTTCCTGATGAACAAGGGCCCGTTTCTTGATGACACTGGATGGCTTGCATCCCCATGTCTGGAAGTAGCATCTGCCATGTATGTCCGATTCCTATTGTCGGGAGGAGCTACATCATCGTCATTAGCATTGCCTTGAGCAGAAGAGTTTACGCTATTGCGGTGCCCAACGCCCTGCGAATAGAAGTCACCGGGGAAGGGATGTTTCGCATGGTTGCCCCGGTCAGGAGCTTTGTAAGCCACTTCGCCGTCACCAGAGCGGCGGGGAGACGATGCATTTGATCGGTGGAGCGTTTCCTCTCATCATGATCCTGCCATTTTCCCACACCGAGCTCCACAAACTCGTGGGTTAGGCCTGCACAGCCTCGAGAACCATGAAGTCAAGAACGCGAGGGGAAACAAAAAGGAGAAGAACATTTCGACCGAGGCGCGAAGAAGGGTCGTGACATCTCAAGAACGCAAAGCGAACTCACATGGAAGCAGCTGCTAGGTTTGCCAAATGTCTACGCAAGGAAGGGAGGAGAAGGTGGCCACGGGGCTTACAAGATATCGAAGCGAAAGCCTATCTGGATTTTGTATATGCGGGCGGGAGCTTGAGCATGACAGAGACCATTAGGGCTCGGGGTTGGTCTCCACTCACAGATGCTAAGCTAAAACTAAGATAACCCCGTTTCGATCCGAATCCAATGTCCCTCCCCCATCCCCCGATACTTTGGAAGCGGGATTTAAGATGCAGATCATTGCCACCGCCGCTTGTTTCCATGAATTCAAGCTCGAGGTGATGTCGCTGTTGCTTCTTCTTATTCAGTCGTTTGCCATCCAGGTAAAACCACTTCCAGATGATCTTGCTTTTATCAGATTGGTGCATCGATGATTATCGTTACGTGTGATGCATCGATGATTATCGTTCTGGATTGTGCCATTTTTGTTCTTAGTGGAAGGTTTTAGTCGACTCGATCCCTCTGATGTAGTGAGCTATGCAAGCGAATTGACTCCAGAATTCCTTCTTCCCTCACATTCAGACTTTGAAAATTTGAAGTTAATAGTTTAAGTTTAATCGTTACTAAGAGAAAGTCAGGCTTGATCATTGAGATTTTCTATACTTGATTTCTCTTTTTTGTTAAATTACATGATTTTTATTCCAAAACAATTAGAAACTCGAATTGAAGTGCAGGGGACTGAAATTGCAAGCAAATTGAAAGTATCGGTGAAAAATTGAATAGAGAAACTTGACTTGACTTGAAATTGACAACGTACTTAGAGAAAACTAAGAGCGAACAATGAAATTTACAAATGTTGAATAGAAGTTACTTACTTCATTTATCTAAAGTCATCGTTCTATTTAAGATTTTACTAACTAAATAAAAAAAATTACCAACCGCAATAGATTTGCCAGAGAAAATCCTTGATGTCTAACAAATCAGACGCCCTCGAAGGTCAAAGCTTAAAAGAAACAGATTTATTATATTAATTTGGTCAATTAAAAAATCCTAATTGCATTATAAGGATGAAAACCATCTTTTTAATATTATCTTAATATGGTCAATTAAAAAATTCCTAAATTTTGCCGAGACGATATCGTGCCTTTAGGTCGTTTTCCAGCAAGTAGTGCGCCTCATTGGCGGGGACCTCCGCGCCTGTCTACCCATTTCTGGACTTTAGCTTCAACTGGCTTCGTGTTCTTCTCTCATTGAATGACGAAAGTGCCCTGCTTTAAAACGACGAAAATGTCCTTCTGGTTATTGCTATTTTAACCGAATTCAAGTGAAGGAAAAAACTTGTTTTGATCTTTTTTATGAGACAAGAAACTAAATGATATTATTAAAAGAGTAGTTTTAGTTAGTAAACCCGTCGAAATCTATTTTGTGAATTTTCGAAAGAGCCTAAAAATCTAATATTTATTATAGTAAAATTGACTTTAAGCACGTTAAATTCATTCATACTTAAATAAATAAAAAAATTATTCATTTTCAAATAATATTTGAAGAGCTTTGTCAAGAGTAAAGTAAATGAAGAGGAAAATCTCTTGGGTAATATATGGTGATAAAAGTGCTCTTTTTGCTCATTAAGAGCATTTGGTTTTGATGACCTTAAAGTAAATGTAATCTTTAAGTTTCATGCGCACAAAATGTGGAGATTTTACTCTTTTCATCTTAAAAGTTTTTGTGTCCCAAAATCATCATATGAAAATTAATCTTTAAGCTTCATGCACATCACACTGTCTTATAATGCTATTAGTTACTATAATAATTTTTCGCTTAACGTAAAAAAGGGGAGAAATTAAAGCATAAGCCTTAAAACTTGTCAAGGTATTGCACTTGATTCCAAAAATTAAATTTTCACAGTTCATTGACCAATGACGGTTCCTCGCCAATATCATTGTCCAGTACTGCAGGAGAATGTTGGAGAGGCAAATTAAGAGCTCTTAAAAGATCTAAAGGTTCAGAATGCAAATTCACAATGGAGTTACCTTACGTATGCGCAGCAGGGCCCACGGTTGCCGGACCGGGGTTCTTGCCCAAACTGCAAGAACCCCTGTGGGACGAGCTGTTCTGTATTCCCAAGGCACACCCGGTTGTGAATGTGGAGTTCCATGTGATGGAAAACGACGTGTTTGGGGCCGAGCTTATCAGGGTCATGGAGATACCTGTGGCCAAGATTATGTCCAGAAACATGATCAATGACTGGTTCTGATAATCGACAACTTCAGGAGCCCCCTCAAGTACATTCGCACCAAAATGCCGGTAATGGCGCTTATACATCTTCCATACGTTCATTCGCATCAAAATGCCAATAACGGCAACCCCCTATCACTTCGACCATTTCTCTATCTGTTCTCACATCTGCACACGACGAATTTCTTGATCCTTTTGTATATTTTCATTTTAGGCAGGGACGATAATGCAATTTGAGAATAAACTTCCATGACCTAAAGGACATAAAATAGCGACGGGGACAAGGAGAATACGAGAGGAAGGGGGTGAGCCCGTGACGCATGACAAAGAGAGGTTAAACGGATAAACTATTTGTCATACATCTTTAATCATTAATGTATATTGACCTGGTTAGGTACGTGATTCAGCCGTTAGACAATGGCTGGATCATGCATGAGTTACGTGTGTGCGAATGACGAAATATTTAGATTATTTGGCTGATTGGTAGTTTTTTCTTCTTGTCGGAAACCAACTGCTTTCATTACTTGAAGTGATACCAGAATTACATAACAAATTAGCCTCGAAGCAAACAAGCTCCGATAAAATTTGCTGGGGATTAGGG
Source organism: Angophora floribunda (assembly GCA_014182895.1). Taxonomy (NCBI): domain Eukaryota; kingdom Viridiplantae; phylum Streptophyta; class Magnoliopsida; order Myrtales; family Myrtaceae; genus Angophora; species Angophora floribunda. The sequence continues at coordinate 3,160,557 of CM024711.1, read as the reverse complement.
ACCCAATTGCAAAGAAGGATTTTGCAAAAATGAACCTTGACAATTCAGTCCGCCACTTGATTTGCTATTTGAATGTGCTTATAATGCACCTTTAGGAGCTTGCGCTCGGTTTAGTGGTTGCACTTCCCAGGATGGCAAATTGCGATCTATGATTGTGCTCATGACTCGCCTCCTTCGCAAATCTATCAATTAACCTCTTAATCTCATCTGACAAAATATTTACTCCTAATTAGTGCCTGGAAGATCCCACACACAGTTCTAAAACAATAATTGTTGTATTGTTTTTATATATTTGTGTCAACATGAATATTTGGAGGAGAAGTAATATGCAACGGTTATAATAAAATGAACACTTCATCAATCAAATATTTTGAAGCTTGTAAATGAGCAAAAACTATAAAGAAAATTAATTTTTATAGCTATGAATTCATTAATAATCTCTATTTTGAAAAGTAAAACTTCCCCTGAAATCCAAGTCCGTAGTAGATTGTGGTCGACAAAGAAAGAGACAGTTTATAACTGCCGTGATAAAAATAAAAAAATAAAACATGGGTTTTGGGAGCTTCAAAGCCGAAAGTGGGTTGGAAGTTCCGCGGCCGAAAATAATAATGAATAGAAGAGAACAAAATTCGGCCCCATCGCCCAAGCATTTCGGTCCGATCCGACGCATTAAACCATGCCCATCTCACACCCGGCCCATCCACAAGCTTCAGCCTCACACGTTTGCTCAACATGATTACTTCGGTAGTGCTTGTCGAGTGTTTGATGATATGCCATTCTAAGGTACAGGCTCATGCAATGCGATGGTTCCTGGGTATTTGTTAGAATCAGGTTGTCGCCAGAGTGCTCGATATTTTGCATGCTATGAAGTCGCAAGGGATAGAGATGGATTATTCTGTAATTCTATACAGTCTACTCACCATTTTCCTTTAGTTTGATGATGCAATTGAAGCATATTGGAAGACTGCGAAGGGATTTCTCCAAAAAAAAGGAGTAAGGAGATGAGATTTCTGATTCGATTTTTATACAAAATCATCGAAAATAATCGGGGAAAATTAACGTGATAAAGATGTCGGCTGTGTAATCAAATTTTTTTCTAGAATTACATGAAATTTTTCATAAACAGCACAGGTGAAAAATCAAATAGAGAAACAAGACTTTTAATGGAAAATCGAACTTTTTCTTTATATAAAAAAAAAAAACCTAAATGCGAACACTTAAACTTACATATGCTGAGTAGAAGTTACTTACTTATTTTATTTAAGATTTTACTGAGTACATGAAAAAATTTATCAACAGCTTTACTACCTCTCTCTCTCTCTTTTTTTGGGTTTCGTCGCTTGCCGTGGCCCCCAATTTTCCTCCTCATCAGCATGCTCGAGGTCTAACAGATCGGACGCTCTTGAGGAGAACCATGGCTTAAAAATGTTGTCTTGCATGTGGCAACTCAAATTCAACTTTTATTGAATTCTAGCAAATCTACATGAATCTTCTGGCAACACCTCGATAAAAGTTCGGCAAATTCCAATAACATTCCTGCAAACGATCAAAGGTCCAATTCGTGGAATCCTTTGATCCAACTTGCAATTCGAAGGACAATTGATCGCACCACTACCACCACCACCACTTTAGGACCAAATATCAACAGAACCTTTCAATAAATGGAATCCTAGGAAGAAGGTCCGATGAAGGCAACCGGCATCATCGAAAGCATTTGTGACCGCACCTCCTTAGCTTCTACCATCGCAGTCCCACTTCTGGCTTCTGGTGACGACGAGTGTCACCGCGCAATGACTCAACAAAGGTCTAACGAAGCAGCCAAGTGAAAGGTGAGAATAAAAAACAGAGCAGAGATCTAGAGAGATGAGTCTAGAACAAATTAACGCCAATAACAAAGTTTAATTGGAGAAGAGACGACCTGATGAATTGGCAGAGGACGGCACCAGCTTGGGATGATGACTCAGCAACTTCCAGACAGCAAGCACAGCCTCACTGTAGCATTGATTCCAATGGCCACCAACAGGACAAAATAACGGACATAGTCTTTCGGTCATTTCATCAAACACCTCCTGAGTAGTGTCCGTACATTCATTAAACGCGAGAGCAGCTTTGGTTCTGATTCCCAGAGCATGGAGAGTTCAATCGGCGGAGAGAAAATTCGAAACAGTCAGGAACCAGGCGCGAGACGTCCTTTCCCATGTGATTCGAACTTACTTCAAGCTTCCATTGATCACTGAAGTGAAAGAACGAATCGAAGGAGCGCCTCGCGGTCAGAACAGCGCAAGATCGGAACTATATCCAGACGACACTGGAACCGCAATCGAAGTCATGAACGGAGTCGCGGCCGATGAAGAGGAACTGATGCAAGATGGTGGAGACAACACTCGAATCTGACATGGTGATTCATCTCTGGCGAACCTCGGATCAACAAAAATGAAATTGGGATTCCAGGACCGAGCTTTGTTTCTTCTGGCCGTGTATTTTGTGCCTTCCTTCGTGGGTCGCCGTGGTCGGAGACGGAAGGCCGGCGGTGGCTTCCGGAGGACCTGGCAGCCGGCGGTAAAGCCGGGAGGACCGGAAATGCTACGGACGCGAAGCAGAATCAAGAACTTCCTCGTCAAATGACGAAAGTGCCCTACTTTAAAACGACGAAAATGTCCTTCTGGTTTAAATAAAAATTTCTTCTTTTTCAAATGACATTTGAAGAGCTTTGTCAAAAGTTAAGTAAACTCATAGGAGAATCTCTTGGTAATATATGGTGATAAAAGTGCTCTTTTGCTCATTAAGTGCATTCAATTTTTATGACCTTAAAGCAAATTTAAATCCATTCTAAATTTTTTTAAAAATCAGCAATTAATCAGGAAAGGATAACCTGGTCTAATGAAATTTCGATGGATTGAACGATATCTTGGGGGAATGTTAGTGAGTTGAATTGTCACTTGCTTTAATCATCTTGTCACGTTCAAAACCCGAGGATCACTCTCGAAATTACACCCTACTCGAGGGCCAATTATGAGACCTGAAAAATAGACGGCCACAATCCATCTTGGTGTAATCCGCACAGCAAAAAGTAGTTTGACTTCATGGTCCCCCTGAAGCTCACACTCTCACTTCATTCTCCTTTTTCGTGAAAATTGAAGTACATTAAATCGTTCCTTGCAATTTTATTTGCGTTATATTTTTTATTGGTATAATAGTCAATATACGTCAATGTACTAATAAATTACTTTTTTTGAAAAAGAAAAAGGTCAAAATACATAGGAAATGGTCAAATTTTTCGTGCTGTCATTCAAGCTCAATTTCCAAAATCACCAATTTCGAGTTATTTCGCATAACTCATGATTCATGTTTTAACTATTTTGTGAATTTGAAATTGACAACTTACGTCAAATTTAAGTTAATCATATTCATATCATCATAATATTATGTTTTCTTTCATTGACAGAATGATTTAAGAGAAAAATGAAATCGTTGAAAAAGGATTTGTAATGATTAATAAAATAATAAAATAATAGCATGAGTATGCCAAAATGAATCAACATGGACATCCAAATTTTTTAAGGTAACCATTTTTTTTTAGAGTACATGGACGAGTGATTTGGTTGATAGTAACAAATTCAAGGATGATTGCGCAAAATGAATCAACAGGGGACCTTCTACTGAATGAGCATCCAGATACAAAGAGAATATCAATGCCTCTTCTCTTAATTAACGGATGATGGTATATCAGCATCCTGCTGACGGAAGAGAATGGTAGAGAGAGATTTTCCTATGAGGCCCACACAAATATTTCCTCTTGAAAGTTGGAGAAAACGGAGGGAAATAAGAGGACCCTGGTCGGACCAGCTTTGCATTGATGAGACCCATATTCTTCCTAAGGCATGATTCGAAAATTATATATTCTTCCTATTATAATTTTGTTAGGTTAATGTCCTATCGTTATTACTCTTCTCCATGATAAAATATATTTGTGTCCTTCCACTACAAATTATTATTTTAATTTCTTGAAGCATTCTTTTCCATTACGTGGTCTTAGTTTTTGACATCAAGTAAGCCCGAATTGTATATGGGCTGAAGGATTCAAACTTGGCATCCAAAGGGGGAATCAAAGATAGACATGCCTCAATTCGTGGGACAAGACAAAGAGGAGGTGATTTGAACTCTTCACCTCTCAGATCTCAAGATAAGATCCAAGCCAACTAAACTAAGAGGTTACTTACAAATTAATTTAATATAAGTACATTAATCTCATTGTCAATAACTTACAAACCACACTTCTATTATTTTTTTTAAAGCATGTAACTTGCTAGTTTATATGGACATTGCTAAATCTAATCTATTTGGATATTACTAAATCCTTACAATGTTGAGATCTACCAGTAAAATTTAGAAGTTGTTAATTTACTAATCCTTTTTATGTTGGTAAAATTCTTAGATACTTTGGTAGTTATGAACCACGCTTGTAAAATTTGAAGAAGTTGGTAACCAAATTCGACAGCAAGCTTTGAATTTTTTTTCATAGAATTGCAATTTCCGAAGTAGCCGTCGGAGAGTCTTCAAAGTAGCCAAAGTGTCGTTGGACGCAAGAGCACAACGTCGGCCTGCAAACTGACCATACAATTGACAAAATCTTGTCCTCCGATAATTAAAAATAAGTGGGCCCACTCCACCATTTCTGTGTACTAAAATCGCCTTCAGACCCCACCGCCTCTGAAATGCTAGAATTGTTACAGCTGTTCCGCATGGAAGCACATCCACCTTGGACAAAAAGTAGCTGCTTATCTAGCCCGGAGGAACCGCCTACCGTCCCACACTACGTAGCTTGCCATTGGCTATAGAGCCCGCTCCTCCTATGCCAGCGATCCAGCTTCCGGGCGAGGGACCACGTCACGTGCCACGTGGCATTAATGTACCCGACTTGGTCGGTGAATGGTAAGGCCCGCCGGATATGAAAGCCACAGCTTTTGCGAGAGACCATGGAGGAAGCGCTGCGTCCCAGGTGCTATTGAGATTAAGTGAGTTCATGCATAGTCTTACATCGCAAAAAGATTTTTCCAAGAATAGAAGTTGGTTCGTGAAAAAGTAAGAGTGCGAAATTCCTCGAGAAGACATTCTACATTAATAACAATATAAAAACCCTCTCTCTATCTTCAATGCTCTCATTTAGTCTTCACATTCAGCCCTTAATATGATCTGCACTTTGAATTTTTTTTAATTAATATGTGGGTTCTTTAGGCCATGAGAACAACTACTAGGATCCAAGCTAACAACAAGAAAGTTGTCAATGCTATTTGTATGGAAAATTGTTGTTAAGTTACAAACCAAGACTCAAAATCTGGGATGCTATAACCAAGCATGTAGGTCATTAAAGTTAAAACCAGATGACAGCATCAGCAACTAACAGTAACATAGTTTCATGTGCAAATCTTGCTTCACGTACAGACACATGAATTCATCTCAATTTGTTATTGTTTATGAAGCGAGGTTACACAATCTTGGAGAGAGTGATTAGATGAGACTACAAAAAGTCCTGGCGGAACAATCGAGAAGTTAATCATGAGAGCAAAAGCGTCATTTTTGCCTTATCAGTCAAAGCCACAAATATAACATATCGACGATCATTTTACTGCAGAATGTTGGATGTGTGACATCTTATCATTTTACTTAGAGGAGCCGAATCCAATATGCATAGTTACTTCTCATCTTCATAGAGCTGGAAGTACAAAATAAATAGATCAAATGAATGAAGAAGGATCTGATCATTATAGCAGTCATTCATTCTGATAATGTATGTTGAACACATAGCTATAGCAGCAATGCTTAATTATGCATGACAAACAGTGCAATGCTGAAGAATCAACATTCAATTAAGTTTTCAGATAGGCAAAACGTGAATACAGTATGTGGATGTCATTCTCCTACACACAATCACCAACGCCAACAGGACATCAAGCTCCCATCTCTCAGCAAGAATAATGCACAAGGTGCAAAGCACTAAATTGAGATGAGCTTTGACATTGAAGAAGATAGCTATCCATCCACGATTCGGAAGAACCAGAATCAAAATAAATCAAAGACCTTGAATGCAGGTGGCTCACTGAGAATAATCCTGCAGAAGATGTTTCTTTGATCAACCCCTGGTCCTTAAGATCACGAGACCAACAGAATACATAGTTGGTTTATGGAAAGCTCAACAGACCAACTATCTCGACCAGGAGTCTGTTTCACGAATTGAAGATTCCCGAGCGCAGAATTCAAAGACTCCCGGCTCCAGAATTGAAGAATCAAGCTCTAATTGCTTCGATTTTTCCCAAATTCTAAGACAAACAAAGCATCAATTTGGAGAGTAGCTAGCTGACATGGATTTATTGTTGACTGCAATGTCAGACCTCTAACGACGATTTTGGATGGCAATTTAATGGCGGTCTAAGTTGGGACTCAAGTGAAAGTCGGTGATTTCTTAGACAAAAAAAAAAGTAAAGTGAGAATTGGGAGTTGACCTAAAATTTGTGCTTTTTTTAAGAATTAGGCCGACATGAATATTCACAAGTGAGTGTTGACCCCTAGGAGTTGAGACCCTTTGTTAATATCTATCTGTTTTGATATGGAGCCCCCAATTTCATTCTAGTGGGACTTAACGTCTAAGTAGCGCTATATGAACATGTGAAATTGACAAGGAACTTGAACATGTCATATCACTTATCCACGGCCAATAAAAAGACAACCGAACTAAGACAAAATCCATCTAATTCACGCTTGTTCCACAAATTCCAGCAGACGTTCAGAATTGTAACAGAGCATACAAGACTGTAAAATCATAATCATTTGATGACTAATTGACATGAAACTGAAGCCAAATCTTCCTACAAGTGCATATGAGTCTACTTGATCAAAATGGAATCAATGCAAGACTAAATTAATGCCGAATTCAAACAAAGCAATCACGGTCAGCATGCCATACTTCAATTCTAGCATATTCAAGTTCGGTTATGACTACGTGATCTCTAAGGGCAAAATTTGCATGAGATTCACCATAATACTTTCCTAGCATGAACATATATGATCCCATAACCAAACTAGATTCAAGTTGGAATCAAAAGCACACCAAATCAGAGATCTCTAGACAGAGTCAGCATACATGGATCGATTTCCAATAGAATCTAATTCATTTATGACGTAATTTCTTTTCAAGGGAACATGAAATTCATCATAATACAATCTTATATCACTACATATGCTTACTTGAGTGGAGTAGCATAAAATCAAGGACCAATCGACATCAACTCTGGGCCACAACAGTCACAAATCAACAAGTATCGACAAGGTTCCAGCAGATTCAAAACAAGTTCGAAATTGAATGCCTATGATTTTTTTATGAAGAAAAAAAAAACTCAAAGATGCTTATATGACCAGAATAGATCAACAATATAGCAATGAAGGGAATTCTCCGTCGAGAACTGAATCAAAATACACACCGACTTCGATGAATGGAATTTTATCAAACAGGTAGTATACATTACAGCCGAGGAGCACAGGCTCAAATCATAAATACAGCCTTAATCACAGTCGATTTGCACACAAACACAAGCAATAGCAACGGAAAACAGAGCACATGCGGAATTTAGTTGAATTTAGAACGATTAGCTATGGAGCGATTGACATTGAACATGAGTAAGGAGATAAGCGAACCAACTTCAAGGAATGGAATCGGCGAAGCAGGTAGCCATGACCGAAGTTCGAGCACACCGGCATTACAGACCTTCTTTGCGGCGGTGGAACTGTTGGCGATTGGGAAGCGGTGACGATCAGCAACGGAGCGAGCGGAAGGGATTCGATTGAAATCACCGAGAGAGTTGACTCATGGATGCTCAAAAATCACCGCTCTTTGCCCCTTCTCCCCTTCTCAGCGTTTATGTCGGGCCGTGGCTGTTGGTGGATGGAGGGCCACGGAATGAACGTGAATCGTCCCACCACCACGGCAACTGAGCATAAAAGGGAATCGACAAATCGTTAGTAGAGGAGAGTTAAGGAAGAGTAGCTATAGAGAGAGGGAGGGGGGAAGAGAGAGGGGCCACGTGATGCAGAGTGGGTGTGGGTCCCACTGAGGATTGTGCATTGTTAGCTAATACCAACTGCTTTTTCGATTCAAAGGGACGGGAGAGCCAGACCAAAAAGCAACGACATATTTAAAGAAATACCTCATTTCCTAAACGCCTACGCCTTTGTCGTTCATCTTGGTGGCGTCGCCAGTTACCATGGACTTGGTGCGGCTCTTCTCGACAGCTTTCTATATTCCAGACTTGCAAGGATGGGAAGTCCTCAGGGCACCGGAATTTCAGAGAGTATTTCTCAGGTAAGAAGTTCCTAAATTTGGGTAACTCGAAAAGTCTAAGAAGAGTTAACTTGGAGAAGGTAATTGCCGTGCCGCTCCCTTCTTCCCCTTTTTCATGGCCAGCAATTAGTTCCATATCTTCACATGACTCCACCACCAGATCTTCGATTTGCCCGAGAAATTTCGCCGTAAACGTAGTGAAAAGCATTTCCAAACGGGAGCACCTCACAACCTCTACGTCTCTCAAGTTTGGGAACGGGATGTTTGGGAGACTGTCAGACTGCCAAATGCACCTCAAGTTTTCGAGATTATGCAAAACCAGACACCTCAATTTACCACCCTCTGTATCTATCCCATCACCTTCGTATATGATCTTGATCGAACGGCATGAAATCACTTTTAGGTTCTTAAGACAGCACTGCAGCCTCTTCCACATATGGGACAGGGCTACGCATTGGAGGTTGTCGCAATATCCCAATCCAAGAGATTCCAATTTGCTAAAGGAATTGGCGGGAATTTGATTGTTCCATAACTCTTTGCACTGAAGGCCAACAATAAGTAGACTTTTTATATTGGGAAACATGACCTGCACGAGGATAATGTGAGAAAGCAGGATAAGTAGGACAAATTTATTACATTGTTCGTTCTAAAACACGATAATTCGAGAAGATAATCTGAGTAAGGGATAGAACAAACCGTCTCATTAAACAACGATTGTGGTGGTTCATTATTTTCTTCGACCATCTCGCCTAATTGCCTCTTGATTCTTGTAGGACTTCGGATGAACGCTCCCAAATTAGGGCAGTTGCAAATTCTTAGATCTACTAAGGAGTGGAAATTCATCACATCTGCCTTTGATTGACCACCACCTTTCTCGAGAACCACTTCCTTCATCTGTTCGCAATCGCTAATGTATATTTCCTTGAGTTGCATTAGCGTTGTGGCTGTGAAATTGGTGAAGAGATATCTCATGTCCGAGCAATAGTCAACATCAACTTCTTTTAGGCTAGGAAAATGCCAAATCATTCGGGAGTCACTCTCCACCAAGCATCTCAGCTTTCTTGCTCTGCTCACCCTCACTCTTTCCAATTTGGGGAGCAATTCAGTTGTTTGCTCGGTATTTTCATCAAGGGACCCACAATCAAACAATGATTTCAGGGAGGGGCATTCATAAGTATAGAAAATTTTCAGGTTGTGCAATCTCCTTATGATTGTGGAAGGGATGACGTTGAGCAGCTTAGAGCAATTTCCAATGTGGAGGGTGGCTAATTCGCAGAAGGAACTTCCAGGAAGTTCATCGTGCCATATCTTTTGGAGGATCCATTTGGCGGGTTCTTCAATGTGAAAGTGTAACGTCTTCAAGCGTGGTAAACTTGCCTGCTCATAAGATCTATGCATCAAATCGATGCTACGAAAAATTTGACAATTTGACCTAATCCTAATCGATCTATTTGATGAAATGGAAGAATGAAATTTTACTTGTGCCCTTACTCTGACAAGTGTATGTATAAATTATTAACACACTTTAACTAATAAGCCAAACAAAAATCTTCAGAAAGATTTTATTACTTGTCCCACAAAGCGCATGCCTATGGCTATTATAGGTATAATCTCAAGAGAAGGGATTCGTACCTTTTGATCAAAGAAGGAATCGGAGTTAGCATCTTGTGAATCTGAATTAGTAGTTACTGACTTTTTATTTCCGTGAGGATATGAGAAGAATTTCTTCATGGGACATCCATATATTTTTAGTTGCTCCAGTAGTGGGAACTCTATAACATCATATGTTCCTTCATCACTTCCTTCTTCATCCACAATCATGGCCTTCATAAATGGACAATTCATCACTTCAATGTCTCTAATGGCTCTAAGACATTTAGCCACATGCACCGGAAAGAGAAATGGCAGCCCTGTATTGATGACCTCGAGCTTCCCTAGGTTTTGAAATATTGATAATCCCTGTAATTGTACATCTTGTTTCCACATGCACTGCAGGTTCTGCAAGTCAACTAGCGTCAATGTCGTTAGCCGAGAGAGAATCTCGGCATCTCCAGTGAGTTTTAGCTCCTCCATGTCGAAAAGCACTTCTGTTGATGGAGAGTTGTCAATTTCCATAGACTCCAAATTTGACAGCTTTAGTATCCAGTCTGATTTTAGAATATACTTTGACCTGGATTCAGAATTTGTTATCTTTAGCCACTTTAGATTGCCGTATTTCATTGAAGGGTCACTGTAGAGTATCTCTTCCAGGCCAAGAAGTCCATTTGTTTCTACGAATTCCAAGCGAGGCAATGAAACCTGACAAAGCACCATAGTGAAACTCATTAAAGGTGAGTTTGTTAGAAGTAAAGCTATTTTCACGAGAAAATAACTAATACTCTAGGGCCAAAATACAAAAAAGAAAAAGAAAATAATTTGTCTTCCGTGAAAAGCGAAATCATTTTCACGAGGATATCCTCAGCACTATCATGCTTCTAACGCAGCACAATTGCACAACTACACAAGTCTCTCTCTCTCTCTCTCTCTCTCTCTCTCTCTCTCTCTCTCTCTCTCTTCAAAACAACTACCGTAATTTTGTTTTCTTTTGTTTTCTATTTTGACCTTCAAAATTGAAAACAATTTCATATTGGAGTTAAAGTTTTAATAATTTTCTTCTTAACTTTTTGGTTTTCATTACGAACAAGTAAATATAACCTATTCGGACTTCTTTCTATTAAGGTTCCATGACAATGTTTGTCTTTGCTTTGTAAAGTTTTGCGCTTCATTAATAAACATCATAAAACACTTTCTCAATTTGCATTTTTGGCACAACCAAATACAAGAAAACAATTCATTTTCTAGCAAAACAATTTACTAAGAAAACATTTTCCAGCAACAATGAATATTCAATGAAACAAACGAATCCTAAATACATAAATGGGCTTGACTTCTCTTAAGAATGTCAAAAACTCAATTGATTGAAATCAAATATTTAAAAGTCATTTTATTAGAGGGTGAAATGTGTAGATCTTTCATCGTGCTTGAAAGAACGGCGAAGGAAATATCCCTAGAGTAGCTCACGAAAGAAATGTCAGAAGTAAAACGGTGGTAGCATAGTCACACTGGGGAATCAATTGCCACTTGCATGTAGGTGAAACATGAATTATGTGATTCTTTGTTACGTTTTGCTCACCTTCCATTTATTTGAATCTCTGGACTTCACTGTCTTCATTTTGAAATTGTTGAATTTTGTTAATTTGTTCAAGATTCATTCTCCCATTCGTTCATTCAATAAACTCTTTTTTCTTCTCATTAAAAAATGTTAAATGAGTAAAAATTAGTCACAGTAAAAATCCATGTTAGAACCAAGTAATTAGTGCAGTTATCTAAAATTGAAAAAAAAATGGAAAAAAATCTGTCGTAGAAAAGGCTTCCCTCTGGCTATAGTTGAATGTGAATAAAAATTTATGGTTTGTGGTTTTCTTTAAATGGATTGTTTATTTGTGAATTTGTGATTCAAAATTAAAATGTACAAATAATCAAAGATAAATGCATTAAGCTATATGTTCGGTGGACACCAATAAATATCATCTTATCGTAAATCCCCGTAATAGTATGATCTAGGCATCATTTGTGAGATTAAGAATTAAGGAAATTTATATCCTTTCAATAACATAGACTGACATAGGGAGAAAAGGAAAAAGTTACCTGGATTGGAGCACCCTCAGCTCCAGTACAAAAGCTCGTCATTTTTGGTAATGCATCCAAATGCAAAATACGTAAATTAGGCAACTCAACTGTTTCATCAACAACTTCTTCTATATTTCCAGCATCATTTGTGATAATGGCTTGCATTGAGTCACAATTGCTTACTATAAGCTCTTCCAAATGTACAAGTCTTTGCATCTCTGACAAGAACCACAGGTTTTTGCATTTGGGACACCACAAGTATTTCAATTGGTCGTCTTTGACAATTTTCAATATGCTGAAGCTCCTAGAGCCACAAGGCTATTACATATCTTTTCTAGATTAATTAGATTAAAGAGGTGCAAAGACTCTAAAATTGTAAAAAGCACCATGAGAGGGAGACCATCGGATGAATTGACAATGTAATTGATTGAAGGGCTGTTGTAAATATCAAGATGCTTCAATTCCCCAAAACCCTTGGGTGCACAACTTGTGAGTGTTTTCTTGAACTCTTTCAATCCCATTTAAATGTAAGTATTGAGTTTTTTGCAGCAATTTTTTAACCCATTCTTTTGAAAGAATACTATCCCATTCTTCCAATTTGAGCTTCATGGTTCTCAAACCTCCACCATCAAACCGTCCTCCAACATCTTTTTTGCATTTCCTATGTTGATCCAAAATCTGAATCAAGTTCCCAAATGGAAAGTCATCATCCTCCAAAAGCATAGTGGGATCACAGATCGATATTTCCAAAGACTTATCTTTGTCAAGTTGTTCAATTCAACAAGCCTTGCATTACACAATTCCAACGTATTTCATCCATGCCCATCCATCTATCAAAGCTTCCTTCATATGTAATTCTTCCAAGTTGATTAAGCCTTTTAGGGCACCAGGCTCGATTATATTAAGCTCCATGCAATTGCTTAGATTCAACGATCTCAAATTCGTCAAGTCCCCGATTTCTTTAGGCAACTTAGAAATCGTGGACCTTGTAAAGTCGAGAATTTGCAATGCTTTGAGCTTGCCAATAATTGCCACATCCTCCACATTGCAATGGTCTAAGTGTAATGAGTGGAGGTTCTCGAGAATTCCAATCGAGGAAGGTAAACTAGCGATATGGATGGAGTGAATATATAGGGCTTGAAGCCCCTTCGTGGACTTGAAATCTAGCAGTCCCGAGCAATCTCCCACACCATACTGGCGTGGAAGCCGCCAACGCCAATAATTTTGTTGAAACAACATAAGTATCTTCAAGTTGGGAAACTGATTCATCATTAGTTCAGCAAGCCTATCTCTTTTAACATCAGGTAGGCATATTGCCCAACATTTCTCAAACTTCTCCTTTCGGCAGGGGTCATAATTGCTATTCATGATTAAGGAATTCTGACCTCTAAATGGAGTTGAGACAACCACCTCGCTGTAAAGATCATGTATGGTCACATTTTTCTTGTAATCGCCTCCATCTTGCAACAAACAAATGGAACGGAGGCTATCTAGAAGAGTATTCAATCTATCCCTTGCACCTTGTATCTTCTCATCGAATCTCTCAAACAAGCCCAAGCCCATGCCTAAAACAAACAAAGTTTCGACTTCAATGGTCCCACCCATAAGACCACAGAGCAAGAATAAGGACTTGGCATCCTCACTCTCCAAATGGTCGTAACTCAACTTCACTATGGTTTCCATTTTCTTCACATCTATTTTTGTCAAAGCGTTTTTCCATGCATACACACCACTATTTTTCAAAGTGCTTGCGACGGAGATAATCAAAAGAGGCAAACCTGGGAGTTTCTTGACCACTTCAGGTGCTATTTGTTTCAATTCCTCATCTACGAGCTTGTTGCCAACCGTCTTTTCAAATAGCCTGAAAGCTTCATCGTCATTTAAACATTCAAGACGAAATGTTAAATCGGCAAGCATCTTCTGCTCCAGCACGTCCTGAAATCTCGATGTGAGCAACAATTTACATTTCCCGCTCGTGTCTCCTGAAGGAATTCCAACCGCTTTCAAATCAAGTTCCTCCCATATGTCGTCCAATATTATGAGAACCTTCTCACTTGGATCCTTCTGCAATCTCTCCCGCAGACGATTTCCTCTGCCACTTTCGCTTTGCAGGTCCTTAAGATCCAATTTCAAGGCGTCAGCGATCTCGTCTTGGATATTCTTCAAGACAGGATTCTGTGATACTTTTGCTTTGACGATCATGTGGAACGGTCTCCTGTCTTTCCTGAGCTTCTTCTCGACTTCCTCCAACAGCGTAGTCTTCCCCACGCCTCCAGGCCCATAGATGCCAATCACTTTCAGCCTCTCATCATCCAGAGCTTCCATTATGCCCTGAAAGATGGAAGCTCGCGAACCGGTGATAAAGTCGCCCCCATCACTGGCCGACGAATTCACGTCGGGAGCACCGCCAACAAGCCCCGGCGGAGGATTCTCGAAGTCAACCTTCTCGAATTGACCCCGTGCAATGAGTGCCTTGATGTCCTTGACCGTCCTGCTCGCCTCTTTGCCCAGACGATAACGCGCCTTCGGGTTGGGAAGCCACCCGTAGAAACAAGTTTTCTCAGTTCTTCCGTCCTTATCCAGCACGTCAATCGCCTCCTTAGCGACGGTTTCCACTTCGTTCACCCATCTCTCGACCTTGGGTTTGATCGGCTTCATGTTGTTTCGAGCTTCACCGATGGAATGCTGCACCTCATCCCTCGCGTCATCCAAGTTCTTAACTTCATCATTAAGTTTGCGAACGTAGCGGTCAGAGAATATTATGTAGCCGCAGTGCCGACCGACCGGAGCCAACAGGCACTTTGCCACTTCGGAAGCTCCAGACACAGAGCATTTCCTCCATTTTCCCCCGTTTCGATTTCTTCTACCTTTCTGGCTTTCTTCCCATTCTTCTTTGTGGAGAAACGAGGGTTTAGAATTTATATATTCCGGGGAAGGGGAAGGCGAAACTGATGGAACCCGGAAACAACTATGACTAAAGAAGAGGAAGGATTCAATACGATGCACACATGACGGTTCTGACTAAAAGAACGGCCGCAGAAGATTTAGGCGAAAGAGAGGGCTTATAGAGCAGGAAGAAATCATTCAAACGATACACTGGTGGTCACAGAGAGGGGCACTAAGCGTTAATAAATACATGCGGCGTTACTATATTGACGTCCCCAGAGATGCCCCAAGCGTCCTCCAATGCGCACGGGCTATACAGGGATGTCATCTAATCGTATCTCCATTTGATTATGCTTGACCTTAAAGATGCTGATTTAAAACAAAGGGGCCCCACTCCATCATTTCTTTCTGGACTAAAATTGCCTTCGGATCCCACCGCTCGCGGAATGCGAGAATTATCTAGCTGTCTGCCACTATCACCGTCCATCCGTCATTTCATACGTGCCCAGCTCCAGCCAATAGCGTCGGAGCTCGCCGATGGAGCCCACCGGCCTCGGGTCTTATCAGATCGGCAAGCCCAAGCTTGAGACTAGCCCGTGACCGATGGCCAGCCACCAGCCAAGAAAAAAGAAATAAAAAATTCAAATTAAAAAAGGAAAAAAAAGAGTAAGAACTAGTAAGGATGGGAGATAAAAGAGAAGATGAGTAAAATATTTTCTTTTATTTAAAAAATAGAAAATATATTTCCTTATTTTAGAAGATTTTTTTTATGAAAAATGTTTTCCCAATTAATTTATTTTACATTAAACGAACGTTAAAAAATACATAATTTTTTTTTTTAAAACTTGTTTCTCGTGAAATAAGATTAATTAGCATAATCTTCATTTATTTTATTTTAACAGTTCTAGAAATCCCAATTTCATTTGATTAATTACACCTCATTAACTGTACCAGTGAATATAAAGTGTAATTGAATGTAAATATGCATGTTAAGGGGATCATTGACTCCATGTTAGCATAGCATGGACTTGATAATGTGAGGTTATTTCGGGGATTATATGGATCTCACGCTATCCAATGGCCGAGCCTGCCCACCTCCAACTCTGACCTCTCTCTGCTGTTAATCTACACGTAATGAATGACCCTCTTTCCAACTCTCTGCAAAATATAACGTAACAATTCACGCTTAACTTCCAAATCCTTACGAGCCTCTCCCTCCCTAACACGTGCCAAAACCGCACGTCCACCGTCGTTGCTTTGATGCTCCTCTCTCTCTCTCTCTCTCTCTCTCTCTCTCTCTCTCAAACATAGAGGAGGAGGAAGGTACAACAAAGTGATGTTAAAGAGTTAACCGGGGTAGAGTTAAAGTTTGCCGTTTGGTCATCGTCGATCGCTCAGCAATTGCCAAAGCTTCGTGTTCTTTCAACCTGTTGGTCCCATCTTTCTTTTATTTAGATGCTCTGTACGACAATTGATGCCGGACCCGCAGTACGACTTCATGCACGTGAAGGCTGCTCTATCAATGACCGAGGGATCCATCCCCACTGGATTGGTCCCATCTGTCTTTCTTTTACTTAGATGCTCTGTAGATCCTCTGTACGACAATTGACATGTGAACAATATAGTAAGATGTTCGGCCCCCTATATCAATTGTACAGAAGATAGACAATTCTAAAAATCGGAAGAGAAGAACAAAGAATATCTTTTATTTAAGAACATGTATTTACCTATATACCTAGAAATATAGAAATTAAAAAAGGACTTGCTGAAAAAGCCTCAAAACATCATGGCAATGTGTGAGGAGGAGAAAATATTCAGTGTACCAATTAACAACTTTCAAAAGAATGCAATATAAAAATCGTGTCTCCGTTAATTATTGGGTATGTGTGGAATGGAGGGACCACAATACCTAATAGAGAATGTCGATTAGCGACCCTCCATTGATACCTAAGAAATACCTACTATTAATTTTGTGCATGTTCATGGGTTTTGAGGTACATTCACAGCTCCATTGAGAGAAACTGAAGGTTCATGTACGATGTTTTTTCAGTTCTAGTATAATCATCGTTTATTTTTCAGAAGCTCACTTCAATAGTTCTAAAACAACCCAATTTCATTTATGATTACATCTCGTTAACAATTTTAATGAATATGAAGTGTATTTGTGTCTAATTATCTCTCTGACCTCTCTTTGCAGATAGTCTCCACGTAACGATCCTCTTTCCTATTCTCTGCAAAAGTAATGTAACTATTCTCTGCAAACTCCAAATCATCACGTGTCTCACTCCCACTCCTTCCCTAGCTAGCGCCAACCGCGCACGTCCGCTCACTCACGCACTCTCTCTCTAAAGCCGTGAATAATAATAATAATAATAATAATAATTTTGTAACATAAATTGATTCTCTATATGTATTCCATAAACAGGTTTCTAAATAAAGTATACTATAAATTTTCTATTTTCGAAATAAAATTTTATTTATAAATGACACAAAATGTCACGAATGGGCAGCCGATTAGTACATAGCATGAGTAATAAGAAGTTTTTTTAGTTAAAAATGTATATATTCTATATGTAACTGTGATATTCAATTTCTATATTGAAAAACAGATAATAATATATTGATCAATGAAATAAATTAAAAGAACCTCTTGCTCCTATGTAAAACATCTCCATGCACCATTGCAGGGGATGAAGACACGGTCTTGTTCATCCACTTTTTTTCTTTGCGAAAACCATCTACATCTCGTCTTTACTTTTTCATTCTTAATATAGCTTGATGGGCCTAAGAAAAATGACATGTTATAATTGCTGAGTGCAAAATATAATTTAAGTTGAGAAGTTTATCATTTGTTTAAATAATATGGATAAATGCAACTGTGGTCAAGTCGATACTTATTATTATATTTAATGAGGAATCCGACAATAGTGGAGAGTTCGTACATAGCTTCGTATCAAACGAAAGTTGACGGACACGGAGCCACCCCAAATGTTTACTCCCTTGATTCAGGGAATAAGAAGAGGGTAGAGGAAGATAAACCCGTTGGGGGCCCACAGGACACTTTCCTTCGGAAATTGGGAAGGAAAGAGAGGGGCAAATGCAAAATGAGTTCCTTCTTCCTTTAAATGACACGCTCAGCGGGGCCCATAACATGATGCATTTTCTGGATTCCTGGTCATTTCGAGATGGGACACGTTACAGATGTCTGAATTACCGTGATGGATAGAAGACGGTGAGGACGCCGATTGAACGGGAAAATGGAAAATGTGGTAGATGCCTGGACAAATTTGGTTGGGGCTCCTAAAACGTCAACCAAGTTGTCACCAACAATTTTCGGTGGAGGCGAAGGACACGGAGTAACGGGAGATGGGAAATTTTACAGATGTAGGATCCTTTTTAAAAAAGAAAATCCTAAAAATTCCTATATTGAAACTTAATATTTATCAATTGAATCTCTATCTCGTCTCACTTTCACCTTGTATGAATCTTACTAGCCCTCACCCATAGCCTCTACTCTCAAACTTAATATCCATCGATTGACAATCTCAATTCTTAACTTGTAATACGAGTTTAAATTTTTTACTAATCTTGCAATAAAGAATGAGAAACTTCTTCATTTTGCTTCATTTTTTGCTTTACTTTGACTTGCTTTTTTGCAATGAGCTTATGAAGCTTTGTGGGAACATTTCCACAAATTTATTTGTGGGCTAGACCGGACTGATAGTTTGGTTCTTTGGTGGATCTATAAAATCAATGGATGATCCCGATTTTAATTTTTCTGAATTAATTTTTAGTGAGTGATTTTTTATTCTAGAATGAAAATCGCTCAATCATGTTCACCTTTAATTTAATGGTCAAGCGTGACCGCCTCCCTCTGTCACCTCTCTCTGCTGTTAACCTATGCGTAATGACATTATTTTCAACTATCCGCAAAATATAATGTAACAATTCACGCTTAAACTCCAAAAAAAAAAAAACTCCAAGTCCTTACGTTCCCCTCCTCCCAAACACGTGTCAATTGCACGTCCACTGTCGTTGCTATGATGCTGCTGCTGCTGCTCTCTCTCTCTCTCTGAAATGCATAGGAGGGGGAAAGATAGAACGAAGTGATGTTAACAGTTAATCGAGTTAAAAGTTTGCTGTTCGGTCATCGGTCACTTTGCAATTATTAAAGCTTTGTGTTACGTCAACCTGATGGTGCGGATGGGCAGTGCGGCTTCATGCACGTGAAGCCTACTCGGTCGATCAACGAGGGACCCAACTCCACCAAGCCATGCCATCTGTCTTTGCTCATGCTCTGTATGACAATTGGATAATGTTTAGCCCCCTACAACAATCATACAGAAGAGAGGTCTTACGTTCTGATAACGCTCAATTTATTTGACAAAACGTTATGAATATTAACAAAATACAGCCGGACCGGATTTATTCGAAAATCGGATCAGATCACCCGAAAAATAAAATTCAATCTCATGATGCATCCGGACAGTATAGCTTTATACATTGTGGATCGTGTTGCAATTATTGAAGCTTCTTGTTTTTCAACCTCACGATGAGGGACCCAACTCCATTGTACTCTCCTCTCTCTCTCTCTCTCTAAACGTCGTCCCATCTGGCTTCGACTTAATATGTGCAAAGCCATATACAATTGTATGTTTGATCCCAAATTCGTACAAGTTATTTTACGTATAACAGCAACAAATATTCTGAAAAAAGCAACCTCTAAATTCCGTGGATTATCCTAACAAAAAAAACGTGTTTGATCAATCACCCAAAACAAAAACCGCTTTAAATGATGGGAAGACATACTATAAATATAGTTCGAAAATTTAAATAACCCGATATAATCAAATAGTCATCATGCACATATAGTTTGGTATAATTGTTATTCTATCAATTATGGACCTAACAAAAATTTCTAGTTAGAAAGGTATATTATATATTATATATGTAGCCATAATATTCAATTATTATATTGAAAAACAGATAGTACAAGATAATGAATTATAAGATATCGATTAAGGAAAGAAATTAAAAGAACCTCTTGCTTATATGTAAAACATCTCCATGCTCATTCATCCACTTTGTTTCTTTGTGAAAACCCTCAGGATCTCGTCTTTAACTTCTTCATTCTTAGTATAGCTTTGATGGGCTTGAGGAAAATGAAGAACTAGAATTGCCAAAATGCAAAACATAATTTGAGTTGAGAAGCTTGTCGATGTTATTGATGTAATTTTGAGTAACATCTACAAATGCAATTATAGTCAAGTGGATACATCTTATTATTAACAAGGACATCGTCACTCATAGGAGAATTCTTATATCTTGGGTTTCACATAAAGCAAAAGATGTTATTTGCGGACAGGAACCACTCCAAATGTTCACTCCCTTGATTCAAGGAATTCGAAGAGAACGGTGGAGAAAGATTTTCCTGTGGGGGCTCACAAGATACTCTCCTCCGGAAAGTGGGAGGAAAGAGGGGGGAAATGCAAAATGAGTTCCTTCTTCCCTTAAATGGCAAGTTCAGTGAACCCATAACGTAACGCATACTCTTGGTCATTTTTGGGATGGGACACGTGATACATGTCTGAGTTGCCGGGAAGGATAGAAGACAGTGAGAACGCAGAATGAACGAGGAGATGGGAAATGTGATAAGATGCCTGAACAGGATTGGTCGAAGCTCCTGCAACGTCAACAAAGCTGTCACCCCAACTTTCGGTGAAGGATAGAGAGGATGCAGAGTGACTGCGAGATGAGAAATTTTACAGATGTCCAAATTTGATGGGTTGAGGTTCCGAAATTAAAAAGAAAAGAAAAAAATAAAAAACGAAAATAAAAAGAAAAATAAAGTAAAAAAATTCCAATTTTTAGAAAATAAAAAAAAAAACAAAAAACAGAGTGGGAACTAAAGGAATGTGAGATAAAAAAGAGAGTATAAAAAACATTTTTTCCCATTTTAAAAGACTTTTAAAATATTTTTCTAATAATTTTTTTTTTTGTGAAATGTGTCGGAAAATTCAAAAAATATTTTTCTATAAGTTAATTTTTTTTTTTGGAATGAACAAAGCCTTAGTACAATAATGCTTTCTCCTGCCGTACAATATAGCCACCATCTGATTTGGCCAAAATGTTATTCTTGTGAAGAGTTTGTATTATTATCCTTGTACAAGCATCTCTCAAATAATAAGTTTGCAAATGGCCCTAGCAATATAAGAGGATAACTTCGGGAAAATGTCATTACAAGTTCCTTTTTTATTTTTTAATCTAATTTAATTAATGGAATATGTCTAGGTTTTGAGCTACATACACAACTCCATAGAGGGAAATTGAAGGTTCATAGAAGATGCCTTTTACATTTTTGGTATAGAAGTTACTAATTGTAATCATCATTTATTTCTCAAAATCACACTTTAATAGTTCTAAGGAATATCCAATTTCATCTTATTGATTATACCTCATTAATCAATCCAATGAATATGAAGTGTATTTCTATATAATTATGTGCATGTTTAAGGAGATCATTACCCACATATCAGTGTTGCATGCACTCTGATAATGTTTGCTTATTTCATGGATTATATGGATCTCTCGATCTCTCTATTTAATCTCTCTTTGATAATAACTTCCACATGATGACACTTTTTCAGATTCTCTGCAAATATGAGTGACACAACAATTCACAAAGCTGACGCTTCTCCTTGCCATACTTCAAGTCCTTACGCGTCTTCCCTACCCTCTCCCTGACACGTCCACCATCGTAGCTTTGATGCTGCTCGCTCCCTCTGTCTGTCTCTGTCTCCTCTCCCTCTCTGAAGCGCGGAGGAGGATGAAGACACAACAAACTAAGGTTAAGAGTTAACCAAGGTGGAGTTAAGTTTTTTCTTTCGGTCGTCGGTCATTCGACAATTATTAAAGCTTCATGTTACGTCAATCTTATTCATGCTGTAGATGGGCGGTATGACTTCGATGCATAGTGAGTTACCTTGCAAAGATATTTACCTCGAAAAAGTGGGAGGGAAGAGAGGGGAAATGCAAAATGCAAAATGAGTTCCTCCTTCCCTCAAATGACGAGCTCAACGGGCCCATAATCATTACATTTTCTAGACTCTTAGTCATTTCGAGATGGGACATGTGACAAACGTCTGAGTTAGGGGAAGGAAAGAAGACAAGATAGTGACAACACAGATTGAACGGGGGAGATTAGAAATGTGGATAGATGTCTGAACAAGATTGGTCGAAGCTCCTAATGCGTCAACGAAGCAGTCACCAACAACTTTCGGTGAAGGATAGAAAGGACGCACAGTGACTATGATAGAGATGTCCGAATTTGATGGGTTGAGGTCCCGAAATTATCTGCGGAGGTGTCGGCAACACCTAAGGTGAAAGACAGAAGTCAGTGAAGGATGGAAGTATAGTGAATGGGAGATGGGAAATGTGATGGGCATTCGAAAGAGACGGGTTGAAGCTCCAAAAATATCTATGAAGTTGTCGGCAACACTTTCATTTTGCGATGGATCCTCGACCATCTGAAAATGTTCTAATGGCTGTTCATGAACCCGAATAGATTTTAGTTAGGATGGCCAACGGGCTGTGCCGGTTTGACCTGTGCTCTTGGGCCACATGCGCCCCAAGAAAAAAAGGGGCAGGCGTCGAGCACTTCGGTGTCAATTGCTGGTGAGGTGAATGAATATCTCAGCAAGGATGATGGAAATTACATTTGAAAAATTTGAGGAAGACAATGTCGACAGCAGTGGAAGGCCAAACCGTCGTGTTTTCCTATTCTTTCCATGGTGAACGTGACATGCTCACTTTATCAAAATTCTCGACCATTATTATTAGAAACAGTAGGCAAAGATTGAGTAATTAAAATATGAAAAATGTTTACCGCCTGCATCTCTTGGCTCGTTCTCAATGCGCATAGGTTGTCTATGCCTACATTTTAAAATATGCTTGACCTTAAAGAACCCAAATTTATTTTTTGAAAAAAAAAGTCTACAAAGTCTTGTGCTCTACTGCCATTCCTTTGTAAATATGAGATCTGTCTAACTGTCCTCCATTGTCATTCTCTATGGAAGCTTATCATCGGCCTTTAATTTGTTGTTATGACTTGACTTTTGTAATTTCGCATGGATTGCAATTTCGTGTGCTAGAATACCAAACAAAATTCATACAAGAGAAGGATTTTGTTTTCTATAATTAGTTGCGACATCATTATACATCCAGTGAAAGCCAAACAACATAATCGAGAAATATTTGTTTTTCCCCATAATCTAACTTCTCGAAACTTATCATCAACATTTCATGGACTTCCATGGAGAACTACCCATAATTTCTTCAACGTGTCAATTCAATTTGTTTTATCTTGACAAGAAAGAAATGGACCGGTAACCTCAAGAGCCAAAGGAATCATTTCTAGAGTTGAAAATGTTCCGACGAGCTGTCATGACCATTTATAAGCGAGTCTCTTTTTAGGGCATGTCTTCTCAAAAGTTGAAGGGCTTGATCAAAACCAAATAATAGTTCCTCGCTAGTTGCTTGAACCTCTCATTTTATGCCATGTGTGAAATGCAACAAGAGTGATGCAACACCATGTCTAAGGTCTCGTCGTTCAAATATTCTTTTTCAGCATTTGAGCTCAAACCCAAAAATGAAATAAAAGAAAAACAAAAATGAATGTCAGATACTTCCATATATTTGCCTTTTTTATCAAAGATTCCATGATCTTTTATCAATATGAAATTATATTTCATCAAAAATTTTCTCGAAGTCATCATAAGTCTTTAACTTAACCTGTATTTTTTCTCCACGTGGAATTTGGAAAGCTTGGCTCATATTTCGTCTTTTTGTCGACAAGAATAGATCTGCCCATGCTCTCATGTATCGTGTAAGGCTTCGTCTACCGAAAGCAGGCGTGGCCTCCAAAGTTGTTCTAAGTAGGAGAAGTTGAGATTCAAGTGCAGAATCCGACGTGATCGTTAGCCACTACAAACTGTGAATGATGTTTTATCGGCAACAATATATGTAGGTGCTAATAAATAAATAAAAATCGAGAAATATACACATGTCAATTGCTTGAATATCCTAATAAATGAAAAACTTGATTCTAGTTTTTTTTTTTTTTTTTAAGTTGCAGTTCTCTTATGTATTCATGTTTCGGCTTGTCATCTGATCATCTTTCACAACATCTACGAAATCTCCAAAAAGAAAAAGTTCCTCCATCTGAGTACGCTTGATTGAAAACAAATGGACCATTCCACCATTTCTATTGTATTGAAATTGACTTCAGTCCCCACCAGCTAAAAATTACGAGAGCTATGCTTGGCTCTAGCATATCAGCGGCAGCCAGAGTCCAGATTTTGATTCGGATAATGCACTCCAATTCCAGTCACTTCACGAGTTCTTTACGTATCAGCTTTACTAAAGTTGGACAATAATAGAGTCCACTTAGTGCGAGTGCAATAATGCTTTCTCCTGTCATGCGTACTAAATGGCCACCGTCTGTTTTAGCCAAAATGCTTTTCTCGTCAGGAGTTTGGTGTTATTTATCTTGTAGAAGCATCTCTCAAGTAATAAGTCCGTGACTGGCGCTAGCAATATAAGGTTAACTTCGGAAAAATGTCATCACAAGTTCCTTTTTCTATTTTTTAATCTAATTTAATTAATGGAATATTTATAGGTTTTGGGTTACATGTACAAACCGAAGGTTCAGGGAAGATGTCTTTATTATTTTTTTGTGTCAAAGTTACTAATTATAATCATCATTGATTTCTCAAAACCACACTTCAATAGTTTTAAAAAAGCCCAAATTTATTTGATTGATTACACTTCATTAACAGATCCAATGAATATGAATTGTACTTGTAAAAAATTATGTATATGTTAAGGGGATCATTAATCCCATCTTAGTGTTGCATTCACTCGATAATGTCAGCTTACAACTTATTTCATGGATTATACAGATCTTTCTATCTCTGTCTAATCTCTCTTTCCTAATACCCTCCACGTAATTCCCTGCAAAAATAAATAACGTTACAATTTACAGAGCCGACGCTTCTCATTGCCAAACTCCAAGTCCTTACACGTCTCCCCTTCCCTGACACGTCCACCATCGTTGCTTTGACGCTGCTCTCTCTCTCTCTAAAACGCAGAGGAGGAGGAGCACAAAGACGGAACAAAATGAGGTTAAGAGTTAACCAGGGTAGAGTTAAGTTTTGCTTTTTGACCATCGTCAGTCAATCGACAATTATTAGAGCTTCACCAATCTCATTTATGTTGTAGATGGGCGGTTTGAATTTGATGCATCGTGGGTCACGTTGCAAAGATATTTTCCTCCTAAAGATGGGAGGGATGAGAGGGGAAATGCAAAATGAGTTCCTTCTTCCCATAAACTATGAGTTCAATAGGCCCATAATATAGTACATTTCCTTGACTCTTGTCATTTCGGGATCAGACGTGACAGATATTTGAATGAGATGGGTTGAAGCTCCAAAACTATCTACATGGTGTCGGCAGCACAACACTTCTAGGAAAGGGCTCTCGACTCTCAGAAAATGGTTTAAAGTTCTTTTTGTGTTTTGGCCATCGGTCACTTGAAAATAAAGTTCTTTTTGAAGCTTTGGTCATAACGTCAACGTCAATCTCATTGATGCTGCGAATGGGCAGTACGACTTCGATGGATCGTGGATCACGTTGCAAAGATATTTTCCTCCAATAAGTGGAAGGAAATAGAGGGGAGATGCTGAGTTCTTCCTTCCCTCAAACGACGAGCTCAGTGGGCCCATGATATATTACATTTTCTGGATTCTTAGTCATTTCGAGATGGGAAAAGTCACAGACGTCTGAGTTACGGTGATGGATAGAAGACAGTGAGGACACGGATTGAATGGGGAGATGGGAAATGTGGATAGATGTCTGAATGAGATTGGTCGAGGCTCCTAAAATGTCAACGAAGCTGTCGCCAATAACTTTCGGTGAAGGATAGAGAGGACACAGAGTGACTGCGAGATGGGAAATTTTACAGATGTCCGAATTTGATGGGTTGAGGTTCCGGAATTATCTGCGAAGGTGTCGGCAACACTTTCGGTGAAAGACTGGAGATAGTGAAAGGACGGACATAAAAGTGAATGCGAAATGGGGAATGTGTGGGATGTTCGAACGAGATACGTTCAAGCTCCAAAAATATCTATGAAGCCGTCAGCAGCACTTTTCTTTTTGCGAAGCATCCTCAACTATCTGAAACTGTTCCAACGTCTGTACATGAAGCCGAATAGATTTTAGTTAGGATGGTCAATGGGCCGTGCCAGTTCGGACCGGTGCTCTTGGGCCACATGCGCCCCAAGAAAAAAAGGGGACAGGCCTCGAGCACTTCGGAATCAATTGCTGGTGAGATGAATGCATACCTCTACAAGGATGATGGAAACTAAATTTGAAAATTTTGAGGAAGATAATGTCCACGGTCGTGGAAGGCCAAACCGTTGTGTTTTCCTATTCTTTCCATGGTGAAACGTGACATGCTCACTCCATCAGTGTGGATTGTACTGTCAAAATCCACCTTCACTAATATCAAATAGATTATTAGAGAATATGGAAAATGTCTATCGCCTGCATCTCTTGGCTCGTTCTCAATGGGCATAGGTTGTTTATGCCTACATTTGTTTATGCATGAACTTAAAGAACCCAAACTTATTTTTTTGAAAAAAAAAATGTCTACAAAATCTTGTGCTATGCTGATTTAAAACAAGTTGGGCCACTATGCCATTCCTTTGTAAATACGAGATCTGTCCAGTTATCTTGCATTATCATTCTCTATGGAAGCTTATCATCAACCTTTAATTTGCCGTTATGACTTGACTCCTATAATTTCGCATCGATTGCAACTTTGCCTCCTAGAATACCAAAGAAAGTTTATATAAGAGAAGGATTTTGTTTTCTCTAATTAGTTGCAACATCATTATCGACTCAGCGAAAGCCAAACAACATAATTGAGAAATATATGTTTTTCCCCATAATCTAACTTCTCCAAACTTATCATCAACATTTCATGGACTTCCTTGGGAGAACTACCCATAATTTCTTCAATGTGTCTATTCACTTTGTTTTATCTTGACAAGAAAGAAATGGACCGATAACCTCAACAGCCACAAAAATCATTTCTAAAGTTGAAATGGCATTTTCAGCAGGCTGTCATGACCATTTGTAAGCGAGTCTCCTTTTAGGGCTTGTTTTCTCAAAATCTGAGGGGCTTGATCAAAGCCAAATAATAGTTCCTCGCTAATTTCTCGAACCTCTCATTTTATGCCACGTGCCAAACACAACAACGATAATGCAATATTGTGTCTTAAGTCTCATCGTTCAAATATTATTTTTCAGCATTTGAGCTCACACTAAAAAAACAAAAATGTAATAAAAGAAAAGAACATTAGATTCTCCTAAACAAACAAAAGGAGCAAATGAAACTTGAAGGGTCAGATGCTCAGTGCGGACTACTTCGCCATATATTTGCCTTTTTCCCGTATGGAGACAAAATTGTCCATTATTATCATTATTGTCGCAAAAGATTATGGTTTTGCATGTAAAGGAAATTTTCTCGAAGTCATCATGGAAGAGTCACAGCCCGTCATCGAGGGGCATCAACAAAGACTCAAATGCTTTTGTTGGACATTCTATTTGGAGTTTCTCCAACCCACAACAATCTTTGGCCACGAATAGGTGAATGCGTTCGCCACCAGATTCTCTTCAAATTAATTGCACCAAGTTATTTGCATAATTATCCCGAAATCGAGAATAGACTAGGAAATCAACTTGTGACTTTTGACTTGCAAATTAAGTTTAGGATCACTCGACTAACCACCTGATTGGTTTTTAGGTGAAACTTTATAAAAATTATTTTTTTTCATAAACATATGTTATTTTCAACATGTTTATTCATTTCTTTAGCTTTTTCCTCGACTCTTTGCCTTGTTTAATCATTTCTTCACTTTGAAAACTTTACATAAATTGAAAAAGAATCCTCAAACAAGAAAAGTAAAATATGAAGGAATCATCTATCACTAAAGAAAGCCATCTCTCTCCTTGTAACGATCTTTGTGTAATCTTCCATTGTGATTTCTGGGATTTCGACCCACCAAATGGGCGAGATCAGACCTAGGGTCTCTATGAATCCGAGTCATAAATCAAGTCGTTTTAAATGATTCAATATTTCAGCAGCACATACAGTATTCTATTTGACTGGATTGTCCCATTTATGTGGCCCATTTCTTCCATTGTTCAATAAAAATCTACTCCAGCCTTTGGTACGTGACGATTTTACGCAACAAAGCAAACAACGTCTTGTACTTTGTCCATGATGGCATGATATTCTTCTTCAAATTTTAGGGTAAATATATTTGAAACTATTGACATCGAATGATAAAAGAATTATAAATTAACAAAAGGCTAATTTGGTCCGACTCATGCCGCCCACAAGAGCAACCCAATGATTTAATCCGCGGCCCAGACCCATCAACCCATCACCGCAACATTTCAGCTATTTTCCTCTCTCTCTCTCTCTCTCTCTCTCTCTCTTCATGTTCCTTTTCTCTGCCTAGCAACGTCTCTGCCAGAAGACTTTCAAGCGCACCAGATGCAGATCATTATTGCCATCGCCACTCCTTTCCATGAACTCAGGCTGCAGCTGATGTCCTGCCGTTGCTTCCTTCTTATTCGGCCATTTTGCTATTCAGCGAAGCTCCAACTCGATCCCTCTGATGCAGTGAATTATGCGAGGTGGAATTGACTCCAGAGTTCCTTCGTCGGATTCAGACTTAAAAGCAGTTTGAGTTTAATCTTTACTGAGAGAGACAGGCTCGATCATTGAGATTTTGTGCACTCGGTTTCTTTTCCAAAACAATTAGCAACTCGAATCGAAATGCGGGAAACTGAAATGGCGAGCAAATTGAAAGTACAGGTGAAAAATTGAATAGGAAAATCTAGACTTGTATTGAAATCGACAATGTATTTAGAGAAAACTAGAAGTGTACAATGAAATTTACAGATGCTGATGTCGGCTTCAATCAGCTTCGTGTTGTTTTGAGCTTCACTGATGGAACACTGCACCCTTTGTCTCACGCCAATCAACTTCACAGCTTCCTCCTTAGGGTTGCGAACATAGCTATCGGAGAATATCATGTCGTAGCATACAATCAAAGGTCCAATTCGTGGAATTTCATGATCCAACTTGCAATGTGAAAGACAATTGATCGCACCACCACTTTAGGACCAAATATATCGAACAGAACCTTTCAATGAATGGAATCCTAGAATAAGCTTCCGTCCACAGAACCTTTCAATAAATGGTAAAATACCATTCCGGACATCTAGAAGGTGTACACACAGAGGAAGGTCCGAAGAAGGCAACCGGTATTATCGAAAGCAATTGCGACCCCACCTCCTTGGCTTATACCGTCATGGTCCTGCATCTGGCTTTTGGTGATGAGGAGTGTTTGGGCGCGACGACTCAACAGAGGTCCGACGAAGCAGTCAAGTGAAAGGCGAGAGAAAAAAACAGAACAGAGATCAAGAGACGAGTCTAGAAACAAATCGACACTGATAACAAAGTTTAATTGGAGGAGACGACCTGATGATTTGGTGGCGATGATGGCACGAACTCGAGATGATGACTCAGCGAATTTCCAGACAGCGAGCACAACCTCACTATAGCATTAATTCTAATGGCCGGCAGCGGGACAGAATAACGGATAGAGTCTTTCGGTCATTTCATCGAACATTTCCTGAGCAGTATCCGTACCTTCATTAGACGCGAGAGCAGCTTTGGTTTTGATTCACAGAGCTTGGAGAGTTCAATCGGCAGAGAGAAAATTCGAAAGTTTCAGGAACCGGGGGTGAGACGTCATTTCCCATGTGATTCGAACTTACTGCAAGCTTCCACTGATCACGGAAGTGAAAGAACGAATCAAAGGAGCGTCTCGCAGTTAGAACAGCACACGATCGGAACTGCCACAAGACGACGCTGGAACCGCAATCGAAGTCATGAACGGAGTCGCGGCTAATGAAGATGAACTGATGCGAGATGGTGGAGACGTCACAACACTCGAATCTGGCAGTGATTCACCTCCGGCGAACCTCGAATCAACGAAAATGAAGTTTGGATTCCAGGATCGAGCTTCGTTTCTTCTGTGCGTGTATTGTGTGCCTTCCTTCGTGCTGCCTCACGTGGTCGGAGATGGAAGACCGGCGGTGGCTTCCGGTGGAACTGGCGACCGCCGGTCAAGATAGAGAGGCCGTGAGAGGCTACGGACGTGAAGCAGAATCGATAACTTCCTTGTCAAATGACGAAAGTGCCCTGCTTTAAAACGACGAAAATGTCCTTCTGGTTATTGCTATTTTTTAACCGAATTCATGAGAGAAGGAAAAATACTTGTTTTGATCTATTTTACGAGAAGAACAACTGGATGATATTGTTAAAAGCGTAGTTTTAGTTAGTAAACTTGTCGAAATCTATCGAAATCTATCTTGTGAATTTTTGAAAGAGCCTAAAAATCTAATATATTTTACTAAAATTGACTTTAAGCACATTAACTTCATTCACATTTTAATAAAATAATTCTTCTTTTTCCAAATAATATTTGAAGAGTTTTTCAAGAGTAAAGTAAACGCATAGGAAAATCTCTCAGTAATACATGGTGATAAAAGGGCTCTTTGCTCATTAAGTGCATTCAGTTTTGATGACCTTAAAGCAAATTTAATCTTTAGGTTTCATACGCACAAAATATGAAAATCTTACTCTTTTCATCTTATAAAATTTCGTGTTCTGAAATCTTCATATGCAAATTAATCTTTAAGCTTCATGCGGATGACACCGTCTTATAATGCTATTAGTTACTATAATAATGTTTCACTTAACGTAAAAAAAAGGGGAAAAATTAAATCATAAGCCTTAAAACTGGTCAAGTATTGCACTTGATTCCTAAAATTAAATTTTCACAGTTCGTTGACCAATGACGGGTCCTTGCCAGTGTCATTGTCCAGTTACTGCAGGAGAATGTTGGAGAGCCAAATTAAGAGCTCTTAAAAGATCTAAAGGTTCAGAATGCAAATTCATAATGGAGTTATTGACAAAAAAACAAAAATCATGATGGAGAACTTAGTGGCTGAGCAATGGCCATGCATGCGTGGACAATGAGCATGATAAAAATTTGATTTTTCACGAAATTAAGCAGGCATAACGCTCTTTCAAAAGTCTTTGTTTTTACTATAGAATAGATAAAATAATAATATAAAAGGATTAACTTGTCGTATTTTAAGTAATCCAAATTACATAAAAGGGAATTCGGTCAGAGAAGCCATGCTCAGCGCTAAGAGATGGTCCGAATGACAAATCAAAGTGCTGGTTAGATTAGCAAGCAATTACCTGTTGCACCCATTGGATTAAGATAATCGTCAATTAAAAATTGGCTTTTACTGGAATTTCACCTAACGATAATGACATTCACTTTGTGTCATTATTCGATTATCGGGTTCGAAGCTTCCCCACTCACCAATGTCTTGGTCTGGCTCTGTTCCACAGCTTACTTTGCTGAAGATTACAAAGGATGGGGATGCTACATTATGTATGTCAGGTAAGAAAGTCCTGAATATGTGCAACTTGAAAAGTCTAAGAGTAGGTAACTCAAAGAAGATGATTGTTGTTTCGATTGGAAGACCGCTGTACTGCCAAGTTTGCCTCAAATTTCGAGATCATGCAAAATCAACCCAGACAATTTACCATTCTTTATAACCGTCCCATTATTTTTTGTATATGAACTTGATTGAACGGTATGAAATCACTTCTAGGAAATCGAGACAGCGCCGTAGCCTATCCCATATGAGATGGGGCAATATGTAGGAGATTGTCACGGTGCTCCAATCGAAGAAATTTCAATTTGTAAAAGGAATTAATGGGAATTTGATGATTCCATGGCTCTTTGCATTGAGTGTCTTCAATTTCCATTTGGGAAATGTAAGCTGCACAAGAGAGTAGGATATTTGGACATATTATTACATTGATCCTCTTCAGCCATCATGCCAAATGGCCACTTGACACTTGCGGGCCTCAGGATATTTGGACATATTATTGCATTGATCCTCTTCGGCCGTCACGCCAAACGGCCTCTCTACGCTTCTAGGACTCGAGATGAACTCTCCAAAGTTACGGCACCGCAAAATTCTTAGATGTCCTGAGGATGCAAAATCCTATGAACAACTTCTTGCGTTGAAAAAATATCACAGGTTATCGAGCTCCTCATGTGTCATTGAACTTAAACAAGGGAAACTCATCACTCCTGTCTTTGATCGACCACCTTCTTCCTCAGGAACCACTTCATCTGTTCGCAGTTGGTAATGTATAGGCTCTCAAGTTTATAGATGTTCGCAGTTCCCTACCTGGCTCGGGAAGTGGGATGGTGGACGAACCCGAAGATCGGATTGTGTCCGTTTGCCTGAGCAGGTTGTGACGGCGATCGGCGACTGGCGACCGGCTACTGGAAACTCTCCATCCGCTCTCACTCGCAGCTCTATTACACCCTCACGCTCCCCTTCAGTTTCATTCTTCAACTAATGAGGTCCTTTCAACAATCACACTTAGCAATTCCTAATAGCCACCCGACTTTTTGGACAGAGGCACGGTCAGTTTGTCATCCTTGAACAACTTAGGATTGCAGCTAGCGATGGCTCCCAGAGTAGCACCCAAAATAACCTGACAGATTTCCCACTCAACCAGAGAAAAGCGACCAGAGAATCAGGTGAAACTCCGTGTTGCCATCAGCAAAGCAGTCGCGAGGCAAGAAATGAACAGCGAAACGATTGTGAATAAAAGGGGAGCCACAATTATGAAGAAAGCTTTGACAAGAAGCAAAGAACAGGATGACATAAAAAGACGTTTCCAGAAAGGCACGCAAGACTTCGCGGTTTAGCTAGAACTAGCCCTTAAATGCACGTACAGGATGAACTTAAGCAGCATTCCTACTGCCCTAAAATGAGTGATACTCTTGGCATCTGGAAGGAGTTCGGAAGTCTGGAATCATCACATCCCTCCCTTTCTTTCCGTTCAGGAATGCGTGCGACCCTTTGTAAGAAACATATACATGTACATCCGAGCTAGTAACTAGGTAAGCACTAGCCACTCTGGCTCCTTTAAAAGTGTACTGGGTTTGAAGCATGCAGAGCAACTATAATGTCCATATATGAAGAGTATAAGAAAAAAGCAATGATTACGGTACAGCAAGCTTTACTACTTCGAATCTATACGGCTCCAAGCGTCGCACTTAAAGTTCATTTCTTGGGCAATGTCTTTGGCTTCATCCTCATGCTGGCTCTTCTTATGACATCCCAAGCCTTTTTTGGGGCCTTGACACCTTGTTGTGAAGCGAAAAATGACTCATACCCAGGTGAGTCGAAAGCAAACCCAGTGTGCTTGGATGTCTCGCGTGGAAGTAGAGAAATAGCAAAGCTCCTCTCTTGATCTCGCGTGAGGTGGTTCCTGATTTGCAAGTTTTCTGCCATGGTGTTATCGTCGGGCTCGTAGCTGTGAATTTCCTGTACTATCTGATAATCATATGGGAAGAACCACCTTTGAACCCTGTAACCAGGTGCATGAAAAATTAGTGGGGAAGAAAAAAAGAAACTAATCAGAGGAAATATCTATTGCAATTTCTTGAAGAAAACACGCATTGCTAATGAACAGAATCCGCAAAATAGAATATGGTGAATCCAGAAATCAATCACGTGAGACAAGCGAGCTGTCAAGTTTCCACAAGCCAATAAATACTAATACAAATTAACGTTGATGTATGGATTTATCCTGTGACCGCATTACAGAAATCGGGCAATGTTCAGCCTGGAGAGGAGGAAGAGGGGTTACAGGGAGACAGAGAGAGAGAGAGAGAGAGAGAGAGAGAGAGAGAGAGAGAGAGAAGCAGGGCAGATGCGATTCCCAAATGATGGACCATCTGAGACACACCAATAAATTTATAAAAAAAACTGGAAAAGCATGGAAACGACAAGCAATGTATCTTGTCTTGGACCAAATAGGGAAAAAGGAGCCATGAAATAGACAATGAAGATGAGGAGGGCTATTTGAAAGAAAAAGGAGGTCCTCCATTATATTGTTCGTGACAAACGTCCTTCGTCACTTTTAGAAAAAGCCAAATTGCGGAATCGCAATCGGTATTCATGAGCCAATTTACTCAAGGACCATGTTACGATATATCTCCCGGTTTGTAAGCGAGAAATATGCCTAAGACTAGAAAAGCCTTAGTTCTTTTTTTCGGCCAGATATAAGTCCGAGACCTTACCCTTGCCATAAGAAGTTACCAAGCAGCGTGACAATCGGAACCAGAAGAAATGTTAGGTAGAAGTAGATTGTACTCATTATTACATGGCCGACATGGTAGAGATTTCCCTGCACATA
The DNA here is from genome assembly GCA_014182895.1 of Angophora floribunda. NCBI lineage: Eukaryota > Viridiplantae > Streptophyta > Magnoliopsida > Myrtales > Myrtaceae > Angophora > Angophora floribunda. The sequence continues at coordinate 3,126,226 of CM024711.1, read as the reverse complement.
CATGTAATAAGACGACTTTCAGGATAATTGCTATCCAATAAAGGACTAGCCAAGGTAAAGGGAGGGAAAGAAGCCCGAGAAGGGAGAAGACTCACCCTTGTAAGTGAACACATGAAAACAAAAGCAAACCAAGCAAGGATGCTTAAACTGATAGCGACATGATGCCATCTTGTAATTGAATTACACATCAAAAGAAGGCGCAAGTTGACAGTGACAACAACACAGGTGAATGCCATCGTGCTGACGTCCCAGAGGCCGAGCATTTTTCCCGATGAATTTAGGCCAGCAGAACTAGAAGCTGTCCCAAAGTGATAAAAGACGAGAGACTGGTAGACTGCAGACAAAGCCCAGACTGCCATGTCTCTCCAACTGAAGTATGAATTCCGCATTCCCTCCTTATACAGTTGTGGATACTCCTTCGAAAGTACCGCACTAACATCCTGGATAAACATGCAATAACACTGTCAAGTATTTGCTCCTATCGTGATTTGTGTTGGAGTATATTTATGAATATGAGTCGACGGTTAGCAGGTGGTCCCAAATAAAGAAATCGGAGCTTTGTTAGTCTCTAATGATTTATGAATGGAGCTAATACGTAGAGAGCCACCAAGAGAGAGGGACCCAAATCAAAACCCCCACTTTATCTTTCCTCTTGCTTTAGTAAAAGACCCTAGCTGTAATTATTCAACAAGCCCCTCAAACGTGAATTGAGTCGAGTTTGGATTGGATCATAAATAATCCAAGCCAAATTGATCCATCTAATCATTTTTGACCCATTTATTTGCAACGCAAAATTTTTTGATTTATACCCAACTCGACCAAACCTATTCCAGACCCGTCTCGAGATTCATTTTGAGCATTTTTACTCTTTGTATTATTACTTTGAAGAATGGATGACCTTATGGATTGGCTCGTTGAGTTAGGGAGCTAAAGATCAGGTTATGGCCTGATCCACGGACCATGCGCGACCCACGGACCCCACTTTTTTTGCCTCCTCCCTCATCACACCCCAATCCCACCAACCCCACCACTTTACCAGCACTCAACAAGAGCCACCCCAACCACCACTCACCACCGCATCAATTCGGTTTCAAAGAAAGGGATGGAGATGGAGGTGAATTCCCATGCTTACACGAGATGAAACCCCTGTGCCTCGAATTGGGCCGCGCCGACAAAGAGAAACTGAGTCTCAGCGAGGGCGAAGTGGTGCGGTGGTGAATACGGGAAGGGAGGAAGAAGAAGAACAGAGAAGCCTTTCCATGGCTCTCTCTATGCTCTCTCTGCCTTCGATGTTAAATGGGTCATATAGAGAGCCCGGCCCACTGTTTGGACTTCCATATTTTAAACCCATTTTCACCCATCTTTTAAATGTCTAGCAACCCATTTATAACCCAACCTTAAATATATGAGTCAAAAAATGGTTCTTTGACTTATATAACGCATTCGACCCCAAAATAGAAAAAAAAATAAGAAGAGAAAAGACTTATATAGCGCTTTTGGACACAGACGTTGAGTCATATGCAAGTTAGATGTACAGAGTGTTGAAAAATGTTCAAGAATATTAGTCAATAGTTACTAATAAGTAAATTAGGATTTTGTTAGCGTCTCTCAATAGTCTACGAATAGAGCCATCTATGTGCTTTTTTATATAGATATTTAGTCAACATGTAATATTTGTTGATTCTCTCTACCCTCTCTTGAAGATTTTAGAAGATTTATAATTTACAAGCAACTAGAAAGTACAACTAAATAGATTTTATCATCCAGAATGCAAGTCTCATAGATTCATTAGGGGTGAGCATGGTCCAAGTGGGTAGTTCCCATCTTGGAACCGGGAACCGTCCACTAAGGACCATTTCCGAAAAATTGGAATTGAGACTTGCTTGTTGGTTCCATGGATCCATCTGAGAACTAGTCTACCAACCCGATTTGGTTCCTTGGTAGGTTCATGGAACCGATGGAACCGGTCTCCAATCTCTACAAAATTGCATTCATCCAATTAAAATCGTGGTGAACCTAGTTTCTATTTAAAGCATCAAAGCTTGTTCAGCCAGCCATTGATTTTGATTAAAGATTGAAAATACTAGCGTGGAACAAATAGACAATACTCATTAGCTAAAAACTTAATTTCTTTGAAGGTCATGGTGCGGTCCTCTTAGGGTTTCTCGACATTGGAAACATGTGGAGAATTAGACTTCACCTTAAAAGTCCTAACCTTCATAGAAGTTAAAAAATTAATTACTTAATGCATCATTTTGTAATGTCAACCTTATTTAATCATGGGAATGGCTAAGGATAGACCTAATTATACTCTTAAAATAAGCCGTTAGCTCCTAATTTTGTATCCCGATGAAGAAGCGCTGCAACATTTATGGATATCTCCGATCGGTTCTCTCTTTCCTCTTCATTTGTTTATTTTGTTTTGGTTGAGAAAATAAATAAATGGATTATTAGAATGAAAAGATAAAAGTAGAGGGTTAATCCTATTACACACTCAAGATAAAATTAGTCAATAATGTCCAATAACTACAAATATACATGTATATTTGGTCAAAAAACTAAACAATTAAGTAATTGATATTCAAAATTAATTACTTAATTATTTTATAGTTTTTCGACCAAATATATATATACACGCCGATCTAATCTGAATAGGAAGGTTCCATTCCTAGAATTGATAACCGGATCAATACTCATTGGTTTCACTAAATTGGAACGAGGAATCGGACTGGCTCCCATGGAAACGGCCGGTTTTGGTCCGGTCTGGTCCAATTCCAAATAGTCCGGGTGGTTCTTGGTTCTTTTGCACACCTCTAGTACTCATTAAGTTGGGAAAAAAAGAGAGAAAGGAAAGTCAAAATGACTTATTCTTCTAGGAATTTTAGGTGCGATATATTTAATAAATAAAACTTACCTTCTCAAAAAGCCCAAAAACAATCACCGGAAGAGAAGTAAACACGACGTTATATAATGAATCGAACCAATCATGATAGAATTTCTGACCAGAAAATCCAGCTTGAAAGGTGAACCAAAATTGAGTCAAGGTGAATGTAAGGTTCTTGTAGAAGAAGTAAGTAATAACCTGCAGAAACAGAAAGCCGCTGTTTATCAGACCATCTATCTTATCTGACAATATAATATTAAGTCCCACGATATATGCTTGACCTTGCATATTCTGATATATGACCACCGTCCATGCACAAGAAGTAAATCGGAAAGAAACCGGAATTGTGAAATTGCAAAATCACTGGCCATCACAGCTTGCATTCCTTCCAACCCACTAATGCCAACACCAACATGAGCCATTCGAATCATGGCAACATCATTGGCACCATCACCAATACTAAGCGTTATTTTGCGAGCTCCTTTCTTCACCAGATCTATCACCTATAAAGAGTAACAGAAATTCAAGATATTACCTCAAACTGAATAGTAAAACCGCGTAATCCCTCGATACTTTACACTCGATGTAGACTAAGCTCCAGAAAATGTCTAGCTGGGAAGTAACTATGCATAACTTAATCAAAGAAATTACCCACACTCAAAATAATAACTGAGAGTTGAAATTTTATATGCTTCATGAACCCTTTTCCATACATCCTGGTAAACATATGTCGGCATTGAAATATAGGGAGGAAATTCATGACACCAGAACAAAATAAACCTTTTACCATTTAGCCATAAGTCGGGTCAGCTATGTCGCATCTTATTACGCTATTGTGCTCTATTCTGTATCAAATCTTCTGAAAGCTCTAAGCGCTTCATATCTTTCCTAATAGACGTGGAAGGAGATGATAAATAAAGACATGCAGTATTTGCAGCTTATAGAAGACTTGATATGGATGCAATGCTATGGTCCCAAAGGATTCCCACAGCTGACTCGAACTAAGTGGTATAAGGCTTAGTTTGCTTGTGGTTCCATTTTAAATGTTCTTCCTACACTTCTCTGATCAGTAAATCAAATAATGGAGGGAAAGTTCTTCCTACAGGCGCTTGATGAAAAATGGCACCAATTCGAAGATTCAAAAACGAAATATGAGTGTATACTGTATAGCATATAATAGTTTTTGTGACCCAGTTGCAGGATCACTTTCACAAGGAATCATGGCGTGAATGTGATCAGAAATACCACTTATCTTCAAAAGAAATGAAACCAGTCACAAGAGAATTAAAATGTCAGCCAGCACCAACTTCCAATATGCTGGAGCTGATATTTCTGTAATTGTGTGATACATAATCAATTAGCATGAATCTACTTCGACCCCTTGTAACATGCAATATTAAAAGTCATTAGAGGCTACCTTTGCTTTTTGTAAAGGAGTGACACGGCAGCAAACAACTGAAGTACAGTCCAAACTCAAATTCAGCAGCATTGTACGCAAATTTGGGTCAAGTGCATACGTTAAACACTTTCCATCGATTACAAGAGCGAGTTTTGGATGAGATGGATTGCGCAAACAGCGTTGTGCTTCCTCAAGACTTTTACTTAGCTCTTTTCTGACTTCTTCCTTCATTACACGTGCAATCTCAACTCGGTCACCCTGGCTAGCAAAAACATAGTTATGTGAATAGATCTTGTAAATTTCACAGAACAAGCGGCTGAAGCAAGTAGTTCCTCTCACCCTTTCTTCAACTTCTCTAATCAAATCTGTCTCCGAACTAATGATAAACCGTTTCATATCATTGCTGGTCAACTTGCATGCTGCAACAAAAGAGGTTTTTATTTCAGTCACGTCAGGGTAATTACATATAACAAGCAGTTCGTAAAAGGTCACGCACCATAAGCTATGTTGATAGCCGTTTCTATCTTGTCCCCTGTTAGCATCCAAATCTTAATTCCAGCCTTAGAAAGAGTCTCTATACAACTTGGCACTCCTTCCTGAAGTCTGTCTTCAATTGCAGTGCATCCAATCAAAATAAGCTCCTTTTCTAGTAGTTCTGCAACCTAGACAAATTAAAATATTACTGATGGAAGCATACGAGGAAAAGCATGACAAGCCATGTAAATTGACCCCTTTAATCAATGACATTCATGTGCACCGACAAAACAGCAGCGATGACAACCTCATGGAGTCAGCTACGTGGACCTTCTCACTGAAAAGACAACAATGACTTTTCATATTCCAAAATATCAAGTTGCTGTTTTCATTTCGTCCTTTAATTTACAGTATGCAAAAGAGACCCTAATTTTCATATTGGCAAATTCAAATTTGAAATAGAGAAAAAAAAATCCTATCTAACAAAGGAATCCTGAGACAAATTTTAGATTATCTTGTACTCTTTTACATAAAAAAAAAATTGACAGTGGGAGAGAGAAATGTCAAGAGTCTTGAACATAAATCACAAGACTCCGCAAATGTTGGTTTTCATGCAGAGACAGCCTTTCTCAACAATAGATGCAAGTTGACACTCTGAAGGCTAAAATTTTTCCGTTCCATATAGCTCAGGAGGCCCGTGAAGGGGAAAGAAAGAACAAAACATATTTACTCTATGCTTATTCTACTAGTGTAACATTGACGTGTTAGGATGCCATGTACCTCATCCAATTTCTCACGGTCTCTTAGTAATGTTTTAGCCTGCATGAACTTCTCATTCCACCCTTCATATATCTCAGGATTCAAATCTCTATAGGCCAAGCAAAGTGTACGTAATCCAGCAGATCCGAATTGTTCCAAGTTTTCCATAGTTATTCTTTTCAAGTCATCTTGTCCCCGAGCTAACCTCTCAGAGATCACAGCATCAGCTCCCTGCAGAAAGTATGTTCCTCGGAAAGTCAAATTTGATTCTGAGCAGTTGGTAATCTCATTCATACAAGGGAGAAAAAAAAAGGTCAAATCTTATTACTTTGCAGTACAAAATGAGCCTGCCATCTGGATAACGGCACACAACAGACTGACGCTTCCTTGTACTAAAAATTCAACAAAGACACCAAAAATGTTAGTTTCACCTGACGTTAAAATATATACATTAAGTATAAAAGGAAAAGTTGACCACCTGTTAAACTCAAGGATATTGAGAATCTCATAGGCAGCATCGTCAATTTTACCCATCTCTTCCACATGAGATTCTCGGACATATATCTTAGTAGGTGTACGCCTGCAAATAGAACAATCTTTTGGCTGAGCAAGACAACAAATGACAAGACAAACATGAGAACCATTACTGGCATCCTTTATGATTTGAATTACATTACAAACACTATTATTGGTCAAACAACAACTTAGGTAAGAATATTGCCAAACATGTAGTGAAGCATTTGTGCTAGATCAACTGCATAAGATGAACTTCCTTGGTAGTTGCCAAAGAAAGCTACATAATTTAAGAAAAAATTCATGATGTGCAGATGTGATAAGGGCAAACCTGTAGAAGAAGAAGCCAAAGTTCTTTGCCGCAATCACCAGTGCAGCTTCATCAGGTGATGCAGCTTGATATGTTATTTTTTCTGGACAATCTTGTCCTTCAGGTAATACAGTATGACATATGGCTAGGCACCTGAAAAACTCCTGCAAATTAAGAACATATCAGCATTCGTTAAGAGATAAGAGGGCCAGAGATCAGATATCAAGAATATTTTGTTTACTCAATCAATAATAGCACACAAAGCATAAACTAAAAGGTTGCTAGAACTTCATCATAATCGATATCTTAGATTTAGCATCTAATATGAAGCTTCTAACCGCTCAAATGCTCGCATCATTTTTACATATGATGTGGATCAAGAAAAGGAGATGAACAAAAATGAGATCTAAGAAAGCAATTATCGAATAAGGAGGAAAGTGTTAGAAAAATCATAAATCTATTGCATTATAAACTTTTTAATTGTGACAATTTAATTATAAACTTATTGAATGTCAATTCAGTATTTTTGGCTAATTTGAGCAAATATTGTTGACGTGGACGCCGGTGGCCAATGTGGCACCGCCGACACTGACATTAACAATATTTAATAATATTTTAATGTTTTCCATTTTCCATTTTTTTGCTTTCTTTTCTTTTTTTCCTTTATTCTTCCTTTTGGCCATAATTGGCCATTGGCCACGGTGATGGCCAGGTGGGCTAGCCTTGCCTAGGTGAGGGTCACCATCGCCAACCACAGCCGAGGCCCAGTCAGGCAGCAAGGGCGAGCCCCAGCAACAATCGTTAATGGTGGCCAGTGAGAATGTGGACTGGAGACGTTTTGCTCATCTATTTCCCACGGTGATGGATGGTTGATGCTGGAGTTCGGTGGTAGGTGTTTACCAATTCACTATGCAGTGTGGGTTGCTCAGGTTCTGGTGTTTTGATGTTTCAAGATGTGAGCGAATGGGTAAGTTTTCGGTCGGTCCCGTGAGGAATGTTAGAACCAAAAAAACTAAAGAAAAATGGCAACGTTTGGAAAATTTTGGAACGAGGCACGAATGAATACTAGAGGAGAACAATAGAAATGGAAATGCTTTCTAGTGGATTGAGGGTGTCATTATAAGTCTAAACTCCTCAATCTTTTAAAGATGTTGGACACGTAGATAGTTGACAAATATTAAATGAGGAACACACAAAAGTCTACGGCAATAACAAAGAAAGTCTACAATTGGAAGAAAAAGAGCATAAAGCAAAAAGTGGTGCCTGCAAGACAAGTCTTCTGCAGCACGACAGCACCATTCAACAAGGCATGCATTAATGAATTAATGAAGGAGAGAAAAATTGGATGTAGAACCTTTTCTCCTTTCCTAGCTTATTCAAATCCCTTTGTAGTAGAATTTATGAGGAAACAACAAAGGAAGCTCACTTTTGACCTTGGACTTTTCTCTATAGAAGTTGTTTGTTTTGTTCTTTCCATTTGTCTTCACGTGGCAAGACATGTGCAAACGAAGTAAGTCTTCAACAATCAATTTTATATTATTCTAACAAGGAAGACGATGGAAACCAGAGCAAGAAAAATAGACAAAAGATAATGAAGGCAAGGCCTGGCGAGAATCCGCCTCGCCTAGGCCAGATTTGGTGAGACTGCCGGGGCAATGTTGCCAGGCAACACCGGCCAGCGACGCTTGAAGGGCCAGTGTTGCTTGAAGGGCCAGGCCTCACCAAATTTGACGAGGGGTGCCCTTCTTGGGACTCGCCCTTGCTTGGCTGAGCTGTGCCTATAGTGGGCAAGTGCGACCAGCCTACTTGACCATGGTGAGTCCATCGCTTGTGATCAATGGCCAACCATTGCTTGTGATCAGTGGCCGATTACCAGCAAAAGAAAGAAGAAAGGAAAAAAGAAAAAATAGAGAACAATAAAAATCGAAAAAATATGAAGATATTATTAAATAGTGTCCAGATCCACGTCGGTGGTGCCACATAAGTTAAAATCTTCCATTGGTTATTTGCAACTTAGGAAAAATTACCAAAACAATCCTAAAACTATTGTAATTTTTCCAATTCAGTCCTAAATCATTTGCGATTGTGCCAATTTAGTCAATTCACCCAAATTTGGCTAGCCAACATTGACGTGGATGTCGACGCTAACATGGTAATTTTTTAATAATATTTTATTTTATTCGAATTTTTTATTAATTTGTATTTTTCCTTTTATTTTTTTTTCTTTTTCTTTTTCTTTTTACGGGCTAGAGGTTATGGCCGATCCAGTGACCGCCACAAGAAGAAGAAAAAAAGAGACAAAAAAAAAATAAAAAAAATAAATAAAAAATTCGAAAAAAGATAAAATATTATTAAAAATTACCATGTCGGCATCGATGAAAGGCCGGTGTCGGCAAGCATCCATGTCAGTGTTGGCTAGCTAAATTTGGCCAGATGAAATGAATTTACACAATTGTAAAAGGTTTATAACTAAATTGGCAAAAAAAAAAAAAGGCTTAGGATTGAATTGGAAAAATTGCAATAGGTTTAGAACTATTTTGGTAATTTTCTCTTGCAACTTACATGCAAAGTGTGCAATTGATCCTTCAAACATTAGCATATCAATCAAGTTCTTTGAAGCTAGTAGGATCACACATCATTCCTCTTTCTCATAATGCTCATAAAGGAAGATATCCAAGCATTATATAGCATAACTTCGGACAAGTAGCATCTAAAAAGACAGTAGAGAGGACTCAAAACATTTAAGATGTTTAAACTTGCGCAATCCTATGTGAGCCTGCAAACCACCCGTTCACCCATGTGCAGACACAAACATACATATGCGCGAGCTAAACTATAACATGTATCCAACCGTAACTTCAATAGCATGTAGGGGCAAAAACTAGCTCCAAAAAATCAACAACAATATCAATCGAAGTATATCCTAAATGTCGGCATACTTTGATGCTTAAACCTTCACCAAATGAGAAAAGCTGGTGGGCAATTTGCCTTATAATGTAACACCCACCTTGCACATATCAGGATTTGGCTCATTCCTCCAATGAGCCTTGCGTCATCAAAATTAAAACCCTTCTCGTGGACCGCATTGGCTGACTTGTTCATCTGCATGATGATGCCACATAAATTTATCGATTGATACGGATGTATTACAAATTTTCACGTGAAATGTCCCCACTATACCTCCACTCTCTTGCCAGTCCGTTGCGCGCCAACCATCTCTATTTCAGTCATGCCTGTTCCATAAACCTCTCCACCAATCGAACACTTGAAAAACTCCATCATATTTCTTGTTAAAGTTCCAGTTTTATCCGAAAATATATATTCCACCTGTACCAAGCAGCAAATCCATAATCAATAATTGGTGTGGGATTTTAATGGGGCCACTATCATTGTTCTAAAGGTTTAACTGTTAAAAGCAACTAGGGGCCTAGAAAATTCGAGCTTAAAACTTTCTAACTCAGATATCATGTGAGATTTTCGTGGAACTGCTACTAAATGTTCTAATAGCTTAAGTTATTATATGAAAACGTATTTATTATTTAAATATTTTAACATTCCCCCACATGTAAGCTACGCTTTAAAATAGGCAATTGGAGAGGCAAATAGGGGCCTGGAAGATTCGAACTCAGGATCTCTTAACTTTGATATCATGTAAGCATTGTGAGGTTTCGTGGAATCATTGTTAATTGCTTTGAAAGTTTAAACTATTAAATAAAAACATGATTTATTATATAAATATTCTTTCAGTTAGAAAAACAATTTCTTGACGTGGTAGTAGTGAAGTGACAAAGACCCTCTCTAACAGCTTTATCTCTTCCATAAAGTATAACAAGGTCATTTATGTACGCTGTTATAGTCCCGGTTGCATAGCATAGTTATGAGAATGACCTCATTGCCAACTACTAGACCTTAATACGCATCTACCTGTCCGAGTTCTTCATTTAAGTTGGAAGTCCTAGCAAGTGCCGGGGTATCGGTCTCAGCATGGTACATGTGCAAATCCTTGTCGATGAATTGCGTGGACTGAATATATTTGATCACCTGAAGTTTGCACAAAAGTACAAACAAAAAATGAATATGGAGGCAAAAGAATTATATTTAGATAAGTAAATTCTATTGTGGAGCAAAACAACTTGTGCATCCGTATAGGCCACAAGCCTGGAAGACTAACCTCAATGGTTAAGTACAGAGATATTGGGACAATAGTTGAGAAAAGGGTAACAAAGGTGAGCATTGTCCTCGCAAATACCTGGAAAAAAAAAAACAAATTGGTGCAAAAAAAAATTAAGATGCAGGGATGTGCGCGTGTGCCTCTGCGTGCGAGTGTGTTTGTGCGCGCGCTAGAGGGAGGGAGAGTCGCGATTATAAAGTACCATTAGTCTGTTGTCAGGGTTAAACTGGGCTTCCACTTCCTTCCCCAGACCAAAGTAATAATACTTGCGATTTATAAAAGTAGCACTGCATAACTCCATGTATGAGATAATGTGAAGATAATGACAAGAAAATATAGCAATAGAAGAGATGCAGATTATTTTTTTTTTTGGTTAAATAAGTAATTTCATATAATAATGGTAGCATATTCGAGAACTCCATGGCAGGAAATTGCCGCACCTGCCAATGGCTCCAACGGCGCATATCACAAAGAGCGTAGCAAGAAGGGCTAGTACAAGTTTGTCCAGTTTTCTCTCTAATGTACTCCTCTTGGATAAAACATTCATGGCATTCATCATAATCTGCAAGCGCCAACAAGAGATGGACCTAATAAAATCAGTGTCCTTAAGATAGATGGAGAATGTCTCCCACAATTCAGGGCATATTTGTATTACAAAGATACCATTTTCACATAATCAGAATTGGATCTGTTTCATCTTATCAGAGATCTCCCTAGTCCGCTAGTAAGAAAAATAACGAAGGACCAAAACAGGGGTCCGAATATATTTCTGGTAGCATACCTTAGTCTCATGGCCAGTAAAAATGACAGCACCAACAATATATTCAGTGTTCCTAAGACTGCAACCCTGAGAACATGTTATGCCACGGTGCCACAGTTCAGTGAATGAAGAGTCCACATAAACATGAATAACATCTAGAAGCAGAAGAATAGACTAAATCCACATTACTTGGATGATCTAACGTATTTCTAAAGCACATACTTACAAGATATGCAGGGAACTTGAGTCAGAGGTTCATGCATCAAAAAACATTATAACAACCCAATGAATAAAAAAAATGAAGACCCACAAACTAAATAAAGGACAATAAAAAGGCAGAAAAGCGACCACACCCGCAACAGAATTTGATATGGGCTGAGAGGTAAAGTTTGATTTTGATGTACAAGATTGCCAGTGAACGTGTACAACAAATTGTTTGGTGGCTCACACTGCACTTCGCCTGCAATTAGCCAGAAAGAGTTTCATGAGTTTTTTTTTTTTTTTAATCTTTTCTGTTGGAAGGTAAATCTGTGAGGTCTGTTAAGGCAGAAACGGAGAACAAAATGATTACTTAGTGAATGCTAGGAAGCCATTGTTTACGTCCGTGGTACAAGTGCGTAAACAGAGCACATGCTACCTTTATTTGACAGAAGCAGACAAGACAATAGCTTCTTAGACCTCACAAAAAAGCCAACTGGAGGACAAATGCTTGTGGTCTAATCTACTTAACAGCAAGCAAAAGAATGCTTTATAACAAATATTCCAAAACTGGTCATAAAATCCATAATTTGAATCCATCGGCATTCCAGCATTGGAGCTACAGACAGGTCCGTGGGTAAAAGTTCCAGATCTTAGGTTTCGTAAGTAACAAAAATACATATGTTATTTTGGAAGGAAAGTCTAGGCATGCCAACGCGTCAACTAGAACACCAACATATTTGGTTCCTTGCGTGGGTTTAAAAAGCAGAACTAACTGGAAGTAGTATCAATGCTGTTTTGTTGGCATCAAAAGGGATTCTGGTAAGAATAAAGATGATTTAAAATGGATTTTCGTGTAAGATTTATTGGCATAGGAAAATCAACCAATCGAGCAAATAACAGTGAATGAGACATGTCCATGTACAGCACATCAAAGGATGGGATAGACAGGTCATTCACATTTTCATGTTTCATTCAAAAATATACTCCACCAGCAGGAAGATCCTCAACAGCCATCAATGATCCTAGAGCTCATCATATGGATATATCAATCAGAACAACATGAAGTTGTAAAAGAAGCAAAGGAAAGGAAAGGAGAGATATGCCATATTTAAGATTCTTCTTGCTGCAAATTTCCAAAACAAGGACATGTTAAGGCTAGAAGCTATGTTCACCAGAAACTGTCCAGGAAAAAGAATGAAGCAATCTCATCTTCCCACTTCTATATTACAAAGTTGAAGACAATGAACAAGCTATGTCCACTTAATCTTCAAGCACACGGTCTTGCATAGGAAAGGGATGAGCTTATCAATTCAGACGAATATACGGAACCTACACCAAGTGGCATAGTTTATCTTTCCAAAAAACCAAATTGGAGGGTGTAAGAAACCTGCGGCATTTATTTAAGAGCTCAACCTTCAGGCTCTTGGATATCCATACAGTGAATCTCTTGTAAAACAGCGACTAAGTTCCTTTCTATTTTCAGATGCTGTACTAGTTGCCTTGATTTGCGTCCAGGGTCTTTCTTTAATGCATACAAAGGGCTTTCCTCCTCTCTTCTCCTCATGTGATGTTAGTATTCATCAGACGAGATAAAGTACCTTTTACCGACATAATTAAAGGTAAAAAGATTATAATACCCTCCCCATTCTAATAAAGCAGGAGGTATAGGAAACTTTGAGAGAAGATAAGTGAAATTTGCAATTTGTGGGAGAGAGGGAGAGCGGAGCCAACTGTCGAAAAGTTTCCACCCGTGAAAATAGTAAAACCTTTTTCAATACCCGAAGTTGTGCTGATAAGAACTCTTAAAGGGTGGTATGCAAGAAGTTATACGGCAAAATGACATTTGCAACCAGTCCGCATTGAGCAATGCCCAGTGAACAACTGACTTACTTGTATGTTTGTCTAGTGACCGCAGACTCCCGAGTATTTTTAACAAAATAACCTGATCTTATCCTTGAAAATTTACAAACGTAATAATAGCACAAAACAACAAACGTTTTGCTTGAATGTTGGTCACAGAAACGTATAAATGACCGTAAAAATGATATCCAAGAGAGGGATTTTCTTATTGGAAGATTGGCATTGGTCTCCCCAAACCATTTTTTTTTTTTTTTTTGGTAAGGTAAGTAATATTAACTTTCAACCAAATAGAATGTACAAGGGGGGAACCATGGCACCACATACACTCAACCAGACAACACGTCATCGGAGTGAATGAGTACCATGTTCACAAAATACAGGATCCCTACAAAGAAAACAGAATACAAGCTGCAGACCTTGAAGGACTAAAGAAAACTAATCAACCCTCGGGTGCACATCAAAAATAGAGGGGTCCATGCCCCAAGCACGCTGCAAAAGTCGATTTCGAGGACTGTCTTGGACAGCTTTGTACGATAATGCTTTATCTTTTACCGCCTTTATCAAGTACTGCTTCATGGCAGGGATGAAGAGATTGGAAGCTCGAAATAGCATGTTGTTCCTGGATTTCCAAATGACATAGAGTAGAGCTCCAAAGGAGAACCGTGCAATGTCACTATGGAACTCCTTCCCCCCTAGAGCCTTTGTAGCCCAGCGGAGGTTGTCCTTCCAGGAGTGGTTGCACCAAGCCAGGTTACATTTCGCAGCCCAAAAGGTGGCCAATTGATACGTGACTTGACACTCAAAAAAACAAATGATCATGTGAATCAGGAGTCAGATGACAAAAACACATACCGTGCTAGCGATTCTACCATAAGCCATGAGCGACACCTGTGTGGGAAGTCGGCATTTGGCAGCCAACCATAAAATGAATTGGTGGCGCGGGACAATTGCTTTGTTCCAGACGAGTGAGGCCCAGGGCACCACCGCATGTTTCCTACGAATATAGTCCCACGCCGAAGCAATAGAGAAATTTCCAGAAGGTTCCGGATTCCAAGTGAACTTATCTCGGTTCTGGGTTAAGGGGGAGATCAACATGCCCCACGTGGACAGGTCATGCATCACTGATCGCCCTACTGGAGAGAATAGGTCAGCAACTTTGGACTCTCTTGTGAGGTCCGACCGGTAGATTTCAGGATTTGAATATAGGCGGTTCAGAAGCCCCAATTCCAGCCAAGGGTCAAACCAAAGCGACACCGATTGTCCATTTCCAACTTGCCAGCGAAACATGGAGCTTGCTTCAGGTCTTAGGGAGAGGATTTTGCGCCACGCCCATGAGCATACGGTGGGAATCGACATAGTCCAAAACCATTCATATTATTCGATATTGTAATTATAGATATTCCACTGTACACCATAGACCGAGTATAAACCTATACTAATAATCTTTCAACACTTCCCCTCCTAGAGCATACAATTCTTTTTTTGTTTTTTTGGTCGGTTAGAGCCTACAATTTAAATTTGTCCATTTTGTCACAAATAAAATTTAATGAAGTCATACGGAAATATAAATAGTAAAGAAAAAAGAATGGGCATGGAGTCCATAGAGACTGAGAAGACAGTAGAGGAAATCAAAAGTAAACTTCACCTTTGAATTCCGACGCTTTCTCTGGGGTAATATAATCCCATGTCCTCTCCAAAGCCATCAGTATCTTTAAATTTGTTTCGCCATCCAAATTTGCAGTCTGAAAATTTGACAAAGCAAAGGCAAACATGGCAGAGATAAATTACAGCAACGAATGCAACCAGCATATCAAGATTCAAGAATAATTGCTCTTAAACCTCAGTGTAGCAGACACCATCAGCATTTGTACTAGCAAGAAAAAGCAAATCTGCAGGGAAGGAGCCATCCTGTTTAACCTACAACGGGTGCAAGGAACAATTTCACCACAGTGAAAAGAAAATCAGAATATGGATCAGCCATTGGCAAAATTAATGACATTTATTGATGATATATGGGGAAACATCCAAATGCAGCAGTATTGAAGAGAACAGCCAACAGAATGCAGCATTATTGCACAACTACGGAAAAACTACACTCCTACGACAGAGAGTTCTCATAGCAGGTTCTTTTCCTCTCAGTATCAAAGGTCCAACCTTTCAAGAGCTACACTTTTCCAAATACCTCTCGTCTTGGTAAAGCCAGCTATTTGCACCATGTCTTCTCATGTAACCTCTATGCGGTCCACATCTTTCTTTGTCATCTCTTTCCATTTCTTTTTGGTCTTCCCTGCCTCCTTCTAACCTGAGTCTAAGTACCCAAATTACCTCTCCTCATTGAAGCATAAAAGACCTTTGTTCAACGTGACCAAATCATCTCAGATGAACGTCTCTCTCCTTATCCATAATTGGAGCCACTCGATGCTTAGTCACCCATTCCCCAGAATTAGAAGAGCAAATGGCTTCTTCCAAGCACCAAAATCTCTCAAAGGCAGAAGACAAGCATAGTAAAGTCTTAATCGCAGAAGACAAGCTTGGCCGTTGGAGAGAGATATATTTAGAATTTTGTGGAATAAATAATGAAGGCAGCAAAATTATAGAAGCTCAATTAGCAATAATTACCTCACAGAGAACTAACACAAAATTATAAAAACTGGGTTGCTCGATATTGCCAATTCGAACATAAAGATAACACTCCGAAGATCACATCCATCCACACACAAATGATTTAACTTTAATAAAACAAGGTCTTTCACTGGAAGAAACAAAATCACATGACAAATCACACGCAAAAATAAAAAAATCAGTTCGAAAGCATAAAAACACTACTCACTTTCACAATATCTCCAACTTGTAGCTTTTCCCAGGAGATGGGCTCCCACCGTCCATCTTGTAACACGTCCACAGGAGTGTTATTAATTGCTTTGTCAGCTTGAAAACGTTTCTGTTATGCATAAAAAGAGAGGTTAAGCATATTCTAGTATCTCCTCTAACGCAATCATATGACTTGGTATATAGGAAACAAAACCGACCCTTTAGAAACACCAAATAGCATCACAAGAACTAAAATTGCTGAATAAAGAAAGAAAAGAGGAAGAAGAAGAAATCTTTGACAGCATGCAAATTAAGACGAACTATACATGAGATATTATATACTTACCCTGTCCTCATATGCCTCTTTACCAAGAGATACAAGAAGAACCAAATAGAGGGGACCCATCTTTGATGCAAGGCTCAAGGGACTGACACATCAAAAGCAGGTCGTTACAGCTTTGAATCACAATAAAAAAGCAAGAATTAATATGAACAAAATAAAGGTCCCTTACTTCATAAATCTGTCTATATGGTATAGCCATGATTGAAAGCGCCCAAGAAGGTGACATAACTACACGACTCTATGAAGTGTCCGACATGAAAACAAGTAATAAGGTGATCATTATAGAGCAAGCCCTCTTTCCAGAACTTTCCGCAATTTACAAGCACATAAAATCATGAAAACATACAGAAACATCTCGATCGCATATTGAGAAATTAGAAACCTGCATGCTAGAGCATGATGGGATATTTGAAGTCACAACATTGATTCTAGCGCAGAGTTTCTAACAAACGCATGAAACCAGAATTGAAAGTGAATTTAAAAGAGATTGAACTATTAAGATTTTTCTATGATATAACATTAATCCCAAATTGGAGTTCAATCTTTCAAATGGGCTGCTTGGAAGGCGGAAAGGCACATTCGCTACATTATATCCATCACCAACCGGGTTCTTCATTCTCAGCTCCTGAATATTCACTTTTTGCATGAATTGGCATAGACCATCGTATCATAAGAAAATAAATACTAGGTTTCACAATGTATAGAATCTTAGAAACAGGCTATGAATGTGTAATATATGGAGTACATATATTGCAAATAGGTGCATTTGAAAACCATCATAGTTATGACCAAGAAAATGCCAAATGACAACTTCAGACATGATTGGAAATAAGATGAAAAGCTCCAAAATGATAGTACCAAAGTGTGCGCTAGTCTCAACGCTCACTCATACAAACAGCCTGACCAATACAGTCTAAGAATATTTTTACATACCTGAAAGGTATCGCCGACAAAATTGATATCATGAGAAAGTACAGGTTAGCAATCCGTCTGAACTGTCAATTTGATGGCATATATGATGTCAAACATCTAGTCAATTACAATACCACATGATCAGTAATGCACCAACACAAAACAACATTTACTAAATGTGCAATGGGTATAAGAAACCATAAACTCTACAGCACAAAAGATTTCACATTGATTTACCTGTTCAAACAACCCTTTAGGTATAAATGTGAAGAAGTTGTACTTGGTTGTTGATATTGAGTTTCCCTTGACAATTGAAAACATGGCAGTTAAAGACAAAATAAGAGAGCAAGAACCCTTGGAAGCTCCATAAGTAATAGAATGAAATGACAACTGCAGATAATCTCATTCAAGTATCAAAACTTATTGAAATTCCATCTATGACAGATTGGATATAATATAAAGCTTCTGGACAAGTTGGAGAGCCCAAGCTCAAATGTTAGGGTCGCCAGGCAAATCTAATATTATATTAAATGCAGCAAGACAGCAAGTTATGACCATAGCCTCTTTCATGAATTCTCCTCGTAGAACCCTTATAACGAATCAATCAGCGGAACAGTTATCTTGAAAAGGGCTCTTATCCATTTAAAAAAACTTAAAAAGGTCCAGATACTTTAATTGTCATAAAAAATGAAAAAGCTAGAGCAGGTTTCAGCTCTTCTATAGAGTGAAAATAAAGTAACAACTTGTTCATCGAAGTCTCCTTTGTTCATTAATTTTTTTAAGTCTTCCTCATTTGGGTCCACTGTGAAATCACCAAGAAAATCAAACTTCCATGGGGAGAGACAAGCGATACAGGAAGGCTAGCTAACAATCAAGGATAACAGATACAAAGTTCGATGAACGACGAGTACATTAAAGCAAACTAGTGATCAATTTTTACTATTTGTTAAATGAGTCTGTCTCATATGATAGTCATCACAAATCGAAAAACAGAAGATTTAATATTTTTCCAGGTGGAAAGATCAAAATTCACACAGCTCAAACTCTGGAGGAAAATCATAAAAAAAAGTCGTAAATATATTATACTTATACCAATTCATTCCTAGACCTTTTAATTTAGCTAATTTACTTATAAACTTTTTGATAATTTGCCAATTGAGTCTTACTAGTCAATTTGAGACAAAAATTGGTGACATGGACAATAGTCTGTGCTATGGTCGATTTTGTTTGCCTTTTTTTCTTTTTGTGGCCTATGAGGGTTGTCAATGACCCTCGTGGGCCACTGAGCTGTCGGCAAGGCCCTTGCCAACTATGAAGGGCTCACCCAGATTGTGTGATGGCCGCTTGGCCCCCAGTTGGTGAAGTCGCAAAAACCCTCGCTGACTGTGAAGGCTTTGCCACACTGGCAAGAGCCTTCGTGCCCTCACCTGCAATTGACAAGGCCGAAAAGGACCTAGGTAAAGTCATTGCAGCCTTGTTGGTTGCAGACAAGGCAACCCTTGCTTAGGCTAGGTGAGGGTCGCTAGAGAACCCTTGTTCAAGTTAGACGAGGGTCGCCAGAGATGCTCGTTAGAGAAAGATAAAAAATAAAAAAATTCAAAACATTCAAAAATTCTTTTACAAAATTGCAAACTTTGTCCATTTCAGCATCGATCATATAATGTAGAATGTCTGTCATCCATGTCATCAATTTCTGATAAAAATTTACTATAATGACATAATTGGTAAATTATCAAAACGTTTATAATTGAATTTATCAAATTAAAAAGTTTATGATGGTACAAATACAATGCATTTAGGACTTTTTTGGTAATATTTCCAATTGCGGGTGCATATTAATAGATTAGTTGCTTCCCACAATGATTTCCTTAACGTGAGTCCAGCAAAATCACATTTCAGTTGGACAGCTCCACCAATGGCTTTATCTACACCGTCCACCGGTACACCCTGCGGAGGCATCAACTGTTACGAGATCATACTCTACGGTATTAAGGTTAGCACAGACTCATCACCACCTCGAGAGAAACCAAATTACTCATCACTAAAAACTCGGAAATATCCTATTTTCACATCACAACCGGAAGAAGCCAAATTCATCCACTTTCTGCGATATTTGGATAACAGAAAAGGGAGCAAAACAAAATTAAGGCTCCATTTGTTCTGCAGAAAATAATTTTTAGAAAAATATTTTTCGGATTTTCCAATGTTTGTTTTATAGAAAATGAATTAATCGAGAAAAAAATCAATGGAACAAAAGTCTTCTAAAATAGGGAAAATGTTTTCCGCTTTTTAGAAAGTGGAAAACATTTTCCATCCTCTTTCTTTCACTTCTACACCAAGAACTTTTATTCACCAAACATCTTTTTCTTTTGTTTTTTAAGGCTCCATTCATTTCTCGAAAAATATCATATTTCTGAAAAGTATTTTCCAAAAGACCATATGACGATATTTTTGGATGTTCATCTAAAACCTGAGAATGAAGCGAAATATCTTTTCCACCGTTCGGTATCTAACTTAATTTTTTGGAAAAAATTACCAGAAATTTTTATTTTTATTTTTATAAAAATTGAAATTTCAATAATCTTTTATTTTTAATTTTCTTTTCCTTCTTCCTTCCTTCTTCTTTGTGCTCCTTCCTCTGTGGCTTTTCCTTCTTTCTACTCCTTCCTCCTCTGCCCCCGCCTGCCTCGGTGAAGGCTAATTGCTTGGCGACTCACCAAGACATGGATTGGCAAGCTCGAGGCTTGGCCGATTGCGGGGTGCAGGCCTCATCGCCTCCTGGCGACGCTTGGGCATTGCCAACTTAGTGAGGCCCAAGTTTTGCGGCCGTTTGGCGACGCTTAATAAATGCCACTCTACAAGGACCAAGCCTTGCCTTTGGGTGTCATCGATGTGGCAAGGTCCAAGCCTTGTGGCCTCTGGTGATGCTTGAGCATCGCAAATCGGCCAAGTCTCGAGCTTGCCTTGCATTTTCTTTTATTTTTTTCCTTTTATTTCTTTTTTTTCCTTCTTCTTTGTGGCGAGGCTTCACGTGTAACATCCTGGGTTCGCCACTGTACACATATTGTCCGCTTTGGGCCGAGGCCCGCACGGTTTTAAAACGCGTATGTACAAGTAGAGAACCCATATGCTTATAAGCTAGTCCCGACTCCTCCCTGCGATGTGGGACAAGAGACATCCCCTCCTCCCTTGCGCACGTCCGAGGACTGAGGCGCGGACGCACCGCCATCCCTCCTCCTCGCGCACCGTCGCCCGGGCTGTCACATCACGTTGCCTCACCTAAGTTCCCTTAAGCCTCACTTGAGTTTGCTCAAGCCTTGACTAGCTTGCTAGAGTGGGCAAAGCCTGAGTTCACCTAACAGTCTCAAGCAAGCTCACTCAGGCCTTAGCTAATCAGATGAGCTGGGCAAGGCTTGAGCCTCTCCTAGGGTCACTCAAGGTCAACGAGGCTCGAGCGTGCCCAACTCACCTAATTTGACAAGGCTGAAGCTTGTCAACCTCATCGAATCAAGCAAGGCAAAGCCTTGCCACAGGTCGGCAAAGCTCAAATTCACCAGAAACTAGCAAGCTGAAGCCTCGTCGACTTATGGCGAGGCTGGAGCTTGCCGATGGCTAGTCATTAGCCCTTACTGTGGTCGGCAAAGCAATGAGTGAGAAAAAGAAAGAAAAGAAAATAAGAAATAATAATAATTTGATTTAAAAATAAAAATAAAAATTATTAAAAATCGGTGCATGTTGGAAAAAATTTCCCTTATCAAATAGCGGAAAAATTTTCTATTTTATTTTCATGTTTGAGTTGAATACCGAAAAATATTGTCATTTCCTAGAAAATATTTTCCAAAAATGCCACAATTTCTGCAAAACAGACGAAGCCTAAGGTTTTTTTTTTTTTGAAAAATGAATAATTTGAAGGATATTTTTTTAAAAATAAACACTTGTATCGCTAGAAATAATTAGTCCATAAAAAATATTTCCATTATCGATAACAATTTATAGTTGAATTTTTTTGGATAATGAAAATATTTTTCATTCATTCATTTTTATAAATCATACGAGTGATTAGTTTTAAAAAAATATTTTTTATAAAACAAACAGAGTCTAAATTAAATCACATGTGAGGGTCAGTACACTCGAGTCCGAGCCTCTCCTGCAACCTCTTGACCAAACTGAATTTCCTCTTTTACCACTTTCACCTCGCACGTCTGGCGACCTAATATGAATGGATCGGAATGGAGGCAAATAAAACGAAACGCGACTGACCTTGAATTTCATCGGTCGATTGGCCTCACGATCGTTGCAGTAGATGGTGCGGTGGAACAGAGCCTGGGTCTGGGAGTGGCTCCACGAATCAGACTGCTCCCCGCTGTTGTTCATGGCCGCGGGTGGATCCATCGCGCCACGGAAAGAGCTCCCTGGTTTAAAGTTCAAGCCCAAGCGAGCTTAACCACCATGAATAAATCTGCAATCGATCTTTTCACTACTAGCGGTAAAGAGTACCGCAACTACACTGGCCTCGGATATGTTCGCAGCACTGAATGACACCCAATGCGCATTGGGTGTCTTGCTTCTCTCCCTTTGGCTGGCGCGAGATTTTGTGCGCGTTTGTGTGTTTGGCTGGCCGCCCTGGGATGGTATATGTAGGGGTGTCAAATGAGTGGATTGGGTCGGGTCAAAAATAGTCCAACTCACATTGGCCCATTTAATTCGTTTTGACTCATTTTCATGTAATGTAAATTTGATGATCCATACAAAACCCGACTCATATTACCAACACATATTAATAGTTAACTTAATTTAAGAAAATCTAATCCCACTTATTTAGTCCACTTTAAACTTTTCACATATAAATTATTTGAATAAAAATTTCACATTAAGTATATAAAGTAAATTAAATAAAAAAAATGTGGATACCTCTAAATTGAAATAGTTCGAGGAAAATAATTTTTTAAAAAATCAATTTTTTAATTATTTTAAAAAATTGAATTATTATTTATGTTATTTTATTTTATTTTTCTTTCTTTTTCTTTTTCTTTTTTATTTTCCCTTTCTTTTCTCTTTTCTTTTTTCTTCCTTCTTCTTCCCCCTTTTCCTCTATTGGTGCTGCCAAACAGCGACCGGCCAAAACGCAGGCCAACGAGCCCAAACTCAACCAAAGTTGACGAACTCGAGGCTCGGCTAATCTAGGCTCCGCTAAGATCACTGACAGTGGTCAAGCTTAGGCTCGCCCGGATCTAGCGAGTCGCGAACTCTATTGCAGCCACCGAGTTCGGGGCTCGCCTACCCAGATCCGGACGAGTCACAGCTCAGCCAAAGTCGACGACCTCGTGACTTGCCTGCCTAGATTTAGGCCGAGCTTTGGCCAGCGAGCTTAGAGCTCACTAGCCCAAGCTTTGTCGCGGCTCGCCTGCCTAGATCCAGGCTAAGCTCTAGCCGACGACGACAAGCTCGGGATCGGTGATGATGACGATGGTGTGATAGCGGGATCGGCAATGGAGGTTGAGAACGCATGGAGGAGGGGGATAGAAGGAGAAAGATGATGGGTCTACCTAATAACTCACTCATCCCATATTTGACCCATATTTAACTTTCACTTTACCTATATTTGACCCGTATTTAACTTTCACTTGATCCATATTTGACCCATTTAACTAAAAGTGAGTCATAATATGGGTTTATAACCCATATTGACACATCTAGGTATATGTACTCAATGGGATTTGCCAACAAGAAATTGCATAAATTTATAGAAGGTAAATTTGTCATAAATATACTTATTTGAGATTTTTTATGGTTAAAAAATAATTTGAGGTAAATTTACTATAGATGTACTAATATAAAAATTGTTTTGTCTCCGGTAGTTATTCATGGAGGGACTAAAGCATTTGATGGAGATTCGTCAGATGTCCAAAGAGTCCTTGACACCTTATTGATATCTAAGAGACACCGACCTATTAATCTTGCGAACATGGACAAGCTTTTAGCTACCTACACAACTTTATTGAGAGAAACTGAAAGTCCATGAATGACGCCTTTTTATTTTTTTCATTTTTTGTATAGAAATTATAATTATACTTATCATTTATTTCTCAAAACCTAACTTTAATAGTCTTAAAGGAAACCCGATGATTGCATTGATTGATTACACCTCGTTAACAATTTAATGACCCTCTTTCCGATTCTCTTCAAACACCAAATCTTTGCGTCTCTCTCCTTCCCTAACAAATACCGACTACACACGACCTCAATCGTAGCTTTGCTGCTGCTGCTGCTGCTGCTCTCTCTCTCTAAAACGCAGAGGAGGAGGAGCACGAAGAATAAAGTAAGGTCAAGAGTTTTACCGGAGTGGAGTTAAGTTGCTTTTTGGCCATCGTCGATCACATTGCAAAGATTGAAGGTTCGTACTATATCAACCTCATGATGCATCTGGACAGTATGGCTTTATACATTGTTGATCGGGTTGCAATTATTGAAGCTTCTTGTTTTTCAACCTCACGATGAGGGACCCAACTCCACTGTACTATCCTCTCTCTCTCTCTCTAAACGCCGTCCCATTTGGTTTTGACTTAATATGTGCAAAGCCATATACGATTGTATGTTTGATCCCAAATTCGTACAAGTTATTTTACGTATAACAGCAACAAATATTATGAAAAAAGCAACCTCTAAATTCCGTGGATTATCCTAACAAAAAAAACATATTCAGTCAATCACCCAAAACAAAAGCCGCTTTAAATGATGGGAAGACATACTTATAAATATAGTCTGAAAATTTAAATAACCTGATATAATCAAATAGTCATCATGCATATATAGTTGTTGTAGCATCGCAAAAGGAGTTGTTATTATATTAATTATGGGCCTGACAAAAATTTCTTGTTAGAAAGGTATATTATATATAACATATATAGCCATAATATTCAATTATTATATTGAAAAAAGATAATATGAGATAATTAATAATAAGATATCAATTAAGGAAAGAAATTAAAAGAACCTCTCGCTCCTACGTAAAACATCTCCATGCTCATTCATCCACTTTGTTTCTTTGTGAAAACCATCTGGATCTCGTCTTAACTCCTTCATTCTTAGTATAGCTTTGATGGGCTTGAGAAAAACCAAGAACTATAATTGCTAAGTGCAAAACATAATTTGAGTTGAGAAGCTTGTCAATATTATTGACGTAATTTTGAGTAACATCTACAAATGCAACTATAGTCGAGTGGATACATATTATTATTATCGAGGACATAGTCACTTATAAGAGAATTCTTACATCTTGGGTTTCACATAAAGCGAAAGATGTTACTTGCGGAAAGGAACCATTCCAAATGTTCGCTCCCTTGATTCAAGGAATTCGAAGAGAACGGTGGAGAAAGATTTTCCTGTGGGGGCTCACAAGATACTTTCCTCCAGAAAGTGGGAGGAAAGAGGGGGGAAATGCAAAACGAGTTCCTTCTTCCCTTAAATGACAAGTTCAGTGACCCCATAACGTAACGCATTTTCTGGACTCTTGGTGATTTCGGGATGGGACACGTGATACATGTCTGAATTACCGGGAAGGATAGAAGACAGTGAGGACGCAGATTGAAAGGGGAGATGGGAAATGTAAAAAGATGCCTGAACAAGATTGGTCGAAGCTGCTACAACGTCAACAAAGCTGTCACCAACAACTTTCGGTGAAGGATAGAAAAGACGCACAGTGACTGATAGAGATGTCCAAGTTTGATGGGTTGAGGACCCGAAATTATCTACGGAGGTGTCGGCAACACATAAGGTGAAAGAAGTCAGTGAAGGATGGAAGTATAGTGAATGGGAGATGGGAAATGTGATGGACGTTCGGAAGAGACGGGTTGAAGCTCCAAAAAATATCTATGAAGCTGTCGGCAACACTTTCTTTTTGCGATGATCCTTGACCATCTGAAAATGTTCTAATGGCTATGCATGAACCCGAATAGATTTTAGTCAGGATGGCCAACGGGCCGTGCCGGTTTGACCCATGCTCTTGGGCCACATGCCCCCCAAGAAAAAAAGGCCAGGCGCCGAGCACTTCGGTGTCAGTTGCTGGTGAGGTGAATGAATATCTCAGCAAGGATGACGGGTATTTGTATAAAAGCCTACGCAAGGCCTTTGAACATTATTCTCTCTTTTGTGTCATTATCTCCCCACCAAACCCTCCAAAGCTATTTGTTATCATTTTGGTTCAAACAATCAGTATTAGAGCTAGGGTTGCATACCCAACAATTGATATCAGAGCAAGCAGGTCAAGGACCATATCCGAGCCAGCAGGTTAGGGACCGTATCAGAGCCTAGGAGGTCAAGAAACGGAGTATCAAAACTTGTGGCCAGAGATCGAGACCCTAGAGTAGACGATCGAGGATCGAGAAGTCAAAGCTAGCAATGGCATCCACCAGTTCCGTTCAATTGCAACTTCCAAAGTTGAACGGAAGGAATTACAACAACTGGTCCGTCCAGATGAAGGTTTTCTTCAAATCCCAAGATTTGTGGAACTTGGTGGAGAATGGCTACACCGAAGTGGTCGATGCAGAATTCAATGCTTTGACGAAGGAGAAGAAAGATTTGTTGGTGGAGAATCGAAAGAAAGATCAGAAAGCCCTATATACGATCTTTCAAGCCGTAGAGGAACCGATATTTGAAAAAATATCGAGTGCGGAGACCGCGAAAGCAGCGTGGGATATTTTGCAAAAATCCTACAAAGGCGATCATCGTGTTAGGCGGGTGAGGCTCCAAACACTTCGAGGAGATTTTGAGTCATTACGCATGAATGACTCTGAATCTATCTCGGCTTACTTTGATCGAGTACAAACCATCGTTAACCAACTGAGGGTTAATGGTGAAGAACTCCAAGATGTACGAATTGTAGAAAAAATCTTGAGGTCTTTGACTGAAAGATTTGACTACGTTGTTGCGGCAATCGAAGAAGGCCAAGATATATCAACCATGACGTTGGAGCAGTTGATGGGTTCATTATGCTCGCATGAGCAAAGAATGAATCAGAAATCCATCGGTTCGAATCTTGAGCAAGCATTGCAGAGTCGGGTCACTCACTCAAGTCGAGGTGGCCGTCATGATGCCCAATGTTGTGGAGGTAGAGGTGGAAATCCGAATTCTACTGGAAGGTATAAAACACATGACAAATTCAAAGTCAAGTGTTTTAAGTGTAACAAATTCGGACATTACAAATCCGAATGTCAAGCAGAGACGATGGAACATGCGCATATTGTCAATGATGACAAAGATGTGGTGCTGGCATGTACCATGGATGATGCATGTACCCTCTTCGGAAATAAAAGAGGTTTCAAGAGCCAATGGAGAAATGATGTTGGCATTGGGAATGGCAAACGGTGGAAAAGTCTTGGTGAATGGCAGAGGCGACCAGCAGTGAGAAGCACTCAGCTAGGGAGAGTTCATCGAGATCAAGACAAGAACAATAGAAGGCATAGCAGACGATGCTACATTTGCAGCAAGGTAGGTCACTTTGCTAGAGTTTGTTGGTTCAGGCAGAAAAAAAGAAAATGCGACACCTTTTTCCAAGAAGAAGAATGAAGCGACTGCAGCCATTGGTATCGTAGAAATAAATGATGAAACTGCCCTTGTCTCAAAGAAGACCAAGCCAAGGGAAAACTCGATGAAGCAAGTAACAATTTCAACAAGCAGTCATGAGAAGGAATTACAGGAGATGTTGAAAGAGAAAGATAAAATGTTGAGGAAAAAGGACAAGGAGCTCAAGCTCAAAGAAAGAGAGCACGAGAAGCTCCGGTATGAACTCAAGAAATTGCAAAAGCTTAAAGACATGTTGCCCAGAGAAAAAGATCCCAAGAGGCAAACACAAATGGAAGAGTGGAGAAAAAGTTCCATGAGAAGAAAGAAAAAGAGACTGACGTGCAAGTCGAAATGGCGTTGATGAAATCCGAGCTTCGCAAAGCCCAGTTGGAAGTCAAGGTAATTAAGGTAGATAATATTAAATCAGGGAATTATCTTGCAGGTTTGGAACCGGCATAAGAAGAAGACGAATATCAGATGCTATAGGAGAAGAGGGTGCACGGTGTTGTTGTTCTTCAAAATCAATTTTAAGAGAGGCTGTTGGGAATTAAATAAAATAGATTTTGAAGGACACTGGATCTCTCTCTACACACTTCTTAGCCGCAATTTTGGACCCTTAAGCAACAAGAAAAGATCAATGGAGAAATCAAGAAGAATCCGAAGCCATCCAGGGAGAGGAAAATTTCCACTTGACTTCCTTTACTTTGACTTGAAGGCAAAGCTGTTGCTGAAGAGGAGGTGGACTTGGCGGTGGAAAGCCCTATAAATATAGATGTAGTTCATTAGTGATTTGTATGCAAAGCGAGTGAGTTTTAGAGAGAGAAGAGGGAAGGCTAGAATAAAGAATAGAGTTGGCCTCAGTAGAGAAAGCCATAGGGTGAGCCTCAGAGAGTTGCTCTGTGTGAGCAAGTTGTTCCTCCGTGATCGAGAGGAAAGTTTATAGTGTTAAGCTTGTATTAGTAGTGTGTATTTGTATAAAAGTCTAAGCAAGGTCTTTGTAAATTATTGTCTCTCTTTTGTATCATTCTCTCCCCACCAAATCCTCCAAAGTTATTTGTTATCCTTTTAGTTTCAATAATTAGTATCAGAGTTAGGGTTGCATACCCAACAATTTCCTCCATTTTCCCCCTGTTTTGACTTCTACCTTTCTGGCTTTCTTCGCTTCTTCTTTGTGGAGAAACAAGGGTTAAGAATTTATATATTCCGGGGAAGGCGAAACTGGTGGATCCCGGAAACGATAATGACTAAAGAAGAGGAAGAAATCATTCAAACGATACACTGGTCGTCACAGAGAGGGGCACGAATATATTGACGTCCCCGGAGATGCCCCAAGCGTCCTCCAATGCGCACGGGCTATACAGGGATGTCATCTAATCGTATCTCCATTTGATTATGCTTGCTTGACCTTAAAGATGCTGATTTAAAACAAAGGGGCCCCACTCCATCATTTCTTTCTGGACTAAAATTGCCTTCGGATCCCACCGCTTGCGGAATGTGAGAATTATCTAGCTGTCTGCCGCTATCACCGTCCATCGGTCATTTCATAAGTGCCCAGCTCCAGCCAATAGCGTCCGAGCTCGCCGATGGAGCCCGCCGGCCTCGGGTCTTACCAGATCGGCGAGCCCAAGCTTGAGGCTAGTCCGTGACCGATGGCCAGCCACCAGCCGAGAAAAAAGAATTAAAAAATTCAAATTAAAAAAGGAAAAAAAAGTGAGAATTATTAAGGATGTGAGATAAGAGAGAAGGTGAGTAAAATATTTTCTTTTATTTAAAAAGTAGAAAATATATTTCCTTATTTTAAAATATTTTTTTTTGAAATATTTTCTTTTAATTCAATTTTGAATATTTGAACATAACAATTATCACACATGGTGTTATGTCAACGTCACGTTCCAATTGGTAGTTCGACTTCATAAATGTGAAAGCTAATATGAGGCCTCAATGAGTTGTCGAGGGACCCAGTTCCACCATATTGTTCTATCTGTCATTCAAAGTTCGTATATATGAACGCTAATATTAACTTCATCACATTAACGTGACCACCATATAATGATTATATATTTAGTCTTGAATTTGTATCAATTGTTTCATGAATTAACAGTAACAAATATTCTTAAAAAAATAGTAACCTCTTCGTTCCGTGATCACCCAAAACAAAAAATTATTTTAATCAATGGGAAAACATACTTACCAATATAATCTAAAATTCAAATAGCCTGATATAACCAAACAGTCAATATACACGTACAAATAGTGCATTGCCGCAATGGAAGCGGTTCTTCTATTGACCGTGGACATAATAAAAGATTTAATAAAAGTGGTATATATTCGATATGAAGCTGTGATATTCAATTTGATATACCAAAAATCTAGTTTAATTTTGAATATTTGAACTTTGATGATACAAGATAAAAATTTCCCAATTTATCGTTCAATACTTAAGTGGTATTACTAGCAAAATTGAATGGGTCAAGTTATTAATAACCCAACTGAGTTTTTAATGCATACATTTGCTGCAGAATATGATGCCTAACAAAGAGTGGAGTCCATGACACCTGAAGATTAACTAAAATATTGCAAGTTCTACCATAACTGCATCGCACATTGCGATGTTTTCTTACCACAGTGCCATTGCAATTATTACAATTCGGTCTCTAAGCAACACAATGGGCAACACATTTCTAGAGATTTACAACCTTTGGTCTCCAAGCAGTTCAAAGATTCGAAATTATTGAGGCCTTCCGTGGCTCTTAGCTTAGGACAACCTTTCGGTTCAACACACCTTAGCTTCTTCAACTTGCATCAGTTAGGTAATCTTTCAACTGAATCACATGCAACAAAGATCCTATTTTCCAAAACCTCAAACGTCAAAAACTATTTCTAATTGAAACAAGCTCTAAGGATTGTACATTTCGCTGGTGTCCCTGCGAGGCATTGCGCCTAAGCAATTTCCTCAACTTCAGCAAGACTTTCGAG
This sequence comes from Angophora floribunda, assembly GCA_014182895.1. NCBI lineage: Eukaryota > Viridiplantae > Streptophyta > Magnoliopsida > Myrtales > Myrtaceae > Angophora > Angophora floribunda. The sequence continues at coordinate 3,096,292 of CM024711.1, read as the reverse complement.
GCAAGAAAGTCTACTGCTCGTTACATCGTGGGTCACATTGCAATTACTAAAGCGTGTTGTTATGTCAACCTCACGCCCAAGGACCCACTCCACCGTACTGCCCTCCCTCTCTCTCTCTCTCTCTCTCTCTCTCTTTCTGCACATTGTCCTTTCCAGCTTCAAGTTAATGTGTCCACAACCATATCCGATTAAATATCTCGTCGCAAATTCGCCTAAATTGTTTCACGAAAAACAACAATAGATATTTTGAAAAAAACAACCTGTTGATTCGGTCAATCACCCAAAACTAAAACAATTTCAATTGATGAGAAAACATATTTATAGATATCATTTTAAATTTTAAAAACCCAATATAATTAAATACTCATCATGCACGTATAATAATTGTAGTGTCGTAATAGGAGCTAATATTCTATCGACTGTGAACCTAGTAAAAAATTTTAGTATATTTGCCATGACATTCAATTTTTTCTTTTGAGAGCAAGATCCGCATAAAATCAAATCGGGCCATTCCATAGGATGAACTGGGTTTTAGGAATCAGGTGAAAAGAGGGAAGGAAATGAAGATCCAAGGAATAAGAAGAGAATGGTACAGAAAGATTTTCCTATGGATCCGCAATATATTTTCCTCCAAAAAAGGGAGGAAATAGATTGAATGACGAGTTCAATGAGGGCCATGATATATTGAATTTTCTGGACCCGCTGTCATGACGAGATGGAACATGTGACAGATGTTTGAATGAGACGAGTCGAAGCTCCAAAAATATCTATGAAGGTGTCGGCAACGCTTTCAACAAAGGATCCCCTACTTTGAAAAGAATTATAAGGTTCCTCCGAATGTACATGGACCCAAATCGATCTCAATTAGGATGGCCAGCGGGCTGAGCCAGTCCGGACTTGTGATCTTGGGCCGAAGGGGGGCAGGCCTCGGGCACTTCGGTGTCGGTTGCTGGTGAGATGAACGAATGTCTCAGCGAAGATGACAGCAACTACATTGAAAAAGTCGAGGAAGACAATGTCTCGACCTCTTGCGATGGTGGAAGGCCAAACCGTCATGTTTTTCCTATTTTTTTCCATGGCGGATGGTGACGCGCTCGCTCCATCGGTGTCAATTATACCGTTAGAGTCCACCTTTAGCACCTGCGAACGGATTATTAGAGACCATAAGCAAATGTTTGAGTTACAAGAATAGGAAAATGACTATGGGCTGCATCTCTTGGCCTGTCGTTAATGCGTGCAGGCTGTACAGTGTGTCATCTGATTATCTACGACACTTATAGAATTGCCAAAAAAATAAAAATAAATGCCTCGATTTATTTATGCCTGACTACAAAGAACCCAAAATTATTTTTTTGAAAAAAAAAATCTACAAAATCATGGTACTGCGTGATTAAAACAATGGGGCCACTCGACCATTTCTTTGTACTAAAATTACCTCACTGCCTGCAAAATGCGAAGGCTGTCAAGCTACACCGCGCTATACTGTGGGAGCTTACCATCAATCTTTAATACTTTGGTATGACTTGCCTTTTGCAGTTTCACATGGATTACTACTTTATTTGCCAAAATACTAAACAGTGCCAGTACTTATTCAAGACAAGGAAATAATTTCGTTTTTTTTATAATTGGATGCAATATCATTATACACCCAAGGAAAGCCAAACAACACAATCGACAGATACCTGTTTTGTCCCCATAATCTAATTTCTTAGAACTTATCATCAACATTTCATGGACTTCCTTGGGAGAACTACCCTTAACTTCTTCAACATTTTTAACCAAACCGATGACAAGGAAAGATCCATACATTTCATGGACTTCCTTGGGAGAACTACCCTTAACTTCCTTAACTTCTTCAACGTTTCTAACCAACCTGATGACAAGGAAAAATCCATACATTTAACGGACTTCCTTGGGAGAACTACCCTTAACTTCTTCAACATGTCTAACCAAACCGATGACAAGGAAAGAGTGGATCGGTGACATCAAGAGCCAAATAAAATTTTCCTAAAGTTCGGTTATGACTATAATTCTCGGCAAATCGGCATGAGTTTCACCATATTACTTTCCTAGCATGAACATATATGATCCCATAACCATTGGAATAAAAAACACATCAAATTAGGAATATCAAGACACGGTCAGCATACACCAATCGATTTAAAAAAGAATTTAGTTCATTCACAACATAATTTTTTTTCAAGGGAACATGAAATTCATCTTAACGCAATATTATATTATTTTAAATGCTTACTTGAGTGGAATGGTATCAAATGAAGGACCGATTGACGTCAGCTCATGGCCGCAATTGTCACAAATTGGCATTTATTGAGTAGGTTCTAGCAAATTCAAAACAAGTTTGGAATTGAATACCTATGATTTTCCATGAAGAAACAGAACTCAACTAGGCTGATATGACCAAAATCGATCAAAATTCTAGTGATGAATGAAAATTCTCGGTCATGACCTGAATCAAAATGCACACTAATTTAGTTCGGAAATTTCATCAAAAAGGTGGTATACATTTTGGCCAAGGAGCTTCGATGCAAAAGTAAAGCATCAATCTACACTAAAGCATCGCAAAGGAAATGCAGCAAGTTCAAATCACTAATGCAGCCTCAATCACAGCCCATTTTCACATGGATGGCAGCGATAGCTCCCAGCCTCTGCCTTGTACATAAAACAATGGAAAACAGAGCATTTATGCAATTTGGTTGAATGAGGAATGATAAGCTATAGCCATTGATCTCAGATATGAGCAAGGAGATAACAGAAGCAACATCAAGGAGTGGAATAGTTGAAGCAAGCAATTATAACCCAAGTTCGAGTACTATGGCATTTGAGACCTCGAAACTGTTGACAATCGGATGGGAGACTAAATTATTGTCGGTGACTAGACTTCCCTCCCCCGTGAGGGTTGCTTTTGCGAATTCTACAAGAGAGGGAAGCTTACTCACCGGCGATAGTTTCGTCACCAGCGACAATCTTCCGTCTGATAACCTTCTATCGTGCTCCTTTAGCATTGTTGACGCAGACGACTATCAGTCCATGAACATTCTAATGAAACGAGCAACATATCTTTGAAACATCACTCTGAACAGCAGTGGCCAGAGAACACTCAGAGGAAGGAAAGGACATCATGAATGAGTAGCTCGCAATTGGTGTCGGGCCCAGTATGTTGGCACAAACGCACTAGGAAGGATCGATGAGGTTTAAGCAGTAGCTCATAAAAATAAGCCTTGGAATGGTGAGCATGAGGAGAGGGAGAGATGGTAGCAATAGCTCTAAGCCTCTGCTTCATATATAAAATAATGGAAAACAGAGCATATGTGGTTTAGTTGAATGGAGAATGATTAACTATAGTGATTGACATCAGGTATGAGTAAGGAGATAACAGAAGCAATGTCAAGGAATGAAATCGTTGAAGCTGGTGGTCATGACCAAAGTTCAAGAATTTCGAAATTACAGATCTTCTTCGTGGAGGCGGAACTGTTGGCGATTGGGAAGCGGTGACAATCAGCAACGAAGCGAGAGAAAGCAATTCAAAAGAAGAACTCTGGGAGAGTGACTTATCAATGCTAAAAAATCACCCGAGTTCTTTCGATCAATGCTCTCTGTTCTTGCCCCATCTCAGCTTTGTATGTGGTGGCCAGCGATGGAGGTGCAGCAGTGGCTGTTGATGGATGGAGGGCGACGGGGAGGACAATGAAGAGGGAGAATGAAGTTCAAAGGAATCACCAAGGGCTAGAGAGAGCTTGCTGAGCTCCTTTTGCGTGTGAAGGTGGCTCCATTTCTGTTCTGCTCCCCACTGCGGAGCAAGCCGGGCCATGTGAAGAAGAGGGTGAACAAAATAGCCAAACGGAATTGGAGGGCTTGTGTGGATGAGGACCAACATGATCCCAAGGAAACGAGAGTGTGCCTTATGCAATATCCGATCCAGCCTGATGCAATATCCGATCCACGTGAGCAGGGATGGAAAAGCAAGTCCTTTGGCCAGTTTCGAAACATTTCCTCAGGTGGGCGGCAAAATCCTCGGATTGCCCACCACCCTTCCCGCTATGCTTACACCATGATCAAATATGTGAATTAGTCCCGTTCAATTCTGAAGCAATATGGCTCAAGGTGTCGAGGTAATTTGAGCTTCTGAAAATTGAGAAATACGAGTAGTAGAATGACGATGCATGAGCAGGACTAGGTAAATCGTGTGATTTAGATTGATAGAGACTCTGTACTAATTAAAGCAAGTTGCGGTAGTGCTTCGGTTGAGTTGGGATGTTATTTTTATATTGTTCCGGAATGTCTTCTTGGCTTAGTGTTTTCCAATTCAGATTTATACTTTAGACTTCTTACTATGTCAGTGGGAAGAGGTTCAACCTTTTCAGATCAAGAAAAATTATTTCTTAGCGTTGTCGATCGAGAAGGAAGAAACTTGTTTTGATCTTTCTTATGAGACAAAATTATTATAATGGTTGTTTAGTTGGTAATATCTGCTTTAATATTGAAGTTCTTGGCTCTCACACACTGTCTAAATAAGAAAGGAAAGGTTGAAAATATTTAAGCGTTGGAAAACAAAACGTTAAAGTAATGAAGATGGAGATCTTATATTAAAAATAAATAAATCTGTAATGATAAATAAAAAGAATAAATGAAAAAAAAAACACAAGATTGCCAAAATGAATCGGCGTGCGCATCCAAATTTTTAAAAGCAAATTGTCAGCGAGCCGATTTGGTTTTGGACTACATGGACAAGAGATTTGGTTGACAATACCATGTCCCTTCAAATGTGCCAAAAACTTGAGCCCATTTAGAAAAAAAAGAAATCCTCCTCCTCCTCGGGTCATCATAACATGTATTGCCATAACTTTCGAAAGCTCTCCTCTCATAAATCGTTGTGACCCTCTCTAAGGAATCTTAAAGGGAATGCATCTAATAGTTTGTCAATCTGAAAGAGGCGATCCCTTTGTTTGAGGTGCTCACACTTGTAAATGTGAGTTCTCCTAAACACTAACTACCATGACATTTGAGTTTCAATTGATTAATCAATGAAAGTCTATTTAATTGGAATCACCACTACTCTATCTAGGGTTAGTTAAGAGCCAAGTGAAGCATAATAATAAGGTCGAGGGCTTGGTTATGCTAATTATCCAATGGACACAATTTTAGTATCGATTCTCAATCTTTCGAATATGTTGTTCATGTGATCTTTGCCTATTTTATTATCATACACCACTAAATGATGTTCATGCATGGGTGCACAATCAATAAGTAACCAATAGTAATCAATTCAATAAAGGTAAAGTGCGAGAGAATAAACCCGATATGATGCTAGGTAATGAATATATATGGTCTTGTTATTGAGCCTCAAGACAAGAATCCCCGTGAGCTAAATTCAAAATTCATTCTATTTCTAAGCCATTAAATAAATATCCCCTAAATGACGACAAATAAATGGAATTCCAAGGAGAAACGTATGACGTATAAGCACGGAATGAACCGGTAAACTAAAGAACCCGGCCCAAGGTCATGACCACTTATTAAGGCTAACTCGACACACATTATTTAATCAGGAAGGAGGCTGATACTTGAAGTCTATGGTTCGGACAATGGCACGTGACCTTTATTTATTCAAGCGAATCACCACTAAAACATTTAAAAAATGACGAGAAATCATTTGCATGTCGACGCACCATCGTGTGCTACCGAATTAACCCTCATATGAAACCAAGATGTATCAAATCCACTCCAAGCCCACATATGAGGCAAAAAACACGTTGAACTCTGTAAGAAATCAACACGGAGTCGACATGAATCCAACATATATTGATAATATGACTTGAATAACTCGGTATCTAGTCTGATTTTACACAACAGGAACTCTTGGGACCAAATTCTAATTACCCACGGGTGGCTCCAGCGGAGACATTTTCAAAGAACTGTAGAATATTGACTCCGACGAGAACATCATGCTGCAAAAACCGAAACACATAGCAGCATAAACAGAGTAAAACAGCATTGAGCTGCGTTCTAAAGTCAATTCTCACGGACGAGGCTCATTCAACAACAACTGAACTTGTATACAAATTGGCAACCTCGACAAATAATCGAGCAAAGCATTCGGTCATGGCATGAACAGCTCAGTATGCACTCAGCCATCGAATGTCAATTATGACAGGGACTCATATGCCATTTACAGAAAGGATACAAGCAAATGACCTCGAGGAATGAACTCCAGAATCTTCGGTCAATGATGAAAATCAAACAGGTAGAGGCCTATGCATTCACCAAAAAAAAAAAGAAAAAGAAATCAAATATCATTGACAGTGAGAAGGTATTGAGGTATCAATGAATGGATCGAGAAATGCAAGGCATAATCATCCAAGCATTCGAAACCAATTACTCATGAGATCAAGCAAAGGATGAAGTCCGGACAGGAATTCACTGAAGTACACAGTACATGATGCACATTTCGAAGAAGCATTTATACACAAACACCATAGGTTGATATGGAAAACACGCCAACACAGCGTGTTCAAATTCTCAGTCCCGGGAGCATTGAGCACAATCTTAGAAGTTCAACCAACATTAACGAAGATAATTTGTCATATACACTGGAGAACTCTCAGTTTAAGCATGCCATTGCCAGATAACCATCACGATGCTTGCGAAATATGCATGCTAATACCGTTCAGGAATTCAATCAAAAGTGTGATAGGCCTTGCAGTAAAGGGCACCTAAATGCAATGATAAGGAAAAGGTTCGTATCCAAAAATCACCAAATCATCGAAACATGTTTGAGTTCATCAGCACAGTCTCGGACTCAACCAGATTTCACGCCGGCAGAATCAAGCCCTCGGTCCCTGCCTTCAGCAGAAACAGAGGCTGCGAAGTTTACCTTGATGAGAATCATGATTATTCAAAAACTCAACCCACTCGAAGAAATCCTCGTTTTCTCCGATTCCAACTCCCATTCTACCTTCGTCAAACTCGAAATCATAATACTATCGCTTAAACTCAAACCGTTTCCGCCTCAATCAATCGTGAGAGAGAGAGGGAGAGAGAGAGAGAGAGAGATGGGATGAGGAACATGGGCTTTTCCAGATTTGGGAAGACGCTGCCGAAACCCAGATTGCAATCTCCTCGATCTCCTTCTTCCACACGCGACAGTTGTCGTAAGGTAAATTCATCACGACTTCGATTGCTTACGTTGGATCATGAAGCAATCGAGTTTGCCATTTTGATGGCCAATCCATCATAAATTTATACGAAAAGAAAGATTTTTTTCAACAAATTTTCAACCCCGAATCACACATTCTTACGTGCAAACGAACAAATCATGAGCAGCTTTCGCGTCTCGAGCGCAGACCTACATGTCCCACGAGTGCCCGAATTCGGACCACCTGAACCAGCGGCTCGTTACTTGCGAAGCCTGCTCGACTGCGATCGAGACTGCTGGGAAAGACAAGAAGACGATCCTGCAGAGGCAAGAGAGGTTCGGGGACTGCGACCCGAGGGAGAAGAAGACTCCGGCGTGCCCCAACCGTCGGTGCAGGGAGGTGCTGACGTTCTCCAACACCAGCATGTGCAAGGCATGCGGCCTCGAGGTGTGTCTCAAGCACCGGTTCCGGAGCCGACAAAGGCTGCGCGATGGCGGCGGCTGCGGCTGGAGGGAGGTGGAAAGAGAAGCTCTGGGCGGCGTTGGCCTGGACGAGCGTGCAGGAGTGCGGGAAGGAAGAGTTGGGATCATCATCTTAGTGGTTGGGGGATGGGCATGCATGTGCGGACAATGAGCATTGTGAAAGTTTGATTCTTCACGAAAATTAAGTGGACATGAAGCTCTTTCAAATATGAAGAACTTCAGTGATTTTCTTGAACATGCTTAATATAATAGCATATACATTTTCTGATATCATGGGAAGGTTTATAAGCACGATAATGCGCTTGACTAGACTTTATACAACGCCTTACAATGTATGGTCCAATGATTGGTCCCTCATCCTCGTAGCCGAGGGGGACAAACCAAAGAAATGAATAGTCAAAAGAGATAGTCACACACTCGGCGGGAAGCGTAGGAGAGAATACGTAACCCAAAAAAAAAAAAAAAATTCTCATATTACTAGACACGTCATTGGGAGCCTTGGTTTGGCTCTGTTCCACTCGAGACGTCTGAGGATGGGAATACCGCAGGGTATTTCATAGGGCTTACCTGAATTTTGACAAATTGTAAAGTCTAAAAAGTAGTTGACTCAGATAAGGTGATTGTCTTATTAGTCGCTTCTTCACATTCTTCATGCCCAACAATTAGTTCCATAACTTCACATGAGCCTACCACCATCTCTTTCATTTGCTCGAGAAATTCCACTGTGAAGGTTGGGAAGAGCATCTTCAAACAGGAGCACCTCACAACCTTTAAGTATCTCAAGCTTGGAAACGGGATGTCTGGGAGGCTACCGCACCGCTAAATGTGCCTTAAGTCGTCTAGGTTCTGCAAAATTAGACTCCTCAAATTACCACTCTTTAGATGAGTGTTCAAAAAGCCCCAAACACTCTCTAATAAGGTCTAAGAGGCGCCTTTGTCTATTAATCCTGTGAATATGTATTTGTTTTTAATTACATATGTAATTCCATTGGAAGATTACATTTTTTTTATTTTTAAAAGTACTAAGCATAATCATATTTTATTTATGAGAACATCACTTTTCTAAAAAAGAAGCCAATTTAATTGATTAATTACACTTCATTAACGGGGACCAATGACAATAAAGTGTATCTGTATGTAATTATGTGTATGTTAATGGGATCATTAACTCCATGGATTATGTGGCTGTCACGTTATTCAATGGTTGAGCCGGACCACCTCCCTTTGGTGTAAACCTTTGCTTAATGACCACCTCCCTTCCCGATTCTTTGCAAAAATAACGTAATAATTCACAAATAACACCCAATTCCTTACGTGTCTCTCCCTCCCGAGCAACCCCACCTCCACCATCGTTGCTCTAAGCTTGACGCGAAGTTCATGATGCGTTTATTTTACAAAAAATAAATAATTTAAAAAATATTTTTTTAAAAATAATTATTTGTATCATCTAGAAAAATTAGTCAATAAAAAATATTTACATCATTGATAATAATTTGTGCCTAACTATTTTCAGGTCAATGAAAAAATTTTCTGTTCATTTATTTTTCTAAACAATATATGTGATTATATTTTTAAAAATAGTTTACTAATCATCCATTTTTTATGAACTGAACACATTTAGACTAGAGTAAGAAGTTGAGTAGTTAGCTCAATCGGTGGAGAGAAGATTCGATAGTGACGGTTGGAGTCAACTGAGCCAGGGCGTCCTTTTCCAGGCGTTTCGAATTTACTGCAAGCTTCCACCCGATCACTGAAGCGGAAGAACGAATCGAAGGAGCGCCTCGCGGTCAGAACAGCGCACGATTGGAACTGCATCCAGACGACACTGGAAACCGTAATCAAAGTCATGAACACTGGAATCGACGGCAATTCACCTCTGGCAAACCTCGAATCAACAAAAATGAACTTCGGATTCCAGGTTCGAGCTTTGTTTCTTCTGGACGTGTATTGTCTGCCTTCTTTGAGTGTCTGCAGTGGTCGGAGATGGAAGACCGGCGGTGGCTTCCGGTGGAGCTGGTGGCCAGCGGTGAAGCTAGAGAGGATGGGAGAGGCTATGGACGCGAAGCAGAATCAAAAACTCCCTCTTCAAAATGACAAAGCCTAAAAATTCCTCCTCTCTTCTCGCAGTTGCTGGCCTACAACGTCGGCGGCTACAACGACGGTGGTGGCGACAAGATCGATCCGGACACGGTGCTCTTCGAGGGGTGCAACTTCAACCACTGGCTCATCACCATGGACTTCCCCAAGGACCACAAGCCCTCGCCGGAGGAGATGGTTCTGCCAAAGGGCTCAACATCAGGTTTTGATCTCTCTTTTCGCTTGAGTTGTTTATTTCCGCTTCGTGTGTCGGAAATGGTTCTGCCATTGAGGCGAACTCATCGAAGACACGGTACTTCTTCACGGAATTTGTTATTCGATTTGCTTGTTCTTCATTAGTTAGAGGCTGCAATTAATTAATGGTTGGCTTGAAAGCATGAGTTTAGTATTTATGGCTAATGTGTGGAAAAAATCTCAAACTTTTTAGCCTGATTAATTTTCAAGTATATTAGTTCTATTCCTGGTTGGTAATCTGTTCATGGCTTGGATAAATTACACCGTGCACACCTTATTGTAGGTATTGCATCCTATGTTTGAGACTATAATACATGTACGTTTTTTTTTTTTTTTGGGTTAATGCATTGTCTTATTGGTATTAGGCTTTTAGGGAAGTACGCTGCTAAATGACGTTTAGTGTTCTCTAATTTGAGCAAGCAAATATGGGATGCTAAGTCTGTGCCTCGGTTACATGATTAGATCTAGGCCAAAGTGTTTAGCTCAGTGCCTTTTCAATTTTGATGACAAAGATACCGTTATATTGTTGCCCATTAGTGGTAGCTCGAGCATTGCCAATTGAAGACAGAGGTGGAGTGGGTCGTCAAGAGGCTTTGGAGCTTTATGATTAATTTATAAGACGAAAAATTTGAAAATGAGTATTGCGTAGAGATTAATGGGTGTCTCAGTACTGGCAAATGCTTAGGGATAAGTCAGGTGTTGCCGGAAAGCATTGCCAATACAGGTTGGAAGTCTAATGAACTCTAATTTATGGGAGGGATTGAAGCCCTCTTCAACAGTTAAGAAAAGGGATTCCTGGGAAATTGGGAGGCTATTCGGATGTGGGGAAGAGGTGATATGGTAGTTGAGGCAGAATGTCAGTGGTGTAAGGTGACGTTTCTGGGAAAATTAGCTAGTGATTTTGGAAGAGGCTGAAATTTCTCTCTTTCCTAACTGGTTGCAACCTGGGGAGATCAGCCCCTGGGCTAAAGGTTTGACTTGTTCTCATAACTAATTGAAGTTACTCAACCCTCTGCGCCTTTCCACCCAATAGGGGCCGCGCAGATAAACCAAATTGGAATGAATAAATCAATCAGACCGGAAATTGGCACCGGGATGGGCCAAAAAATATTTAGGGTCAGAATTGAGTATTTCTTATGTGGGTAAATGATACTAATAGCCCCTAAATTTTGCCTTAATGTGCATTTTTATCCTTGTCTTTTAATTCATTTAGTGCGGTCCTTGAACTACTTGTTACAATGTAGTCTTTTTTTTTATCAAACGAGGGAGAAAATCGAACACATGTCCCTTAACTACCATGTAATGTGCAATTTACCTAAATTTTCAATCTGTTCATTCTAGATCACCTTTCCATGACAACAAAAACTTTCATAATTATACTATTGACCAAATTTAAGATTATATTTTCATTTCAATTCATTTTTGATATCACAAATAAAATATTTTTATAGTTAATGATCCTTGTGAATAGAGCAAAAGACTATCTTCCTCCAAATACTCCTCGACAATTCTCTCACCCTGTGTGAGCTCTCGCCTATCCCAAAGTGATAGTTTCTACCTGTTGAAACCCTAATTTTCCCACTCCTTGCAATGGCTTTCTACAGTACATTCTCACCTGATTAGGAGATGTATTTCCTCTGCATAGCCTCCACCGTATTCTTGCCAACCCTAAGTTTTGGAGAACAGAGCACCGAAATTGGGGTGGGTCCCTGAGCTGGATAGTTCGCAAATCTTGTTCGCTCAACCAAGAAGTCAAAGCTCCCAGGTGAGACTTTTCTGATACTCACAGAAATTGATTGCTGAATAGTGGATTTGATGGTCCCACAGCATGGGCTCCCTTCACTCCAATCCCTAAATATCTTTACTCGTCATCAGTATTAAACCCCATTAGGATTTTGATTTCCTCAGTATATTTGTAAGTGGTGGCTGAGTTGATATGGAAGGGGATGACAATCACCTCAGGCTATTAACCTTGTGTAGAAAGATGGGTGACTTGTGAGCTGAGAATGACGTCATAGAGCTAGATCCGAATATCCCTGAAACAGGAAAAAAGGAAAGTGAATTGTTATTATATGGGAAGTTCTTTTCCAAACCCAATGTCAACTTCCAAGCGTTTCTAAGCACTATGAAGAGATCTTGGAAGATTGAAGAGTTGCAATGCGAGGTCATTGAGCCCGGTTTCTTTCTATTCATATTTAATTCAGTAGAAGAAAAGAGGAGAGTCTTACAAACTGGTCCTTAGTCTTTCGCAAGCAATCTTCTGGTCTTATAGGAAGGGGATCCCAATATTCCTGAGCACTACTATGACTTTTCTCATTATTCCTTCTGGGTTCATCTTTTGGGCCTCCCTCGTGCTGCTGTTACAGAGAACTCAATCAGGGTGATAGCTGCAAAATTGGGCAATGTTGAAGAAATTAGAATTGATGCAAAGAACAACAGTTCTCGCAGAATTGGCAAAGCCAAAGTAAGATTAAATTTGGCAAATCCCCTCAAAACGGGAACTGTTATAAATGTGTGTGGCAAAAAATGGTGGATCGATTTTAAATTTGAGAGGCTACCTCATTTTTGTTATTCATGTGGATGTATAGGGCATTATGCCAGCTTGTGCTCAACAATACCTTATGAAGCGACTAGTTTAGCCCAGGATAAGCCTGGCAAATATGGATCTTGGCTCAAAGCGGAGGTAAGGGAACTTAGTCCATGTTGGAAGACATTTTATGGGGACATTGATCTTACCATAGCAGAAGATGAGATGGAGCCCGAAGCTCCTTTACCCCTAACACACCAGCATATGGACAATGACATCGTGGCTGATAGGAACCAAGCTTTGGTTATTTATACTCCACAGCCACATCATTTAGTCGAAACCACTCACAAAGTGCAAGATACACCCCTAAGCAAAGGTAAGCGAGTACAGGATAGCTGGGACCAGAGTAGCCTTTTAACAAATTGGAGTTTCGGAATTGGGCATCTGAAATTAGAAAAGGCAAACAAAAAGAAATAAGTCGCAAAAAATCAGAAACGTTTTTCTCCCTATGAAAAAAGAGGAGCGACGCAAACTATTTTTGATGAAGAGAACCTGTTGGATACACCAATCCAGGTGTGGGAAGGGGTCCAAGAAGGGGCTTTGGTGGCTAGCCCAAATAAGCCACCGAAGAAAACATGAAGCTGTTAAGCTGGAACTGTCAAGGTTTGGGTTCTCCCTTGACAGTCCAGCATTTAAGAGCCCTAGTGGCTCGTGAGAGACCCAATTTGGTCTTCCTTATGAAACCAAAAACAAGGAAGTGGTAGTGGAAAGAACCAGGAAGAGTCTTCATTTTACATCCTCATTTATTGTTGAACCGGTAGGATTAGGGGGAGGCCTTGCTCTGTTTTGGGATACAGAGGTGGATGTCAAAGTTGAATTTAATTCCACGGAGCTTATTGAGGTATTGTGTAAGGATCTTAGCAGTGGAGTTGTAATGAAAATATCATTTCTACACGCCCCTACCATATTCAGGGAGAGGATAAGGCTATGGAATACTTTAAAAGCCAGAAATATGTCTACCAATTGTCCGTGGTTGTGTCTAGGGGATTTTAATGAAGTATTGTACCAATGGGAAAAGGTTGGTAGGCACAGTGTTGATAGGTATAGAATTGTGGCTTTTCGGGAATTTGTAGACTCATGTGCTTGGATGGAAATAGAAAGTAAAGGCTGCGCATTTACCTGGTCTAATAATCGAGAAGGGGCTGATCTGGTTAAAGAGCGGATTGATCGAGCTTTTAGTAATATGGATTGGAGAGTCCTATTCCCTGCTGTTGAGTTGTATGCCTATCCTACTATTGGCTCAGATCACAGCTCCATTATTCTGACTTTTGACGACACCGATGTTAAAAAACAGAAAATTTTCAGATTTGAAGCATACTGGCTGGAAAACCCTGAATGTAGGGATGTGATTAAAAATGCCTGGATGGAGGTTATGGGCAACCAAGTGGATGTCATCAGCAAAATCCAGAATGTTGTTGCTAAGCTGAGGCGCTAGAGTCAAAACAATTTTAAAAATGCATATGCACAGATTGAGATATTAAGGAGTCAACTTACAGCTCTAACAAATATGGGAGGTGAAGCAGAGAGGGAGAATGAACGTAAAAGGATAGTGGAGCAGATTGAAACACTATGGAGACAAGAAGAAATGTTTTGGAGTATGTGGTCTAGAATCACTTGGTTGAAATGGGGAGACAAGAATACCAAGTTTTTCCATGCAACCACCATTCGGCGGAGACAACATAATAAAATTTCCATGTTAAAAATTGATGAGCATCAATGGAGCCGAGATCCCCTTACTCTAAAACAACACATCACAGATTTTTATAACGGCTTGTACACCTCTATTGGGTCTAGATATTATCAACCAGTGCTGGAACAATGCCCTACAGTAGTGTTGAATGAAATGAATGAGGCTCTGATGTCGCAAGTTACTAGAGAAGAAGTGAGAAGAGCTATCTTTCAAATGGGGGCTACAAAGGCACCAGGTCTGGATGGTCTGAATGGGTTATTCTACCAAAGCAACTGGTCTATTATTCAAGAGGACATTTTCAACATGGTTCGCGTTTTTAATCAAGGTACTTTTCACCCTGATATAAACAAGACCCACATTACCCTCATTCCCAAAGTGGCCAATCCGGAAAGTATCATCAAATATAGGCCCATCAGTCTTTGCAATTTCAATTACAAAATAATTTCAAAGATTATGGTAAATAGACTAAAACCCTGGCTTCCAGAAGTCATATCTCCTGAACAAAGTGCATTTGTGGGGGGACGACATATACAAGATAATATTTTCATTGTTCAGGAGGTGTTACATCAATTAAGGGTAGCAAAGCGAAAGCGGAAATTCCATGCTATCCTCAAATTGGATATGCAAAAAGCCTATGAGAGAGTGGAGTGGGATTTCTTGGGAGATTGTATGCTGAAAATGGGTTTCTGCGAAAAGTGGGTTCGGTTGGTCAAATATTGCATTTCCTCAGTATCTTTTAGTGTGAGGGTCAATGGTGAGTCTTGTGACAGTTTCCAACCTACAAGGGGAATTAGACGGGGAGACCCGCTATCCTCCTATCTATTTATTATCATGTCTAACGTTCTGTCCTTCATGATGAATAGAGCTTTGGTTGAAGGTACTATAAAGGGCATTAAATTAAACTCTCACTGCCCAGTTCTCTCACACCTCCTGGTTGCCGATGATGCTATTCTCTTCCTTGATGGTACAGTCAGAGAAGCTCATAATGTGGCCAATATTCTGAATCAATACTGTTTCGCTTCAGGTCAGGCCATTAATCTAAATAAGTCGGGCATTTTCTTTGGCAACAGTTGTCCTCAAGTGTTAAAACAGAATTTAGCAACACAACTACGAGTGCCGATTATGGAGAAAACAGGTAAATATTTGGGCATACCTTGACGGGGTCGAGACAAAGAAACAAATGTTCTCCTGGATTTTAACAAGAGTTGACAGCAAGTTAGAGGGGTGGAAAGAGCAGCTATTATCAAAGGCGGGTAAGGAGATTCTAGTTAAAACAGTGGTACAGGCATTACCGCAATATGCCATGTCAATTTTTAAAATTCCGACCTCCATTTGTAGAGCGATTGAACGAAGAATTGCTGCTTTTTGGTGGAAACAGAACGTCCGGCAAAAAGGGATTCATTGGAAGAAATGGGATGTCCTCAAGACTAGGAAAGATCATGGGGGTTTAGGCTTTAAAGACCTTGTCGATTTTAATATTGTAATGCTAGGGAAACAAGCCTGGAAACTCAGTCAGGCTCTAGAAGCCTTATGGAGCAGGATTTTTAAAGGCCTCTACTTCCTTAGTGGTGAATTCTGGAATGCTCACAAGGGCTCTAGACCTTCCTGGGGGTGGCAAAGTATAATTACGGGTAGAGACATGATTGAACCTGACATTAAGTGGGTCGTGGGAGATGGTAAAACGATAAGAGTCAGACAAGACAGGTGGCTATTATCAGGCAAATTGGGCGGGCCAGGGAATGTGAATGATCCTAATGTTGTGGCTGATAAAATAATCCAGCAATCAGGGGAGTGGAATGTTCAATTGTTGAACGAGACATTTGATCCACGAATTGTGCAAGAAATACTAGCAACTCCTCTAAGCCTAAGCCCTACACCAGATAAACTGGTTTGGACAGCAAACAATTTAGGTATTTATGCTGTGAAGAGTGGCTACAACAAGTTGAGAGAACAAAACAATGCCAAAACAACCTGTCGCATCAACGTCTTACCAAATTCCAAGGAAATTGTGGATAGCAATATGGAATTACAAACTTTTCCTAAAATCAGATTCTTGTTATGGAGCTTATGTAGTGAAGGTCTTCCTACTAAGGAAAATCTATTTCGAAGGAAAGTAATACCCGATTCGCTTTGTCCCATCCGTGGACAAGTCCCGGAAACTACAGAGCATCTATTCCTTTTTTGTGCCTGGACAGAGCATATTTGGTCAGCTCCTTCATTGGGTGTAGATACTTCCCCGACGCTCACTAATCGCATCGATAAATGGTTATGTACATACCTCACTTCTGGTGTTTCCTCACAAAAAAAATCCCTCTTTGCAGGCGTCCTCTGGCTGACTTGGAAGGCGAGAAATTACTTGGTATTTCAAGGACGCACACCCAACCCCATTCCAATTGTTAGTGAAGCCACTATATTGACCCAGCTGTATGAAAGATGGAACAACAAACAGATCTGTAAAAGAGTTGACCTCACCTCCGCCACGCAACAATGGAACCCACCACCGACTGGAATGTTGAAGGTTAATATTGATTGTTCGTGGTGTGGATCAACGATGGCGGGATCAGCTGCTGGAGTTTGTAGAGACAGCACCGGAGTGCTCATCGCCGGATTTTGCAGCAAATCACAGCTCCTTCGGCTGCTGTTGCAGAAGCCCTAACAGCCCGAAGTGCCCTGCTGTGGGTGGAAAAAACACGTGACTCTCCTTGGAGAGAAGTACAGGGAACTCAAGTTAAACTCCAACTGGTTTCTGATACTTTGGTGGTAGTTGAGGGTATATTGGGCCAAAGGGAGACACCATGGGCTGCACGTTCCATCATGCTTGACTGTAGAGATTTGTTGGCCCGACTACATAATGTTACTCTGAATTTTGAACCGCGAAAGACCAACCAGGCCGCAGATTGGGTGGCCAAGGCCCATCAAGCTGGCACTCTTCCGCCCAATTGGATTGCAAGTCCTCCCAATCTCTTGTTGCAAATTTTATGTTTGGACTTTCAACATGGATGTAATCCTTCCTTAAGAACAGTTTAATGAAGCTATTTCCTTTGAACAAAAAAAAAAAAATAGAGCAAAAGACTCATTTGACTTTATAATGAAAATTGAGGAATCAGATTGAATAAATTCAAATTTGAGGGACTATGTTGCACATTACCCAACAATTTGGGACTTACGGTGATTTTTTCCCTGTGTGATCAAACAAATGGACTACATTAGACATTTACAAAGAGTTCAAGAATCACATTGAATGAATTAAAAGTCCAATGATGACATTTTACATTGGGCCAAAGTTTGTGGACAATAGTGCCATTGTCCCTTCTTATTTGTTGGACAGCTTATTCGGCTTTTGGGCCTTTTCCCCCTCTTTACCTAGCAATGTCATGTTAAGGCTTTTTCTTATATTGTAATTTCCTCAATTAAATATCAAGTGAATGATTCTCATGGTTGAATGTTAGGTGAGTAAATTTGTTCTCCGCATTTATGCTAGATATGTCAGTTTCTATTGAATCATTGCCGATCTTTCATAGTTTTGTGTGTGTAGAATGAGATGAAATTTGATATTTGTGTTTCATTTTGGAAGAAGCAAAAAAGAGAATTTATGCCTGTAGCACCACCACTTATGAGGGGTTTCAGGCTGTGATGACTGAAGCAGAGTCAGAACAATTTAAAAGCAAGTGTCTTTGATGAGTTTCTCATTGGAACCGATGAATGATAGTATCTCATCATGGTTCTGCACAACTTATTGAGTCATAAACAAAACTACCTGGAGTTGTCTTTGTATTACTTGATTCCTACATTGATCCCTAAAACAAGGAGTATGGAGGTATGGCTTGACTCTATAGGGAATTTCATCTACTATATATCTCCGCCACAATTTTTGCAGTCATTTAATCCCTTTATTCTCTAATTCTTTAATCCCAACTCTGTGACGTGTTTTTGATAACCCTGGAACGCAGCGAAGGACAAAGGTTCACACCACCGGGGCAAAAGAGTGCAGGAAGACCAATGGAGCACGCAGCAAGACCAAAGGAGCTACAGACCAAAAGGACAAGGGGGAATTGAGCAAGTAAGTATTCAAGTTTAGTCTATTGATATAGATTGTGAGGTGTGAGATGGAGTGAAATTTATAGATTACGGTAGTCATTACTCGTTAGTCATGTGTAAAATGTTTATCATTTATGAGATTTCAACTATGCCAGGGTTGGGTGATGCGTTCATGCAACTGAGTACTTTGTTATGCAGCTGCCATAAGATTATGAAAAATTGGATTTGATTGTTGCCATTTTGCACTTGAAAGAGATGTTAAATGGGGTGCTTAGCTATTTCTCTGCTCAACTTGGATAAGGAGGCAGTTGATCTATGTTGTATGTAAACTTAAGAAATTTACTGTGGGCAGTTACTTTTGTGAACTAGGACTGCAAGTTAATCCTGCTGCTTATTCCAAGTAACATGCAATTTTCATATTCAGATGGACATACATGCTTGCACTCCATCTGTCATAACTTTGGCTTTTATGTTGGTTGCGGGCTGGACCTTGAAATGAGCCATTTTTTTCTTTTTACAATTAAAATACAGATGAATTTGTCCTATCACATGATTTTGTGTGCACACTCATTCGAAGCTTATTATATATGTGTATTGTCTATTTCACTCAGGCCAAAGCATATTTCTGCATTGCAGTCTCTTACATGAGAATTTTGTTATCTGATGTGTTATTTTGTTTTCCATTAGATAAGCTTTTCCAAGTTTACGGGCAAGCTATGCTCACAGGGATTCTTCACCTGTAGCACTGCCCTGTAAATATAATAGAAAAATAAGAAAAAGAATAATTTTCTAATGTGCAGTATTGTATTTGCTCTTCTACTAGTCAATCTTGCCACGACCATGACCCATTGCTTTGTTTGGGGAATCTTACTTGGCACATTCTACCAGTTGAGTGTGAGCTTTTCTTGTCATGCTGCCTCTGACATACCTCAACACTGCTGTCTTCTGCAGAGGAGATATTAGAGAGCTTAAAAGGGGTCCTTGGGATGGCAGGGCTTGCAAAGATGGCGATTTACATGACTTCTCTCAAGAAAATCTACTGTGGTTCCTGCAGGGGTGACGATATTTCACATGGTCAGGATAGTAGGTTGAGAACTATGTCCTCTTTCTAGATCATGTCATTTTTCATATACGCTGGTGGTTCTCTCTATAACATAGTCGTGAGGTATGAGATGGATTCCTCTGGGTGTGTGGGTATGTGTGCATGCATGCGAGTCCAAGATCAGCAAACGCATGGAAACAATAATAATCACTACAAAATGGATACCTCCTTTGCCTCACCAATTTAACATGATCACGGACTGGATTGTGCACTTGCTTTCTTCCAGAAAATTTGGATTTCTTGCAGATGTCTTGTATCGGACTTAACTTTTGTTGACAAGTCTTGTTCTTTATTCAAAATATACCTTGACGGATCGTCACTTTCTTGTACAACTGGTGAATAAGCTGCTTTGCTAAATGCTTGGATATGGTTCGACGAAACTTGTTGCCATTTTCCTCTAGATCCCATACATACATGTATGATTTTTCTTGGTGTGTTACACTGAACAAGCACTTTTTTGTCTCCTTTTCATTGGACTATGTCAAAGTCAATTAAGTTTTCTTAATGACTAGTGAGGATGAATCGAATGACATTCGGTCCACCTTGTAATTCCCCGCAAAATTTTTCCCATCAACAATCTAAAATTGAAAAGTGTACCTCGTCGGGTTACATGAGAAAAAGGGAGTAACTAGACGAGTCCTTGAGATAAAGATAGTTACACATCATCATCTGAGGCTTCCCACCATCTTCGCTTTCGATTTTTTCCTGTATTTTCTCTGTGTTGTTGTCTTTCGACCTTTTCTCTGTCTTTTTCTCTCTTCAACGAGCAAAAACCTTGTAAAGCTCTTTTTCCGATGTCTTCCATCTTTCTGTCTCCCCAATTCTGGGTCGTCCTCCTTGCTTTTTCACCATAAGGTAACTTTCCTTTTCAGTCTTTTCCCTTTTCGTCAAGCTCTTAGTTTGAATGTGATTAGTTCTTTGATTTTCCCATGGCTTCAGATTTCTGGGCATACTGTTTTCACCTTTCGATCAATTGGGATTCAAGGATTGTCATTTCCTTGACGTGATTTGTTAATCCTTTCATCTTTTTGGAAGATTTTCTTGTACTTCGTTAAATGAACTTCCGAATGGGATTGTCTCCTCTCATGCGTGAGAAAAATGTTGAACCCTAATTCTGTAAAATTTTCAGCAAGGAGCACCTGCGGATCTTAATTCTGCAGAGATCGAATTCGCTGAGGGTTTCCAGACATTACGTGAACAAATCTATACTTTCCTTTAGAACAACCGAATTTCAATTTAGCAGACTGCATCAACTTTTATTAGGTCCGAAAGTCTCTGCACAAATTTGGGTTAAATTGAGGTTTAAATTGAGGTGATCAAGAAGTGCTTGAGAACATGGAATATCGGCACCCGGCGAAAAGAAGCATGGGCAACGAGGATGAAATATCAGGGAACGCAGACACTGAACCGGGAAAACTCAATGGGCTTAACGTCACGACAGGGCCAATCTTCTTGCACGACGAATTGGACATGTACTTAGTAGAGGCCAAATCCCTCCCAAACATGGACCTAGCCTCGGAGAGAATAAGGCAGTGCTGCTCCATGCTCGGGCCACCCTGCGTGCCCGCATTATGCAGGCAGCAACCCGTCCCTGCCTGCTCCTCGGGAAAGCACTCAATGATCACGAGCGACCCCAATGTGTCTGTCTGCCTGGTGGGGACCACAGTTGCCCGGACCCGGGTGATCCCGAACTGCGAGAACCCCTTGTGGGACGAGCGGTTTTGCGTTCTCGTGGCACACCCAGTAGTGAAGGTGGAGTTCCACGTGAAGGACAACGACGTGTTTGGGGCTGAGCTCATCGGGGTAGTGGAGATCCCAGTGGCCAAGATTGTGTCCAGTGACATGATCAATGATTGGTTCCCAATAATTGGCAACTTTAGGAGCCCCCTTAAGCCCTACCTAGAACTTCACATATCGATCCAATTCAGGCCGGTCAGCGACAACCCCTTGTACAAGGATGGTGTTGGGGTTAGGCCAAACTATGTGGGTGTCCCAAACACATATTTTCCACTAAGGAAAGGTGGGGATGTGACACTGTACCAAGATGCTCAGGTCCCTAAGGGTAAGCTCCCTCAGATTTTGCTTGATGATGGGGAGATTTATGAGCAAGGCAAGTGCTGGGAGGACATATGCCATGCCATTTTGGAGGCCCACCACTTGATCTACATCATTGGTTGGTCCATCTATCATCCCGTGAGGCTTATGAGAGAGCCCTCAAGGGAATTGCCTAGTGGAGGAGAGCTCTCTTTAGGGGAGCTCCTCAAGTACAAGTCCGAGGAAGGTGTCCGAGTGGTCGTGCTCGTTTGGGATGACAAGACTTCTCACGACAAGTTCCTTTTGAAGATGGTAATACTTAAACATTCTCACATGTAATTAAGCATTGCTAAAACATGGAAATGTCTATATGATTTTCGGGATGATCGGAGTACTGCCAGGTCAAGGAAAATTTGTTCGCCTACGGCTTCCATCACTGTTGATTTGTTGGGCTAGTGTAGTAGAGCATTTCGAAGTTACAACCAATGCATAAATGGTGATGCAAGCCGCATGTGAACAAATGTCTAGAACAAATTTCTTCTCAATCGGCAATGCATCTAAGGATCACTCTTTTATCAATGGTGCATAGTCAGTGAATGATTTTCTTACTTTTACTGTCAGCTTAATGAATGTTTACAGGATAAGAAGTTTTCTGTTTTTTGACACAAAGGATGGACTAATCAAAGTCTTAACCTCTAATAGTTCTTTCATTCGGCTAGCCTTTACAAAATGCAATGGGAGAATATGTTATGTAGTGACTCTTTTCTTGAATGAGTATCCTTATTTATGACACAACCCAATGTTTGGCCAAATTTCAAATACACGCTCTTTGTGATAGAAAATTCATACATTAATTAACTTTGGAAAAGATAGTTCTTTGTTGAGATCTCGTCATTGAGACTCGGAATGTGCCACGTTGTCGTGCAAAATGGCATGATGCAAACTCATGACGAAGAGACAAAGAAGTTTTTCCGACACTTTGGCATCCGTTGTGTGCTTGCTCCTCGCTATGCAAGCACCAAACTTAGCATCTTCAAGCAATAGGTATGTATCCTTCCTTAGACATTTAGGTCAATTCTTAATCAAAATCTCATCGTTAGATTGCATCAAAAGCACTGCTTTTGCTGTTTATTACTTGATTATTCCAATCAGGTGTAATTTTCATAAGGAGGGTTGTCCTTTTATTAGACAATCTGCGGAAGTTTATTGATCTGTCTCATGCTGTCCTAGATCATATCATGTGTTTTTTGACCTAATGACATGCATTTAGGACAGTTCTATTAGGGAATTTTACAGTACTGCAGAGGCTACCCGTATTCAATTGAAGTCCAGCATCAATCTACGAAAATGTTTGGTTTAATTCGTTTGTGTATGGATCTTTTGTAGTCCAGGTGGTGGGGACCTTGTATACGCACCACCAAAAGTGTGTGGTTCTTGACACTCAAGCCTCGGGAAACAACCGGAAAATAACAGCTTTCATTGGTGGGCTGGACCTATGTGATGGCCGATACGACACTCCTGAGCACAGACTCTATAGTGATCTTGACACTGTCTTTAAGAATGACATTCACAACCCAACACTCATGGTATTGAGCTAATGTTTACCTTCAGCATTTTAATAACACGTATGTGTTATTTTTTGATCATGTGATTGTTGCTTTTCTTGTGACGACTATAGTCTACTGTCGATGTTCCAAGGCAACCGTGGCATGATTTACATTGCAAAGTTGAGGGACAAGCTGCGTATGACATATTGAAGAATTTCGAATAGAGATGGAAAAAGGTGGCAAAGTGGCGCGAGTTCAAGCTGAAAAACGTCGGGCATTAGCATGAGAATGCTCTCTTAAGGCTTGATAGGATTTTATGGATACTTTGTCCCTCGACAAGCCCCGATGGTGACAAAAAAGTACAAGTTAGGGACGAAGACGACCCAAAAAATTGGCACGTGCAGGTCGGGAAACATTCTGTAAAATTAATGATCATTTTCAAGGACTTCATTCATATACAAAATGAAGTGTAATGATCATCTTTCATTTCTATTTTACATTGGCATAGGTCTTCAGATCGATTGATTCGGGATCTATAAAAGGATTCCCAAAGAGCATTGAAGAAGCTGCAAAGCAAGTAAATTTTAGCCGCTAATACCATGCCAGTAGATTTGCAAGTGGTTGTTATATATGTATAGCTTGGAAAGTTTTCCTTTCTTATGCGCAATCATTAGTGTTTTTGAATAGAGATTGAAGCCCATAATGACAATGTTGCTTCTTTCAATCTCTTCACGGTTGCAGAATATTATATGCGGAAAGAACTTGAAAGTAGACAAGAGCATTCACACAGCATACGTGAAAGCGATTAGATTAGCGCAACACTTCATTTCTATTGAAAACCAGTATTTTCTTGGCTCTTCCTATCATTGGCCATCATACAAAAATGCAGGTATAAGATGCACGTTTCTATTCATTTTGACTGAGTTAAAGAGTATTCAAACTTTGCTCCCTCTGGGGATTATTAGCTAATAATAGCTAAAACTCACTTGAAACTGAATTCTGATTCAATATGGAACATTTTCTAGTTTTGTTTCGGCCTATCTAATTTGTTGAGTTTAAGTTTTGATGTTAACCAATGCTTGATTTGGTTTTGACAAGCAGGTGCAAACAATTTAGTGCCAATGGAGTTGGCATTGAAGATCGCAAGCAAGATCAATGCAAACGAGCGCTTTTGTGTGTATTAGTGATACCGATGTGGCTAGAGGGTGTCCCTACTGTAACATCCTGAAATTTGAGCCCTTTAAGGGAGGAATGAACGTGAATTTCGCCAATGCATTGTTTGCTGATCTCACTCGGAACTGATCACTCCTGAGATACTGACCTTGAGGGGAAAGGCTAATGAGGACATAACTCGTGCGACTAAAGAACTTGACCTGGGAAAACGACTCGACCGTGAGAATTGTGTAAGGATGATCCTGTAGTTATGCAAGTCGATTCCAAGGACGAATGGACATCGATTCGCAGACAGAAATAATGGGACGACGGGTGATTCCGTCTACTATTATCGAACCCGTGAACGGCCCTATGTCGATCCTTGATAATCGTGTACTTTGAAATAAGAATCGATCCTTGGCAATTTCATGCAGTCAAGGACGTCCATGTGTCGAGAAGTCTTGAACGTGAATTGGCACGAGTCGGTTACGCGTGAATCCTCAAAGTCGCCTGTCAGTCTGAGTAGTACCAAAATGGCATTCGGGCGAAATTGACAAGGCATGTGAATCTAGTATTGGACTTCGAATTTTCGGGAATGTTCGAGAAGGACTTTTGGACGATGCTTCTTAGACAGTCGAGCCGAGTTTTGGGAAAAGGATTTTCAGACCGAGGAAACGAGCCTACGAGGACGTGGGCCGGGTAAGATCAGTGTGGACCTCACGTCCAAGGTGGGACAGCCGTCGTGGAAGGCCCGAGGCAGGCAAGTGAGCCCGTTGGACCAAACCGACCATTTACCCTTCCTAGCCCGTTATCCAAACCTGAGCCGATTCGAGCCCAACAAATTCCCGAGCCCGTTCCTATTCATTTTCCGGCCCATTTCCTAGGCCCGCCTCTCACTTTCAGCCCAAGGGAACATTGGAAAATGTGCAAGGTGAAAATGACCAAAATGCCCTTGGATATTTTGAAGAAAAGTCAAAAAGGAAGAGAGAGAAGATGATGTCATGTTTTTGGGGACTTGAGCCAAGCATTAATTGGCCTTAATTGAGGCCTATCTTCAGCCTCACTTCACTCTCTCTCTCCTCTTCATCTTCCCCAAACCGCACACCCTTCTCTCCCTAGTTTCCCTTCCTTCCTTCAGTTTTTCAGTTCTGACCTTTCATTGAAAATCGAGTTGTTCATTGCCTTCCCGTTTGAATCACGTCTCGTGCCACCCGCCGTTGTGTTCGGAAGAGAATTTCCGTTCAGATGGCGTCGGTCGATCGCCGGAAAGATCCGCCGGCCGATCCGTACGGCCGCCGGAAACCTGCTGTTGCCGGACCGTCACTGTTCCGCCTGTCCCTGCTTGTTCCGCCTGTTTCAGCAATTTTCCTTCGATTTCGACCCAACCACCGCCCATACCAGCCACAAGTGGTTCCCCCTCGACCCCCAAGTGCCGTTGGTCACTGGCCCGCCGCTCGCCGGAGCTCCGGGCAGCCCGTTCAACTCCGATCAGCTTCTTCCTCCTCCAGCAGTGCAGTTTTTCAGAGTTGCAGTGGGGATTCCGAGTTGTTGCTGCTGTGTTGAGCCCGAGACCGCCTTGGATCGTCGTGGTAGAGGTCCCCGGGTGTCGGGTTCGTCGCCGCCGCCGCGTCCGTGTCGCCGGCCCGCTTAACGGGTGAGTTTAGCTCCTAATCCCTTTTTAGTGCCTAAACTTGCTTAGGGTTGGTTAGTTAGTGTTAATCTTGGTTTAAGGGGTTTAATTAAGTTGTATTAGCCCTAAGATAGGTGGTTAGATAGATTATTAAGATTAGATTAGTTTAATTTTGCTTATTTAGCTTAATTGTGCTTAATTTGGGATTAATTGTGTTTATGTGATTAATTAAGCATGATTTGCTTTAATTGAATTGATTAAATTTTTTAATTAATGTTTTGTTTAATTTCTGGATTAAATGTTTTAATTAATTGAATTTCGGAAAAAACACTGTTCACAATTACTGTTCATGATTACTTTTCACGAGCACTGTTCACGGCATTACTGTTCACGGCACTGTTCATGCAGAAGTTAAATTTTGGCTTATTTTAATGTGCTCTTGATTTTTGTGATTAATTGAAGTGCTGATTGTTAATTATGCTCGTGAATATTGATGAAATGCGTAATCGAGTATTGGTTGGATTTTGGATTTTGGAATTGTCGAGTGATACCGCATGACATATTACGTGGGTTATTTGAAATGACATGTCGCATGAGCACGAGCGATGTTGCATTCACGACAGAGCAAAGATATAAATGGATTGTTTGATGATGTGTTGCATGATCACATTAAGAGGAGAGCCGCGCGCCGGTGACCGCCAATCCTTATGGGGTTGTGCCGTGGCCTTTTGGTCATCCCGACTTGGTCGGTTGCCGGCGGTGGTCGGGTCGGGCGGGGCTGCGGCAGTGAGCGGGCCCCATGCTCCATAGGGAACGCCGTCGATGGGAGAGAGCCCATGACGTCACCGTGCCTCATGGGGGAGGACGATGCCTGGTCTTTGATTGGTAGACCACCAACCATAAAGTTGTGCCGTGGCCCTAGTGGTCGTAATAATCGGAGCATGTGTGAGTGTGAGACATGAGAAAGTTGTGTGAGATACTCTGATTATTCGCATGCTCTTAATGTCGCGATGATCGCATTAATTATGGTACACACGCATGAGTTGATAGTCGTGCAGGGTGTGGCAATGGCCAGGTGAGATCGCTTGTGACGCGATTCGCATGTGATTGATGAACTGTTTCATCTAACGGCCGTGTGCCTTGCTTGAATTGTATGAGATTGGACGCGCAGGGTATGGCATACCGGGTAAGGTTGCATGCGAACCGAATATTGATTGTGGGTTGCCCTGTCTGTTGTTGGCTGTTATTTGGTTTTGGTTGTTTGTTGTGGGTTGAGTGAGGGGTGGTTCTGGAGAGATACCTCGGGTTGAGTTGGCGTACTAACCAGGGCTTAGGGGGAAGAACTCGCTGAGATTTTATCTTAACCCGTCGTGGTTAAACATTTTCAGGTTCTTAGAATGGCGTACCCGCAGTGGAGAATCCTGCCCCCGCTTCTCCAGTGATCGACCCGACGGAGCTTGAGTCCGATGGGTCTGAGTGACCGTGGTGTTGAACCCGAGGGTTCTTTGTGTACTGTTGGATTAGCCTAGTTCTTTTAGTTTCGCTTAGAGGATGGATCAGCCCTTTTTGTCGGGCTTGTAATTCGGAAACGATCCTCCGTTGGTTAATCCAATGAAGATGTATAAATGAGTAGTTGCTGTTGTCATTGTTGTTCATCCCTCTATCCCTGTTTGATTGTTTGTTTGTCTGGGGATGGTTCGTCTTCCGCTTGCGCTTAACGAAAGATAAAATGAATGGTCGTCGACGGGTCCTGGGACGTCGCTTTCAATTGATCAAGAGAAGGGGTTGTCGCGAGCTCGAGAGTCGGGGCGTGACACCTACTAGTGCTGCCGTGTAAGAAATTCTCTTTTGGCAGGTCATATCAAGTATAAGCTCTTTGATCTTGCAAAGAAATAGTGATGATACATGCAAATCAACAACGTTATTTCAATATAGATGATGTCCTAGCCATTTGCAACTAAATAACACAACAAATGGAATTAAGCAGAAAACAAAGTGATCCAAGCAGACCAAGCCTAGAAAATTTGAGATCCAACCTCGTTTCTGTCATTTTAGTATTTCTCTCCAAGAGATATGATGATATGAAAAGATCTAACATTCACTATTCTCACATGTGTATTGATAATGTGGACAGGGACAAACCATGACAATGATGTACAAAATTATCGCCCAGGCTCTTGAAAAGTTGAATTGTCACACAAGTACCATCCACTAGATTACTTGAACTTCTATTGCCTTGGCAAACGGGAGCCCTTGTCCTCTTCACAATCATCATCCCAAGCAATGAACCAACAATCCGAAAATAATGCCTTGGTCTGTCTATGTACTGTTCATGATTATTCCTTTGACTCATCTGTTAAAAAAGTATGACGAACGAAGTCATTAAGAGCTATAGTTTTTGCATGAGTGGTAACAAGACTTTTGGTTTGAAACATGCTGTTGTTTTCTATCCATGTAGGCATCGGTTCAAAAGTTTCGCAAATTCATGATATATGTGCATGCCAAGGGGATGATAGTAGATGATGAGTATGTGATCATGGGATCGGCAAATATCAACCAAAGATCTTTGGATGGCTCAAGAGACACTGAAATCGCAATGGGGGCTTATCAGCCGCATCACACTTGGGCCAGAAAAAAGAGGCATCCGTGCGGCCAAATTAGTTACATTGGGTTAACCTCTCATCTGAATATATACGAGGCGTACACCAGAGCGAGTGTAACAAAAAATTCATTCATAAACTTAATCTTGTATATAATTATGTCAAGTTATGCCATGTAGGTTCACGGTGATAGGATGTTGCTTTGGGCGGAGCACTTGGGAGATTTAGAGGATAGCTTTAGGGAACCTCAAAGCACTGAATGTGTGAAGAGGGTGAACAAAATAGCCAAACAGAATTGGAAAGCTTATGTGGATGAGGACCAACATAATCCCAAGGAAATGAGAGGGCACCTAATGCAGTATCCGATTCATGTGAGTAGAGACGGTAAAGTTGGTCCTTTGGCTGGTTTTGAAATGTTTCCTGATGTGGGCGGCAAAATCCTTGGATCACCCACTACTCTTCCCGATGCTCTCATGACATGATCAAATATGTAAATTAGTTTTCGATTATGAGAATGTGCAAATGCAATATAAAAATTTCAAATGATTTTGGATTAGATCACAGTAATTTAAACAACTGAAATTGAGAAATATAAGTAGAATGAGCATTTATGGCATGTCAAAGCAAGTTGTGATTCATATAGATACTCTACCAATTAAAGCAAGTTGTGGGCAGGACATGCAATGTCATTGTTGTATAAAATGCTTCGTATGATTTGATGTTATGGTGTGAACGTTGAAGATAAATTCATATAGTTCATCAAGTTCTAGGCTAAGTGTTTTCCATTCAAGATTTATAGCATAAACTTCTCCGAGGGAAAAAGATACAACTTTTTTGGATCATAAAAAATGATCTTGCTGGCCTTGTCGATCATAGGGTCTTTCTCCACCGGCTTATGGAGAAGGAAGAAACGTGTCTTGATCTTTTTTACGAGACAAAAAACTAAATAATATTATTAAAAGTGTATTTTAGTTAGAAAACTCATTGAAATCTATTTTGTGAATTTTTGAGAGAGCCTAAAAATCTAATATAAATACTAAAATTGAATTTGAGCACGTTGAATTCATTCACATTAAAATAAATGAATTCTTTTTTTAAATAATATTCGAAGAGCTTTGTCAAGAGTAAAGTAAACTTTTACGAGATTTTTGGGAGATGTTAGTGAGTTGAGCAAAAGTTGGCTACCATCTTGGGAGATTTTTGCTGACAATAAATGGAGGACGGAGGAAGGCTAGAACTTTTATGAAGAAAGAGAAAGTGGAGAGCCTGAGAGTTCGTAAAAAAAGAAGAAGAGTCTGACAAAAGAGAGCGAATAACACACAATCTTAGCAAGAGAAAATATTAGGTGAGTTTAATATGCCACATGGGATATACAAGGAACCATCCAATGATTGACACAGATTATTCAAATTTATGACAGACCCTCTCTCTCCTCTCTTACCCTTGTTAAAATCTCTTTGTTACGAAGACAGGAAAAAAATCGCGCTCGATAACTCTCCATTCATGCTCGGGATTTGTCCTGGGAATCGTTTTTCGATTATCAGATTTAATTAATCAATTTAATTTTTGTTATGAAACTTCATGAATCATCATATTGATATTTTGGATAGAAAATCTATTCAGATCAATTTAATTTTTGTGATGAAACTTCGAACCATCATTTGAAATTTTCCCTTAGAATAAATAAATAATGAGATAAGTGCATTGAAAATCTTAAAACTTGTTGAGGAAATATATTTTTGTCATAAAACTTCCAAAGAATGAAATTAAGTTCTGAAACTTATTATAAAAGTATAATTAAGTCGTAAAACTTTCAAAAAGTGTAATTAAGTTCTAGAACTTGTCAAATTGATCCAATCAAGTCATTTTCTTGATTGTATTTTTGAAAGTTATAGTACTTTCGATTGCACTTTCGTAATAAATTTTAGGATTTGATTGTACTTTTTGAAAATTCTAGAACACGATCGCACTTTCATGATAAGTTTCAAACTTTATTGCATTTTTTGAAAGTTTTAGAATTCAATTATATTTTCATGACAAGTTTTAGTTCTTCTAGTGCACTTATCGTGTTAATTTAGCACAAGTACTCCAAAATGAATCAACATGGGCATCCAAATTTCTAAAAGCAAATTATCCTTGCTAATAAGTGTAGTAGCCAGGCAATGTGTATACCTCTATCGAAAAATAATTCAAAAGGATAATGTAAGCTTAAAAAATCATTCCATAAAATGGGGGGTTTCAAATGTGTACTTTTCTTGGTACAAATAAATTGCTTTGGGAAAAACCAGAAAATAATGCCTTTCACTGGCGGATTGGGCCCATGTGATTGCTGATATGGAGCACATGCTCCATAAAAATCTTTGACACCATCTTTAAGAGTGACACTCACAACCCTTCATTCATGGTAATTAAAGCTTATGTTTACATTTAGCATGTAATAACATCGAAATGTAATTTTCTGGTCATAAGAATTAATTGATTTTTGTGATGAGTGTAGTCCACCGTAAATGTCGCAAGGCAACCGTGGCATGATCTACATTGCAAAGTTCAGATGACATTTGATACTCATGTTTCAGTCGGGAGGAAGCAAAAAAGAGAATTTGTGCATGTAGCACGACCACTTATCAGGTTGTGATGGACTAAAGCAAAGTCAAAGCAATTCAGTAGCGTCTTTTGATAAGTTTCCTATCTACCTGGAGTTGTTTTCAAATTACCCGATTCCTACATTGATCCCCAAAACAAGGAGTATGGAGGTATGACTTGACTCCACAGGAAATTTCATCTATGATGCATTTCTGCCACATTTTTCAGTCATTTAGTCCATTCATCCTCTAATCCTATAACCTCAAATTTCCAATGTGTCTATGATTTGTGACCCTGCAACGCTTGTAGTTTTGTTAAGATTACTAAATCATTAGATCATAAGTATGAAACTGGAGTAATTACTCAAAGACCACCTCCAGTTCAGTATGGCAAGCCTAGTGGTTGGAATGTGTGATTGCAATAGAAACTATGATGGGCAAGGAGATCAAGTGGCAAATAGACAACGGAGCCCTCAATGTGGTTTATCAAGGACCTTTGCAGCAGGATGCTCCACAAAATTAACCTCCTCGGCAAAGTCATGATCCCTAGGGGCAAGGTGAAAGAAGAAATCCCATGCCAATGAGCAATATGAATAGTGCCCCCGGTGGAAGGGATCCATATCAAGGACAGAAGAGAGATCCGGTGCATTCATACCAGGTAAACTACAGTCAACAGAGTCATAACAACAATTGCTATCAGCAACAAAGAGACCTGCCTTAAGGAGATAGATGGAGCTCTGCACCTCCAGTGCATAATGGTTTATAGGAGAGACAATCGGAACTATCCACTTACTCCTAATAAAACATATAGGCAAGGTCCTGATGGATTTCAAGGGCAAGGTACTGGTAGTGCTGGTGACTAATCTTCCCTCCCCCGTAGAATTCGTAAAAGGAACTCTCAAGCGAATTCTATGAAGGAGGGAGGAAAACAAAAATATGGAACATCATTCTGAACAGCAGTGGCCAAGACTCTCATGGCAATATTAAGCATCTATCTCATCAATTTAATCATGCAATTACCATCCGAACATGTGAAATTGACCAGGAACCAAACTAAGAACTAAGACAAAATCCATCTAATTCATGCCTATTCCATAAATTCCAGCACACGTTCAGCATTTTAAAGAGCATACAAGACCACAAATTGTGATCATTTGATGACTAATTGATATGAAATTGAAGCCATATCTTCCTACAAGCGCATATGAGTCTACTTGATCAAATGGTATCAATCTGAGACCAAATTAATACTGAATTGAAACAAAGTAATCACGATCAGCATGCAATACTTCAGTTCTAGCATATTTGAGTTCAATTATGACTATAATTCTCGTTAGCATCGGCATGATATTCACAATATCACTTTCCTGGCATGAACATATATGATCCCATATTCAAAATACCCTCTAGCTGGAATCAAAAGCCCTCGATCAGCACCATGGATCAATTTCTAGTAGAGATTGATTCAATCATGACATAACTTCTTTCCAAGCAAACATGAAATTCACCACAACACAGTCTTACATCGCTACACATGCTTGCCTGAGTGGAATTGCATAAAATCAAGGACCAATGGACATCAGCTCAAGCCCGCAACTGTTGCGAATCAACATGTACTGACAAGGTTCCAACAAATTCAAAACAAGTTCGAAATTGAACACCTACGCTATTTTAATGAAGAAACAGAACTCAAATACGCTTATATGACTGGAATAGATTGATGATCGAGTAATGAAGAGAACTCTCGGTCAAGAACTGAATCAAAATACACACTGACTTAGTTCAGGAATTACATCAAACAGGTGGTATACATTATGGCTAAGGAGCACCAATTCAAATCATTAATGCAGCTTTAACCACAGTCGATTTGCACACAGACGGTAGCAAAAGTAACGGAAAACATAGCATATGTGGTTTAGTTGAATGAAGAATGATTAGCTAGAGAGGGATTGACATCAGATATGAGTAAGGAGATAATAGAACCAACGTCGAGGAACAGAATCCGGCAGTCATGACCGAAGTTCGAGCACTATTGGTGGATGGAGGTGTGGCGGCGGATACGTCGTGTGGTGGCCAGCGATGGAGGTGTGGCGGCGGCTGTTTGTGGATGGAGGGCGACGGAGACGGAGAATGAACAAGGAATAAACATCAACGGAGTCACCAAGCGAGCCAACACTGAGCATAAAAGGGAATCGATAGATGGTCAATCAAAGTGAGTTAAGGAAGAGAGCTAGAGAGAGAAATAAAATAAAAAAAGGAAGAAAAGGGCCACATGATGAAGAGTGCGTGTGGGTCCCACTGAGAATTTGTGAATGATTATCTATGATACAAAACTGATCTTTCGATTCAAAAGAGACAGAGAGCCAAAACAAAGCAACAAAATATTGAAAGGAATACCTTCTCTTAAGAGTCACGTTTGATTCGTTGTTGTTGGCGGTGGCCTTCCCAGTCACCGAGGACTTGGTCCCGCTCTACTCCACAGCTTGCTATACTCAAGAATAGCAAGGATGGGAAGTTCTCAGAGCACGGGAATTTTAGAGAGTATCCCTCGGGCAAGAAACTCCTGAATTTCGGCAACTCAAAAAGTCTAAGAGCAATCAACTCGGAGAAGGTGATTGTAGTGCTGATTGCTTCTTTCGATTCTTCATGGCTAGCAATTTGTTTCATATATTCGCATGACTCCACCATCAGCTCTTCAATTTGCCCAAGAAATTTTGCTGTGAAGGTAGGGAAAAGCATTTCCAAATGGGAGCACCTCACAACCTCTACGTCTCTCAAGTTTGGGAATGGGATGTTTGGGAGATCATCGCACTGCCAAATGTGCCGCAAGTTTTTGAGATCACACAAAACTAGCGTCTTCAATTTACCACCCTCTGTATCCATCCCATCACCTTCGTATATGATCTCGATTGAACGACAAGAAATCACTTCTAGGTTCTCAAGACAGCACTGCAGCCTCTTCCACATATGAGATGGGGCAATACGTTGGAGATTGTCACAGTGATTCAATTCAAGGGATTCCAATTTGCAAAAAGAATCATTGGGAATTTGATTGTTCCATAGCTCTTTGCACTGAGCGCCTTCAATTTTTAGTTCTCTTATACCAGGAAATGAGACCTGCATGAGGATGATGGGAGAAAGGAGGATGATAGGACAAATTTATTACATTATTCATTCTAAAACATGATAATGCGAGAATACGAATGACCACAATAACGAATAGAGCAAACCATCTCATCGAACAACAATTGTGGTGACTCATCATTTCCTTCAGCCATCTCGCCTAACTACCTCATGACTCTTATAGGACGCCGGATGAATGTTCCAAAAACAAGACAATGCAGAATATATAGATATCCTAAGGAAGGGAAACTCATCACACTATCTCTGATCGACCACCTTCTTTTTTGGGAACCGCTACCTTCATTTGTTTGCAACCCGTAATGTATAGCCACTCATGTTTCCTTAGAGTTGCAAACGTACAACGGGGGAAGAGACTTCTTACATCAGAGAAACTTTCAATGAAGACGTTTTTTAGACTAGGAAAACACAAAACCGTTTGGGAGTTGCTCTTCACCACATGTATCTCAACGTTCCAGCTCCACTCACCCTCACTTTTTCCAACTTGGGGAGCAATACAAATTTTTGCTCCGGATATTCTTTGGGGTCGATGCCTTTGTGGCTCCAGCTAGCCCCATCTCATTCCCTTCAGATTTTGGACCGCGTGTGGCCCATCCCCACCCAAAGGCTACGAACGCATTCCTAACGATCATCATGCAGTGTATTCTCTTCTTACCCTTCTCCCCTCCCCTCCCCCTCCCTCTTTTCTTTGAGGAATTTTCTTTTCTAAATATTATATACACAAATGTAAATATGATAAGATCAATACCATCAAAAAAACCCCTCAAAACTGATATATCAATGTCATATTTAATGTAGACAAACTTTGGCATCACATAAAATTCCAAACTAGAGTGTTCATGCCATACTTAACTTGAATCAATTTTTCATATAATAAAAAAATCTCATGCAACATTAGTTTGGGAGAAATGTGATGCATATGTATTAATTAGAGATTTATTACATTATAAAAATTAGTTCGAATTAAATGCGGAACCGGTATACCGATTTATTATTATTTTTTCGTGGTATTAACTCAATATAATATTACATATACATAATCTTGATGGAATGTAAAAGCAATCACCCAAAAATGGAAAAAATATGAAAAGATTATTTTATGCTAACAGACAAATATATGGGGGTGTTAAGAGCATTTTTGTGGAGGAAGAGCACTAATATTTTGCCGGTATTATGAAGTGTTCGTACTATAGTCAACCCATCTAGAAAGTTGAATATAATTTTCCCCTCCTTTTTTTTCCTTAAAATGATGGTGTGAACATGCGTGGGGAGCCGTGGTTAAAAGGTCTTTTTCGGTGGACGTTGTTCGGAGATGCGCCCCATAAACATCTCTAAAGAAATATTATTACTTGCCCCACAAATCGCGGGCCCATGAATATTATGGGTATTATATAAAGAAAAGGGATGCATACCTTTCGATCGAAAAAGGAATCGGAACAACCATCTTGTGAATATGAAGTAGTGGTTATCAAGTCTTTCTTTCCACTAGGACATGAGAAGAATTTCTCCATGGCACACTTAATTATATGGAGTTGTTGTAGCTGCGGAAACTCTATAATATCATTTGTCCCTTCATCTCTTCCTTCTTCATCCACAATCACGGCCTTCATATTTGAACAATACTCCACTTTAATGTATGTAATTTCTCTAAGACATTTAGCCACAGACACCGGAAAGAGAAATGCCGACCCCGTGTTCCGGACCTCGAGTTCCTTCAGGTTTCGAAATGTTAATATTCCTTGTAATTGCACATCCTGTTTCCATATGTGCTGCAGGTTTGGTAAATTCTCAAATCTCAATTTCTCTAGCTGAGAGAGAATCTCGACATGTCCCGTGACTTTTAGGTCACTCAAGTCAAAAACTACTTTTGTTGATTTAGACTGCAAAACGCCCAACGACTTCAAATTTGGCAGCATCAATATCCAACATGATTTCAGAATACTCAGCGTGGATTTAGAGCGCCCAATCTCTATCGATGTCAGATTGCTGTATTCTAATGGAGGTTGGCTGTAGAGTATCTTTTCCAGGTCGAGGAGTTCATCCATCTTTAAGGATTCCAAGCGAGGGAATGAAACCTAACAAAGTGCCACAAAAAAGCTTAGTAGGGGCTCTGCGGTTTCTGTTAAGATGCACAAAAGTATTTTTCTTTGCTTTGTAAATTTTTTCGCTAGCTATTCCAATCGTGAATAAATATCATATATCATTTTGTCAAACTGCGTTTTCAGCAGAACCAAATATAAGAACAATTCATTTCTAGGAAAAGAGACTTACTGGGAAAACATTCTTTAGCAAAAATGAGCTATCAGTAAAATGAATGGGCCTGGTGTCTTTTAGAAACGTCAAAAACTCAATTGACCGGAGAATTACGTGGAAGAGGAAATATCCTCAAAAGAGCTGACGTTGACACGGTGAGGTGGGCATGATGTGTTGGAATCAGATGCGACTTGCATGTAGGTGGGACATGAATTATGCGGACTTTCTTTGTTACGTTCGTTCACCTTCCATGGACGTCCCTTTCTTCATTTTGACATTGTTGAACTTCGTTAATTTATTCAAGATTCCTTTTCTCATTCATTCATTCGATAAACTCTTTTTTCTTCTAAAAAATCGTTAAATGATTAATAAATTAGTCATAATAGAAACCCATGTTAGAACCCAAATAATTAGTGCAATTATCTAAAATTGAAAAATAAAAAATAAAAATAAAATCTGTTGTACAAAGAGGCTTCCCTCTAGCTATAGTGGAATGGGAATCAAAATTTTTGGCCCGTCGTTTATCCGAGAGGATTTTATTTTATTTTATTTGTGATTCAAATATCAAAATGTACAAATAATCAAAGATCAATGCAATCAGCTATATCTTCGGTGGACACCAATAAATATCCCCTTATCCTAAATCCCCCAATAATAGCATATTTTGTATTATTTGCATAATTAAGAATTCATGAAACTTTTACCCTTTTAAAAATACAGATTGACACAAGGAGAAATTGACACAAGGAGAAAATGAAGAAGTTACCTGAACCGGAGCACCTTCTGATGTGATTCCAACAGCTGTGCAAAAGCTCGTCATATTTGGTAAGTTCCCCAATGTTAAACGACATAAATTGGGCAACTCAAATATGCCATCGGTAGAACCAATATCTTTTCTTGCATCATCTGTGACAATGGCTCGCATTGAGTAACATCCTTCTACACAAATCTCTTCTATTTGTACAAGTTTTTGCATTTGTGAAAGACACCAAAGGTATTTCAATTGGTCACAATCTGAGACCCTGATAATCTTCAGTTTGCTGAAGCACACTAAGGCGACAAAGTCATGGCATATCTTTTCCAAATTAGTAAGATTTGTGAGGGACAAGGACTCTAAATTCGGAAAAGCACTATCGGATGAATTGGCGATGTACTTGATTGAAGGGCTACCCTCAATTTTGAGGTGCTTTAGTTGTTGGAAACCCCCAGCACACAACTCGTGAGCGTTTTTCTTAAACTCTCTCATTCCATTCAGATGCAAATTTTGAGTATTCTGTAGAGTTTTCCTAACACATTCTTTCAAAAGAATACTATCGCACCCATCCAATTCGAGTTTCCTAGTACTCAAACCTTCATATTCCGCTGTTGATGTCCATTTTGCATTTCCTATGTTGATCCAGAAGC
This sequence comes from Angophora floribunda, assembly GCA_014182895.1. Classification (NCBI taxonomy): domain Eukaryota; kingdom Viridiplantae; phylum Streptophyta; class Magnoliopsida; order Myrtales; family Myrtaceae; genus Angophora; species Angophora floribunda. Next base: position 3,058,565 of record CM024711.1, on the reverse strand, counting down.
TAATCAATTTCCCCAATGGCAAGTCATCATCCTCCAAGAGTATGGTGGGAACACGGATTGATATTTCCAAAGACATTAGCTTTGTCAAGCTCTTCAACTCGGCAAGCCTAGCATTACACAATTCTGATTGTATTTCATCCACACTCATTGATTGATCAAATCTTTGCTTCATGTGTAATTCTTCCAAGTTGATTAAGCCTTTTAGGGCACCAAACTCGATTATCCCAAGCTTCTTGCAATTGCTTAAATTTAACAATCTCAGATTTGTCAAGCCCCCAATTTCTTTAGGCAGCCTAAAAATTGTAGACCCTGCGAAGCTGAGAATCTGCAATGCTTTGAGCTTGCCAAGAATTGCCACATCCCCCACATCGCAATGGTCTAAATATAACGACCAGAGATTCTGGAGGATTTCAATCGAGGAAGGTAAAGGGGTGATATACATGTAACAAAGATATAGGACTCGGAGCTCCTTCATGTATGAAAAATCTAGTCGATAGAAATCTCCCTCACCATGTTGGTGCACAAGTCCCCCCTCCCAATTTTTTGGTTGAGACAACATGAGTATCTTCAAATCAGGAAACGCACACTGCATTAGTTCAGCAAGCCTATCAACTAAGTATATTGCCCAACATTTCTCAAGTTTTTCCTTTGTCCTTGGCTGATACTTGTTGTTCATCATTACGGGATTTGGACCTTCAAATTGAGTTGAAACAATCACCTCGCTGTAAAGATTAGATATGATCACATTTTTCTTGTCTTCGCCTCTATACTGCAACAAACAAATGGAACAGAGGCTATCCAAAAGAGAATTCAATCTATCCCTTGCACCTTGTATCTTCTCATCGAATCCCTCAAACAAGCCCAAGCCCATGCCTAGTACCAGCAGAGTTTCAACTTGAATGGTCTCCCCTATAAGGCCACACAACAAGAATAAGGACTTGACGTCCTTACTCTTCAAATGGTTGTAACTCATCTTAACTATGGTTTCCGCATTCACCGCGTTTCTCCATGCAGACGCACTACTATTTTTCAAGGTATTTGCAACGGAGATAATCGAAAGAGGCAAACCTGCAAGCTTGTTGACCACTTGAGCTGCCATCGCTTTCAATTCCTTATCATCTTTGAGCCTGTCGCCGACTGTCTTTTCAAATAGCCTGAAAGCTTCGTCGTTGTTTAAGCTTTTAAGAAAAAATGTTCGATCAGCAAGCATCTTCTGCTCCAGCACATCCTCAAATCTCGATGTGAGCAACAATTTGCATTTTCCGCTCGTGTCTCCTGAAGGAATCCCGACCGCTTCCAAATTAAGTTCCTTCCATAGGTCGTCCAATATAATGAGAACCTTCTCATTCGGATTACTTTGCAGCCTCCGTAACAGATGATCTCTTCTTCCCTGTTGGGTTTCCTTGTCCTTCAGACTCAGACTCAAGGCGTCAGCGATCTGGTCTTGGATATTAATCAAGTCTGGAGTCCGCGAGACTTCCACTTTGACGATCATGTCGAACGGTCTCCCCTTTTTGTTGAGTGTCTCCTTGACTTCCTTCAACAGTGTAGTCTTCCCAACTCCGCCACGCCCGTAGACCCCAATCACTTTTAGCTTCTCATCATCCAGAGCTTCCATTATGCTCTGAATGATGGAAGCTCGCGAATCAGCGATAGTGTTGCCCCCATCAGCGGCTGACGACTTCACAACGGAAGCACCACTAACAAGCCCCGAAACGGTGATCGTGTTGCCCCCACCACCGGCCGACAAATTCACGTCGGGAGCACCACTAACAAGCCCCGAAACGGTGATAGTGTTGCCCCCACCACCGGTCCACGAATTCACGTCGGAAGCACCGCCAACAAGCCCCAAAACGGTGATAGTGTTGCCCCCACCACCGGCCAACAAATTCACGTCGGAAGCACCGGCATCAAGCCCCGACGGAGTACTCTCATAGTAGACCCTCTCGATCACATGCCGATTGAGCGCCTGGATGGCCTCAAGTGTCTTCCTCGCGTTCCTTCCGAGACAATAACGCTCCTTTGGATTGGGAAGCCACCCGCAGGAGCAAGTCTTCTTGGCTCTTCCATCTGTTAACTTCTCGAAGTTAGCCAGCACGCCGTTCGCCTCGTTGGCAACGGTCTCTGCATTATTCTTCCATCTGTTGACTTCGGGTTTTATCTCCCTCCTGTTGTTGTCAGCATGATCGACGGAACACTGCACATCAATTTTCTTGTCTTCGAGCGTCCGAAGTTCTGACCTAAGTCGGCCAACATAGCTGTTGGTGAATATCACGTAGCCGCATTGACGACCGACCGGAGCCACCAGGTACTCCGCCACTTTGGCAGCTACCGACACAACAATATCCACCATTTCCCCCCTTTTTGAATTCTTTCCGGTTTTCTTCCCTTCTTCTTTGTGGAGAATGAAGGTTAAGAATCTACATATGCTGAGGAAGGCGGAACTGATGGAACCCAGAAACGAAGGTGACTGAAGAAGAGAAAGATTTGATATGATGAACACACGACGGTTCCAGCTAGAAGAACAGCCAAAAGAAGATTAGACGAAAGAGAGGGCTTCCAGCGGTAGGCGTATATCGAAATACAGACCGAGGAAGAAATCATTTGGAAGATACAAAAATGGTGGTCAGAAAGAGGGGCACGAGGCATTAATATATGTGTCGTTACTACATTGTAGTCCCTACATCATATCTTACACAGCATCTACAAAATCTCCAAAAATAGGAATGCCTCCATTTGATTATGCTTGACCTCAAAGACGCTGATTAAAAACAAGTGGGCCCTATTCCACCATTTCTTTTCTACTACGACCATGCGAGGACTGCCGAGCTGTCTACCGCTATCATCATCACCCATCAATCGTTTTACCCACGCTCGGCTCCAGCAATCAGCAGCGATCCACCAGTCTTCACTAGGGACCGAGGTATGGTCCGGATTCCGATTCAGATAATGCACTCTAATCCTAGTCACTTCACGAGCTGTCTAAGCATCGACTTTAATAAAGTTGGACGATAATAGAGTCCGCTAAGTGCAATAATGCTTAGTACTGTGTGGAGACCATCAATATTGACCAATATGTTTTTATCAACCAAAGTTTGTCATATTTTCCTTATAAAAGCATCTTGCTTGTAACAAGTCTGTAATGCCATTCGCTTTACGAGGCTAATTTCAAAGAAATGCTGTCACAAATACCATGGTTTTCATCAACGCTCACTAGATTATTATAACTTTTTTTCAATCACTTAGATACTATAATTTTTTTGATTATTTAAATGTCATGACTTTTAAAAAAAATATTTACATAAGTGCCATAACTTTTTCAAAAACGTTAATCACAAGTGCTAGAAATTCGACTTATCATGGCACCTGCGTTGAGAAGAGTTATAACATTTAAATGATTGATTGAAAATTATGATACTCTAGTGAATAATTTTAAAGCGAAAGCATTCAAGTGAACAATTTTTTTGAAAGTTATAGAACTTAAGTAATCGAAAAAAATTATGACACTCAACCAATCGTAACATAAAAGTTACGTTACTTGTGATGCCCTAATCCCAACTAACTTTTGTCAGAAGTAGCATAAGAATTGGAAAGTGTTTGAATCAAGAAACACTCTTCCGGGGCCAACTACACTCTTCAAGTTACGTAAGAGATGAAGCTAGCAGAGATAACTGGCTAAAGACAACATCGCCACCGTCGTTTTACTACTGCTACTGATCCCGTATATTACAACAAAACGTGCTCCTTCAGATTTGGCATCTAATAGCTTCACTATGCTTGGTAATGAGCCTGTGTTTGACCTTTAGCTTAAGCCGAAGCTCTCGGACGATCAATTTGATGAGCTCCCCGTGTCTATCGAGAAGAACTGCCAAAAAAAGAGTCAAATGAGGAACTGATAAATAACATTTTAATACAACTTGGCTTGAATTGGGGAAAGTCAATGTGTAATTTTCCACAATGCTTCGAGTATTGGGGTTGGGTATATTAAGCTCTACCCATCCTCAGCGGAATTTGATTTTCTTCATTGTCTGAAAATTTTCTTTGCAAGTGTTTTTCCTTATTGAATAGAAATTTCTCGTAACTCCTATATAAATTGTCATACTATATGAACCACTATTATTGAAAAATTTTAATTGTTTGTGTGGAATGACACTTGTGCAGAAATTAGGATGCTGAATTTGGGCTCGACCTTTGGAGGCTGGATAGAAACATATAATAAGTTGTTTGGCTATTGACTTATTATCATACCTAGAGCTCTCTACGATAATTTTGTCACGAACTAAAGATACTGATTTAAAACAAGTGGGCCCCACCCCCACCATTTCTTTTTGGGCTAAAATTGCCTGCAGACCCCACCGCTTGCGGAATGCGAGAATCATCCGGCTATCTAACACCGTCACCGTCGGTCCTATCATTTCAGACGTGCTGAGCTCCAGCGATCAATGGCGTCAGAGGTCGCCGGCCTCGAGTCTCGCTAGATCAGCGAGCCTAAGCTCACCAGAGGCTGATGAGCTCGAGACTTAGCCCATGGTAGGTCGTCAGCGACCAACCAAAAAAGAAGAAAAGCAAAATAAAAGGAAGAAAATATTAATAAAATATAAAATTCGAAAAGGACAAAAAGTGACAACTAGTAAAAATGTGAGATAAGAAAGAATGAACGATGAAAATATTTTTTTCTTATTTAAAAAATGAAAAATATTTTCTCCTAATTTAAAAGAATTTTTTTTATGAATAATATTTTCCTCAATCAATTAATTTTACTTGAAAAGAATGCTAGAAAATCCAACAAACGTTTTTTCAGAAATTGTTTTCCACCGAACAAACGGAACCTCAATTTTATGAAGATTAATAAGCATAATCATCAGTTTTTGTGAGAACCTCACTTTAGCAGTTCCAAATAAACCCAATTTCATTGATTAATTGCACCTCATTAACTGTACCGGTGAATATAAAGTGTATTTGTATGTAAACATGCATGTTAAGGGGATCATTGACTCTATGTTAGCGTAGCATGGACTTGATAATGTAAGCTTATTTCGGATTATAAGGATCTCACGCTATTCAATGATTGAGCCTGCCCACGTCCCCCTCTGACCTCTCTTTGCTGTTAACCTACACGCAATGACCCTCTTTCCAACTCTGCAAAATATAACATAACAATTCACGCTTAACCTCCAAATCCTTACGAGCCTCTCCCTCCCTAACACGTGCCAAAACCGCACGTCCACCGTCGTTGCTCTGATGCTCCTCTCTCTCTCTCTCTCTCTCTCTCTCTCTCTCTCTCTAAAACGCAGAGGAGGAGGAAGGTACAACGAAGTGATGTTAAAGAGTTAACCGGGGTAGAGTTAAAGTTTGCCGTTTGGCCATCATCGGTCGCTTGGCAATTGCCAAAGCTTCGTGTTTTTCAAACCTGTGGGTGCAGATGCCGGGCAGTACGACTTCATGCACGTGAAGGCTGCTCTATCAATGACCGAGGGATCCATCCCCACTGGATTGATCCCATCTGTCTTTCTTTTACTTAGATGCTCTGTACGACAATTGACATGTGAACAGTATAGCAAGATGTTCGGCCCCCTATATCAATTGTACAGAAGATAGACAAATCTAAAAATCGGAGGAGAAGAGCAAAGAATATCTTTTATTTAAGAACATGAATTTACCTACATGCCTAGAAATATAGAAATTAAAAAAGGACTTGCTGAAAAAGCCTCAAAGCATCATGGCAATAAGTGAGGAGGAGAAAATATTCAGTGTGCCAATTAACAACTTTTCAAAAGAATGCAATATAAAAATCGGTGTCTCCGTTAATTATTGGGTGTGTGTGGAATGGAGGCACCACCGTACCTAATAGAGATTGTCAATTAGTGACCCTCCATTGATACCTAAGAAATACGTACTATTAATTTTGTGCATGTTCATGGGTTTTGAGGTACATTTACAGCTCCATTGAGAGAAACTGAAGGTTCATGGAAGATGTCTTTTCAGTTCTAGTATAATCATCGTTTATTTTTCAGAAGCTCACTTCAATAGTTTTGAAACAACCCAATTTCATTGATGATTACATCTTGTTAACAATTTTAATGAATATGAAGTGTATTTGTGTCTAATTATCTCTCTCTCTCTCTTTCTGACCTCTCTTTGTAGATAGTCTCCACATAACGATCCTCTTTCCTATTCTCTGCAAAAGTAACGTAACTATTCTCTGCAAACTCCGAATCATCACGTGTCTCACTCCCACTCCTTCCCTAACTAGCGCCAACCGCGCACGACCGCTCACTCATGCACTCTCTCTCTAAGGCTGTGAATAATAATAATAATAATAATAATAATAATAATTTTGTAACATAAATTGATTTTTTATATGTATTCCATAAACAGGTTTCTAAATAAAGATATAATATAAAGTTTCTATTTTCGAAATAAAATTTTATTTATACATGACACAAAATGTCACGGATGGGCAGCCGCTTAGTACATAGCGCGAGTAATAAGAAGCATTTTTAGTTAAAAAGATATATATTCCATATGTAGCTGTGATATTCAATTTCTATATTAAAAAAAACAGATAATAATATATTGATCAATGAAATAAATTAAAAAAACCTCTTGCTCCTATGTAAAACATCTCCATGCATCATTGCTAGGGATGAAGACGCGGTCTTGTTCATCCACTTTTTTTCTTTGCAAAAACCATCTACATCTTGTCTTTACTTCTTCATTCTTAGTATAGCTTGATGGGCCTAAGAAAAACGATATGTTATAATTGCTGGGTGCAAAATATAATTTGAGTTGAGAAGTTTATTGTTTCTTTAAATAACATGGATAAATGCAACTATAGTCAAGTTGATACTTATTATTATTTTTAACGAGGAATGCGACAATAGTGGAGAGTTCGTACGTAGCTCCGTATCAAACGAAAGTTGACGGACACGGAGCCACCCCAAATGTTTGCTCCCTTGATTCGAGGAATAAGAAGAGGAAGGTAGAGGAAGATAATCCTGTGGGGCCCACAGGACACTTTCCTTCGGAAAGTGGGGAGGAAAGAGAGGGGCAAATGTAAAATGAGTTCTTTCTTCCCTCAAGGGCGCGCATGGTAACCATTCTATTTATGTTTCTGGAATAGATTTTTATTCCAGATCTATTTATGGAATAGAAATCGGTTTGGTAAAAAAAATTTCATTTCTATTCCGTAAATAGGTTTGGAACGCAAATCGAAAACAAAAATTTTTTACTTTTCTATTTCGGAATAGAAATCGAAATTGTTTATCTTTCTTACTTCTCATCCGAAGAAGTTTTTTCGTCCGTCACTTACCATCATCACCACCACCACCCCCGCCCACCGCCGCCCCCGCCGCCCCGCGCCGACCCGACCGCCACTAGAACCGCCGCCGCCGCGCGCCGCCGCCGGCCGCCGCGCCGCGCGCACCGCGCGCGGCCGCCATGCCGCTGCTCCCGGCCGCCGCCGCCGCCCATCGCCGTCGCCAATCTGCGCCGTCGCCCGTCCGCCGTCGCCATCCGCCGCCGCCGCCCGTCGCCGTCGCCGTCCGCCGTCGCCGCCCGCCGCCGCCAATCCGCCGTCGCCGTCCCGCCATCGCCGATCGCCGTCCGTCCGCCGCCGCATCTTGATCGCCATGATCGCCGCCGCCGCCGCCGATCGCCGCCGCCGCCACCGCCCGCCGCCGCCGCCGCCGCCGCCGTCGCGGCCGCCCGCCCGCACGCCCCGTCGCTCCTCCCGTTATCACCACCACTTAGGAAAGTAAAATTTTTTGTCCGCCAGACCCTTCGCCGTCCGCCCGGTCATCGCCGGGTCCGCCGGTCCGCCGATCGCATGTCGCCGTCCGCCGATCGCCCGATCGCGCCGCCCGGTCGCCGGTCGCCCGTCCGCCGATCGCCCGGTCGCCGTCGCCGTCCGCCGTCGCCGCCGTCGCCGTCCGCCGTCGCCGATGCCGCCATCCGCCATGCCATCGCCGATCGCCCGCCGCCGCCATACCGATGCCTTGCCGCCCGCCCGCCGCCGCCCGCCATCCACCGCCGCCGGCAGCCGCCCGCCCGCACGCCGCCCGTCGCTCCTCCCATTATCACCACCACTTAGGAAAGTAAAATTTTTTTGATTATCAAACGAATTTCTATTCCAGAATAGAAATTTTTGTCGTTATCAAACGCGTTTTTTAGGCTAAACTCATCCGAAATAGAAATAGAAAAATTTATTTCTGTTCCGAAATCATTTCAATGTAAAAATGTTATCATTCACACCCTAAATAACACGCTCAGCGGGGCCCATAACACGATGCATTTTCTGGATTCTTGGTCATTTCGAGATGAGACACGTGACAGATGTCTGAATTACCGTGAAGGATAGAAGACAGCGAGGACGCCGATTGAACGGGGGAACGCAAAATGTGGTAGATGCTTGAACAAATTTGGTTGAGGCTCCTAAAACGTCAACCAAGCTGTCACCGATAATTTTCGGTGGAGAAGGACACGGAGTAACTGGGAGATGGGAGAATTTACAGATGTAGGGATTTTTTTTAAGAAAATAAAAATCCTAAAATTCCTATATTGAAACTTAACATTTACTGATTAAATCTCTGTCTCGTCTCACATTCACCTTGTATGAATCTTACTATCCTTCACTCATAACATCGACTCTCAAACTTAATGCTCATCGGTTCACAATCTTAATCCTTAACTTTTAATATGAGTCTAAATTTATTACTAATCTTTGCAATAATAAATAAGGAACTTCTTTATTTTTTTACTTTAGTTTGACTTGCTTAAAAAATTTTGCATTGAGCTCATGAAGCTTGGTGGGACCGTTTCCACAAACCCATCTGGTGGACTAGACCGGACTGATGGTTCGGTTCTCTAATAGATCTATAAAATTAACAAATGATCTCAATTTTAATTTCAATCATGCTCACCCTTAATTTAACGGTAAGTGTGACCGCCTCCTTCTGTCACCTCTCTCTGCTGTTAACCTACACGTAATGACATTATTTCCAACTCTTTGCAAAATATGACGTAACAATTCACACTTAAACTCCAAAAAAAAATAAAAAACTCCAAGTCCTTCGTTCCCCTCCCTCTCAAACACGTGTCAATTGCACGTCCTTTGTCATTACTCTGATGCTTCTCTCTCTCTCTCTCTCTGAAACGCATAGGAGGGGGAAAGATAGAACGAAGTGATGTTAACAGTTAAACGAGTCAAAGTTTGTTGTTCGGTCATCGGTCACTTGGCAATTATTAAAGCTTCGTGTTACGTCAACCTCATGGTGCAGATGGGCAGTACGGCTTCATGCACGTGAAGGCTACTCGGTCGATCAACGAGGGACCCAACTCCACCAAGCCATGCCATTTGTCTTTGCTCATGCTCTGTATGACGATTGGATAATGTTTAGGCCCCTACATCAATCGTACAGAAGAGAGGTCTTGCGTCCTGATAACGCTCAATTTATTTGACAAAACATAATGAATATTAACAATGTATAGTCGGACCGGTTTTACTCGAAAATCAGATCAGATCACCCGAAAAATAAAATTCAACCTCATGATGCATCCAGACAATACAGCTTTATACATTGTGGATCGTGTTGCAATTATTGAAGCTTGTTGTTTTTCAACCTCACGATGAGGGACCCAACTCCACTGTACTATCCTCTCTCTCTCTCTCTCTCTCTCTCTCTCTAAACGTCGTCCCGTCTAGCTTCCGACTTAATTTGTGCAAAGCCATATATGATTGTATGTTTGATCCCAAATTCATACAAGTTATTTTATGTATAACAGCAACAAATATTCTGAAAAAAGCAACCTCTAAATTCCGTGGATTATCCTAACAAAAAAAAAAAAACATATTCGATCAATCACCCAAAACAAAAACCGCTTTAAATGATGGGAAGACATACTTATAAATATAGTTTGAAAATTTAAATAGCCCGATATAATCAAATAGTCATCATGCACATATAACTGTTGTAGCGTTGCAAAAGGAGTTGTTATTCTATCAATTATGGACCTAACAAAAATTTCTAGTTAGAAAAGTATATTATTTATTACATATAAGATATCGATTAAGGAAAGAAATTAAAAGAACCTCTCGCTCCTATGTAAAACATCTCCATGCTCGTTCATCCACATTGTTTCTTTGTGAAAACCATCCGGATCTCATCTTAACTTTTTCATTCTTAGTATAGCTTTGATGGGCTTGAGAATAACCAAGAACTATAATTGCCAAGTGCAAAACATAATTTGAATTGAGAAGCTTGCCAATGTCATTGACGTAATTTTGCGTAACATCTACAAATGCAACTATAGTCGAGTGGATACATATTATTATTAATGAGGACATCGTCACTCATAGGAGAATTCTTACATCTTGGGTTTCGCATAAAGCAAAAGATGTTATTTGCGGACAGGAACCACTCCAAATGTTCGCTCCCTTGATTCAAGGAATTCGAAGAGAACGGTGGAGAAAGACTGTCCTGTGGGGGCTCACAAGATACTTTCCTCCGGAAAGTGGGAGGAAAGGGGGGAAATGCAAAACGAGTTCCTTCTTCCTTTAAATGACAAGTTCAGTGAGCCCGTAATGTAACGCATTTTCTGGACTCTTGGTCATTTCGGGATGGGACACGTGATATATGGCTGAATTACCGGGAAGGATAGAAGACAGTGAGGACGCAGATTGAATGGGGACATGGGAAATGTGATAAGATGCCTGAACAAGATTGGTCGAAGCTCCTACAACGTCAATGAAGCTGTCACCCCAACTTTCGGTGAAGGATAGAGAGGACGTAGAGTGATTGCAAGACGAGAAATTTTTACAGATGTCCAAATTTGATGGGTTGAGGTTCCGAAATTAAAAAAAAAACCAAAGAAAAAACGAAAATAAAGTAAAAAAATTCGAAGTTTTAAGAAAATAAAAAAAATAAAACAAGAAACAGGTGGGGACTAGTAGAAACCTGAGATGAGAGAAAGAGAGTATGGGATTTAAAATATTTTTTCCAATAAATTTTTTTTTGTGAAACGCGTAGGAAAACTTAGAAAATATTTTCCTATAAGTTAAGTTTTTTTTTTTTTTTTTGGAATGAACAAAGCCTTAGTACAATAATGCTACTCTTGTGAAGAGTTTGTATTATTATCCTTGTACAAGCATCTCTCAAGTGATAAGTTTGCAAATGGCCCTAGCAATATAAGAGGATAACTTCGGGAAAATGTCATCACAAGTTCCTTTTTTATTTTTTAATCTAATTTAATTAATGGAATATGTCTAGGTTTTGAGCTACATATCCAACTCCATAGAGGGAAATTGAAGGTTCGTAGAAGATGCCTTTTACATTTTTGGTATAGAAGTTACTAATTGTAATCATCATTTATTTCTCAAAACCACACTTTAATAGTTCTAAGGAATATCCAATTTCATCTTATTGATTAGACCTCATTAATCGATCCAATGAATATGAAGTGTATTTCTATAAAAATTATGTGCATATTTAAGGGGATCATTACCCACGTATCATTATTGCATGCACTCGATAACATGATGACACTTTTTCAGATTCTCTGCAAAAATGAGTGACGTAACAATTCACAAAGCTGACGCTTCTCCTTGCCATACTTCAAGTCCTTACGCGTCTTCCCTACCCTCTCCCTGACACGTCCACCATCGTAGCTTTGATGCTGCTCGCTCCCTCTGTCTGTCTCTGTCTCCCTCTCTGAAGCGCGGAGGAGGAGGATGAAGACAACAAAATAAGGTTAAGAGTTAACCAAGGTGGAGTTAAGTTTTGTCTTTTGGTCGTCGGTCATTCAGCAATTATTAAAGCTTCACGTTACGTCAATCTTATCCATGCTGTAAATGGGCGGTACGACTTTAATGCATAGTAAGTCATGTTGCAAAGATATTTTCCTCGAAGAAGTGGGAGGGAAGAGAGGGGAAATGCAAAATGCAAAATGAGTTCCTCCTTCCCTCAAACGACGAGCTCAACGGACCAATAATCATTGCATTTTCTAGACTCTTAGTCATTTTGAGATGGGACATGTGACAAACGTCTAAGTTTCGGGAAGGAAAGAAGACAAGACAGTGACAACGCAGATTGAACGGGGGAGATTAGAAATGTGGATAGATGTCTGAACAAGATTGATCGAAGCTCCAAAAGCGTCAACGAAGTAGTCACCAACAACTTTCGGTGAAGGATAGAAAGGACGCACAGTGACTATGATAGAGATGTCCGAATTTTGATGGGTTGAGGTCCCGAAATTATCTGCGGAGGTGTCGGCAACACCTAAGGTGAAAGACAGAAGTCAGTGAAGGATGGAAGTATAGTGAATGGGAGATGGGAAATGTGATGGACGTTCGAAAGAGACGGGTTGAAGCTCCAAAAATATGTATGAAGCTGTCGGCAACACTTTCTTTTTGCGATGATCCTCGACCATCTGAAAATGTTCTAATGGCTGTGCATGAACCCGAATAGATTTTAGTCGGGATGGCCAACCGGCCGTGCCGGTTTGACCCGTGCTCTTGGGCCACATCCCCCCCAAGAAAAAAAGGCCAGGCGTCGAGCACTTCGATGTCAATTGCTGGTGAGGTGAATGAATATCTTAGCAAGGATGATGGGAATTACATTTGAAAAATTTGAGGAAGACAATGTCGACGGCGGTGGAAGGCCAAACTGTCGTGTTTTCCTATTTTTTCCATGGTGAACGTGACATGCTCACTTTATCAGACCGATTATTAGAAACGGTAGGCAAAGATTGAGTAATTAAAATACGAAAAATGTCTATCACCTACATCTCTTGGCTCGTTCTCAATGTGCATAGGTTGTCTATGCCTACATTTTAAAATATGCTTGACCTTAGAGAACCCAAATTTATTTTTTGAAAAAAAAGAGTCTACAAAGTCTCATGCTCTACCACCATTCCTTTGTAAATATGAGATCTGTCTAACTGTCCTCCATTGTCATTCTCTATGGAAGCTTATCGTTGGCCTTTAATTTGTTGTTATGACTTAACTATTGTAATTTCACATGGATTGCAATTTCGCGTGCTAGAATATTCAACAAAATTCATACAAGAGAAGGATTTTGTTTTCTATAATTAGTTGCGACGTCATTATACACTCAATGAAAGCCAAACAACATAATCAAGAAATATTTGTTTTTCCCCATAATGTAATTTCTCGGAACTTGTCATCAACATTTCATGGACTCCTTGGGAGAACTACCCATAATTTCTTCAACGTGTCTGTTCAATTTGTTTTATCTTGACAAGAAAGAAATGGACCGGTAACCTCAAGAGCCAAAGAAATCATTTCTAGAGTTGAAATGGCATGCTCCGACAAGCTGTCATGACCCTTTGTAAGCGAGTCTCTTTTTTTTTAGGCATGTCTTTTCAAAAGTTGAAGGGCTTGATCAAAACCAAATAATAGTTCCTCGCTAGTTGCTTGAACCTCTAATTTTATGTCACGTGCGAAACGCAACAAGAGTGATGCAACACCGTGTCTAAGGTCTCATTGTTCAAATATTCTTTTTCAGCATTTGAGCTCAAACCCAAAAAACAAAAATGAATGCCGATACTTCGTAGCTTTTTATCAAGGATTCCGTGATCTTTTATCAATATGATATTATATTTCATCAAAAGCTTGATAAGTCTTTAACTTAACCTGTATTTTTTTACGTGGAATTTGTAAAGCTTGGCTCCATTTCGTCTTTTGTCGATGCGAGTAATCTGCCCACGCTCTCATGTATCGTGTAAGGCTTCGTCTACCGAAAGCAGTCGTGGCCTCCAAAGTTGTTCTAAGTAGGAGAAGTTGAGATTCAAGTGCAGAATCCGACGTGATTGTTAGCCACTACAAACTGTAAATGACATTACCGGCAACAATATATGCAGGTGCTAATAAATAAATAAAAATTGAGAAATATACACATGTCAATTGCTTGAATATTCTAATAAATGAATAACTTGATTCTAGTTATATTTTTCTTTTAAGTTGCAGTTCTCTTATGTATTCATATTTCGGCTTGTCATCTGATCATCTTTCCACAACATCTGCGAAATCTCCAAATGAGAAAGTTCCTCCATCTGAGTACGCTTGATTGAAAACAAATGGACCATTCCACCATTTCTATTGTATTGAAATTGACTTCAGTCCCCACCGGCCAAAAATTACGAGAGCGATGCTTGGCTCTAGCATATCCGCGGCAGCCGGAGTCCGGATTTTGATTCGGATAATGCACTCCAATTCCAATCTCTTCACGAGTTCTTTACGTATCAGCTTTACTAAAGTTGGACAATAATAGAGTCCACTTAGTGTGAGTGCAATAATGCTTTCTCCTGTCATGCGTACCATATGGCCACCGTCCATTTTAGCCAAAATGCTTTTCTCGTCAAGAGTTTGTATTATTTTCCTTGTAAAAGCATCTCTCAAGTAATAAGTCCGTGAATGGCACTAGCAATATAAGGTTAACTTCGGAAAAATGTCATCACATGTTCCTTTTTCTATTTTTTTAATCTAATTTAATTAATGGAATATTTATAGATTTTGAGTTACATGTACAAACTAAAGGTTCATGGAAGATGCCTTTATCATTTTTTGTGTCGAAGTTACTAATTATAATCATCATCAATTTCTTAAAACCACACTTCAATAGTTTTAAAAAAGCCAAATTTTATTTGATTGATTACACTTCATTAACAGATCCAGTGAATATGAATTGTACTTGTAAAAAATTATGTATATGTTAAGGGGATCATTAACCCCATCTCAGTGTTGCATTTACTCGATAATGTCAGCTTACAACATATTTCATGGATTATACGGATCTTTCTATATCTCTGTCGAATCTCTCTTTCCTAATACCCTCCACGTAATTCCTTGCAAAAATAAATAACGTTACAATTTACAGAGCCGACGCTTCTCATTGCCAAACTCCAAGTCCTTACACGTCTCCCCTTCCCTGACACGTCCACCATCGTTGCTTTGACGCTGCTCTCTCTCTCTCTCTAAAACGCAGAAGAGGAGGAGCACAAAGACGGAACGAAATGAGGTTAAGAGTTAACCAGGGTAAAGTTAAGTTTTGCTTTTTGACCATCGTCGGTCAATCGACAATTATTAGAGCTTCGCCAATCTCATTTATGCCGTAGATGGGCGGTTGGAATTTGATGCACCGTGGATCACGTTGCAAAGATATTTTCCTCCAAAAGGTGGGAGGGATGAGAGAGGAAATGCAAAATGAGTTCCTTCTTCCCATAAACGATGAATTCAATAGGCTCATAATATAGTGTATTTCCTTGACTCTTGTCATTTCGAGATCAGACGTGGCAGATATTTGAAAGAGATAGGTTGAAGCTCCAAAACTATCTACATGGTGTTGGCAACACAATACTTCCAAGAAAGGACTCTCGACTCTCAGAAAATGGTTTAAATTTCTTTTTGCGTTTTGGCTATCATCGTTCACTTGACAATTATTAAAGCTTTGTATAACGTCAATCTCATTGATGCTGCGAATGGGCAGTACGACTTCGATGGATGGATCGTGGATCACGTTGCAAAGATATTTTCCTCCAATAAGTGGAAGGAAATAGAGGGGAGATGCTGAATTCTTCCTTCCCTCAAACGACGAGCTCAGTGGGCCCAATGATATATTACATTTTCTGGATTCCTAGTCATTTCGAGATGGAAAACGGCACAGACATCTAAGTTACGGTGATGGACAGAAGACAGTGAGGACACGGATTGAATGGGGAGATGGGAAATGTGGACAGATGTCTGAAGGATATTGGCCTAGGCTCCTAAAATGTCAATGAAGCTGTCGTCAATAACTTTCGGTGAAGGATAGAGAGGACACAGAGTGACTGCGAGATTGGAAATTTTACAGATGTCCGATTTGATGGGTTGAGGTTCCGGAATTATCTGCGAAGGTGTCGGCAACAATTTCGGTGAAAGACAGGAGACAGTGAAAGGACGGACATAAAGTGAATGCGAGATGAGGAATGAATGGGATGTTCGAACGAGATAGGTTCAATCTCCAAAAATATCTATGAAGCCATCGGCAGCACTTTCCTTTTTGTGAAGCATCCTCGACTATCTGAAACTGTTCCAACGTCTGTACATGAACCCGAATAGATTTTAGTTAAGATGGTCAATGGGCCGTGCCAGTTCGGACCGATGCTCTTGGGCCACATGCGCCCCATGAAATAAAGGGACAGGCCTCGAGCACTTCGGAATCAATTGCTGGTGAGATGAATGCATACCTCTACAAGGATGATGGAAACTAAATTTGAAAATTTTGAGGTCGTGGAAGGCCAAACCGTCGTGTTTTCCTATTCTTTCCATGGTGAAACGTGACATGCTCACTCCATCAGCGTGGATTGTACTGTCAAAATCCACCTTTACTACTATCAGACGGATTGTTAGAGAATATGAAAAATGTCTATCGCCTGCATCTCTTGGCTCGTTCTCAATGGAATAGGTTGTTTATGCCTACATTTGATTATGCATGAACTTAAAGAACCCAAACTTATGTTTTTGAAAAAAAAAACGTCTACAAAATCTTGTGCTATGCTGATTTAAAATAAGTCGAGCCACTATGCCATTCTTTTGTAAATACGAGATCTGTCCAATTGTCTTGCATTATCATTCTCTATGGAAGCTTATCATCAACCTTTAATTTGCCATTATGGCTTGACTCATAATTTCGCATCGATTGCAACTTCGCGTCCTAGAATACCATAGAAAGTTTATACAAGAGAAGGATTTTGTTTTCTCTAATTAGTTGCAACATCATTATACACTCAGTGAAAGCCAAACAACATAATTGAGAAATATATGTTTTTCCCCTTAATCTAACTTCTCCGAACTTATCATCAACATTTCATGGACTTCCTTGGGAGAACTACCCATAATTTCTTCAACGTGTCTATTCACTTTGTTTTATCTTGACAAGAAAGAAATAGACCGATAACCTCAAAAGCCACATAAATCATTTCTAAACTTGAAATGGCACGTTTCGGCAGGCTGTCATGACCATTTGTAAGCGAGTCTCCTTTTGGGGCTTGTCTTCTCAAAAGTTGAGGGGCTTGATTAAAGTCAAATAATAGTTCCTCGCTAATTTCTTGAACCTCTCATTTTATGCCACGTGCCAAACACAACAACAGTAATGCAATATTGTGTCTTAAGTCTCGTCGTTCAAATATTATTTTTCAGCATTTGAGCTCACACCCAAAAAACAAAAATGTAATAAAAGAAAAGAACATTAGATTCTCCTAAACAAACAAAAGGAGCAAATGAAACTTGGAAGGGTCAGATGCTCAGTGCGGACTACTCCGCCATATATTTGCCTTTTTCCCATATGGAGACAAAATTATCCATTATTATCATTATTGTTGCAAAAGATTATGGTTTTGCATGTGAAGAAAATTTTCTCGAAGTCATCATGGAAGAGTCACAGCCCGTCATCGAGGGGCATCAACAAAGACTCAAATGCTTTTGCTGGACATTCTATTTGGAGTTTCTCCAACCCACAACAATCTTTGGCCACGAATAGGTGAATGAGTTCGCCACCAGATTCTCTTCAAATTAATTGCACCATGTTATTTGCATAATTATCCCAAAATCGAGAACAGATTGGGAAATCAACTCGTGACTTTTGACTTGCAAATTAAGTCTAGGATCACTCGACTAACCACCTGATTGGTTTTTTAAGTGAAACTTTATAAAAATTGCTTTTTACATAAACATATGTTATTTTCAACATGTTTATTCATTTCTTTTGCTTTTTCCTCGACTCTTTGCCTTGTTTAATCATTTCTTCACTTTGAAAATTTTAAATAAATTGAAAAAGAATCCTCAAACAAGAAAAGTAAAACACAAAGGAATCATCTATCACTAAAGAAAGCCATCTCTCTCTCTCGCCTTGTAACGATCTTTGTGTAATCTTCCATTGTGATTTCTGGGATTTCGACCCACCAAATGGGCGAGATCAGACCAAGGGTCTCTATGAATCCGAGTCATAAATCTAGTTGTTTTAAATGATTCAATATTTCAGCAGCACATACCTTTTTCTATTTGACTGGATTGTCCCATTTTTGTGGCCCATTTCTTCCATTGTTCAATAAAAAACTACTCCAGCCTTTGGTAAGTAACGATTTTACGCAACAAACAATACAACGTCTTGTACTTTGTCCACGATGGCATGATATTCTTCTTCAAATTTTAGGGTAAATATATTTGAAACTATTGACATCGAATGATAAAAGAATTATAAATTAACAAAAGGCTAATTTGATCCGACTCATGCGGCCCACAAGAGCAACCCAATGATTTAATCCGCGGCCCAGACCCTTCAACCCATCACCGCAACATTTCAGCTATTTTCCTCTCTCTCTCTTCATGTTCCTTTTCTCTGCCTAGCAACGTCTCTGCCAGAAGACTTTCAAGCGCACCAGATGCAGATCATTATTGCCATCGCCGCTCCTTTCCATGAACTCAAGCTGCAGCTGGTGATGTCCTGCCGTTGCTTCCTTCTTATTCGGCCATTTTGCTATTCAGCGAAGCTGCAACTCGATCCCTCTGATGCAGTGAGCTATGCAAGGCGGAATTGACTCCAGAGTTCCTTCTTCCGTCGGATTCAGACTTAAAAGCAGTTCAAGTTTAATCTTTACTGAGAGAGACAGGCTCGATCATTGAGATTTTGTGCACTCGGTTTCTTTTCCAAAACAATTAGCAACTCTAATCGAAATGTGGGAAACTGAAATGGCGAGCAAATTGAAAGTACAGGTGAAAAATTGAATAGGAATATCTAGACTTGTATTGAAATCGACAATGTATTTAGAGAAAACTAGAAGCGTACAATGAAATTTACAGATGCTGACGTCGGCTTCAATCAGCTTTGTGTTGTTTTGAGCTTCACCGATGGAACGCTGCACCCTTTGTCTCACGTCAATCAATTTCACAGCTTCCTCGTTAAGGTTGCAAACATAGCCATAGGAGAAAATCATGTCGTCGCATACAATCAAAGGTCCAATTCGTGGAATTTCATGATCCAACTTGCAATGTGAAAGACAATTGATCGCACCACCACTTTAGGACCAAATATATCAAACAGAACCTTTCAATAAATGGAATCCTAGAACAAGCTTCCGTCCACAGAACCTTTCAATAAATGGTAAAATACCATTCCGGACATCTCGAATGTGTACACACAGAGGAAGGTCCGAAGAAGGCAACCGGTATTATCGAAAGCAATCGTGACCCCACCTCCTTGGCTTATACCGTCACAGTCCTGCATCTGGCTTTTGGTGATGAGGAGTGTCTGGGCGCGACGACTCAACAGAAGACGAAGCAGTCAAGTGAAAGGCGAGAGAAAAAAACAAAACAGAGATCAAGAGACGAGTCTAGAAACAAATCGACACTGATAACAAAGTTTAATTGGAGAAGAGACGACCTGATGATTTGGTGGCGATGACGGCACGAACTCGAGATGATGACTCAGCGACTTTCCAGACAGCGAGCACAACCTCACTATAGCATTAATTCTAATGGCCGGCAGCGGGACAGAATAACGGATAGAGTCTTTCGGTCATTTCATCGAACATTTCCTGAGCAGTATCCGTACCTTCATTAGACGCGAGAGCAACTTTGGTTCTTATTCACAGAGCTTGGAGAGTTCAATCGGCGGAGAGAAAATTCGAAAGTTTCAGGAACCGGGGGCGAGACGTCTTTATTCATGTGATTCGAACTTACTGCAAGCTTCCACTGATCACGGAAGTGAAAGAACGAATCGAAGGAGCATCTCGCAGTCAGAACAGCACACGATCGGAACTGCCACGAGACAACACTGGAACTGCAATCGAGGTCATGAACGGAGTCGCGGCTAATGAAGAGGAACTGATGCGATATGGTGGAGACATCACAACACTCGAATCTGACGGTGATTCACTTCCGGCGAACCTCGAATCAACGAAAATGAAGTTTGGATTCCAGGATCGAGATTCGTTTCTTCTGTGCGCGTACTGTGCGCCTTCCTTCGTGCTGCCTCACGTGGTCGGAGATGGAAGAACGGTGGTGGCTTCCGGTGGAACTGGCGACCACCGGTCAAGATAGATAGGCCGTGAGAGGCTACGGACGCGAGGCAGAATCGAGAACTTCCTCGTCAAATGACGAAAGTGCCCTGCTTTAAAACGATGAAAATGTCCTTCCGCTTATTGCTATCGTAACCGAATTCAACAGAGAAGGAAAAAACTTGTTTTGATCTTTTTTACGAGACGAACGACTGGATGATATTATTAAAAGCGCAGTTTTAGTTAGTAAATCCGTCGAAATCTATATTGTGAATTCTTTGACAGAGCCTAAAGGCAAAAGAAAAGTGTAGTAAAGTGTTAATCGCATAAGATAAGCTTTTTTGTCGGAAAGAGATATTTAAATTTGTGAAATAAATAATGAAGGCAGCATAATTATAGAAGCTCAATTAGTAATAATCACCTCACATTATAAAATCAGAGAACTAACACAAAATGATAAAAACTGGGTTGCACGATATTGCCAATTCCAACATAAAGATAGCACTCCGAAGATGACATCCATCCACACACAAATGATTAACTTCAATAAGACAAGGCCTTTCACCGGAAGAAACAAAATCACATGACAAATCACACAAAAAATTTTTTCAGTCCGAAAGCATAACACACTACTCACTTTCACGATAAATCCAACTTGTAGCTTTTCCCAAGGATGGGCTCCCACCGTCCATCTTGTAACCCGTCCACAGGAGTGTTATTTATTGCCTTGTCAGCTTGAAAACGTTTCTGTTATGCATAAATAGAAGGAAAAAGAAGAAGAGATTAAGCATATTCTAGTATCTCCTCTAACGCAATTATATGACTTGGTATATAGGAAACAAAACCGACCCTTTAGAAACACCAAATAGCATCACAAGAACTAAAATTGCTGAATAAAGAAAGAAAAGAGGAAGAAGAAGAAATCTCGACAGCATGCAAATTAAGACGAACTATGCATGAGATATCATATACTTACCCAGTCCTCATTTGCCTCTTTACCAAGAGATACAAGAAGAACCAAACAGAGGGGGCCCATACTTGTTGCTAGGCTCAAAGGATTGACACATCAAAAGCAAGTCGTTACAGCGTTGAATCACAATAAAAAAGCAAGTATTAATACGAACAAAATAAAGGTCCCTTACTTCATAAATCTGTCTATATGGTATGGCCATGATTGAAAATGCCCAAGAAGGTGACATAACTACACGACTCTATGAAGTGTCCGACAAGAAAACAAGTAATAAGGTGATCATTACAAAGCAAGCACTCTTTTCAGAACTTTCCGCAATTTACAAGCACATAAAATCATGAAAACATATAGAAACATCTCGATCACATATTGAGAAATTAGAAACCTGCATGCTAGAGCATGATGGGATATTTGAAGTTACAACATTGGTTCTAGCGCAGGGTTTCTAACAAACGCATGAAACCAGAATTGAAAGTGAATTTAAAAGACATTGAACTACCGAGATTTTTTTTTATGATATAACATTGATCCCAAATTGAAGTTCAATGTTTCAAATGGGCTGCTCGGAAGGCGGAAAGGCACATTCGCTAGATTATATCTATCACCAACCAGGTTCTTCATTCTCTGCCCTTGAATACTCACTTTTTGCATGAATTGGCATAGACTATTGTATCATAAGAAAATAACTCCTAGGTTTCACAATGTACAAAATCTTAGAAACAGGCTATGAACGTGTAATATATGGAGTACTTATATTGTAAATAAGTGCATTTGAAGGTAGATGAACACCGCAAAACCATCATAGTTATGAACAAGGAAATGCCAAATGACAACTTCAGACATGATTGGAAATCATATGAAAAGCTCTAAAATGATGGTACCCAAGAGTGCGCTAGTCTCAACACTCACTCATACAAACAGCTTGGCCGGTATGGTCTAAGAATATTTTACATACCTAAAAGGTATCACCGACAAAATTGATATCATGAGAAAGTACAGGTTAGCAATCCGCCTGAACTATCAATTTGATGACATAAAAGATGTCAGGCATCTAGTTAATTACAATACCACATGACAATAATGCACCAACACAAAACAACGTTTACTAAATGTGCAATGGGTATAAGAAACCATAAACTTCATGGCACAAAAGATTTCACACCGATTTACCTGTTCAAACAACCCTTTAGGTATAAACGTGAAGAAGTCGTACTTGGTTGTCGATATTGAGTTTCCCTTGAAAATTGAAAACATGGCGGTTAAAGACAAAATAAGAGAGCAAGAACCCTTGGAAGCTCCATAAATAATAGAATGAAATGACAACCGCAGATAATCTCATTCAAGTATCAAAACTTATTGAAATTCCATCCATGATAGATTAGATATAACATAAAGCTTCTGGTCAAGTTGGAGACTCCAAGCTCAAATGTTAGGGTCGCCAGGCAAATCTAAGATTATAATAAATGCGGCAAGACAAGACAAAGATATGACCATAGCCTCTTGATGAATTCTCCTCGTAGGATCCTTATAACGAATCGATTAGCAGAACAATTATCTTGAAAAGGGCTCTTATCCATTTAAAAAAAACTTAAAAAGGTCCAGATACTTTAATTGTCATAAAAAATGAAAAAGCTAGAGCAGGTTTCAGCTCTTCTATGTAGTGAAAATAAAATAACAACTTGTTCATTGAAGTCTCCTGTATGTATTATTTTTTTTAAGTCTTCTTCATTGGGGTCCACTGTGAAATCACCAAGACAAACGAACTTCCATGGGGAGAGACAAGCGATACAAAAGGCTAGCTTACAATCAAGGATAACAGAAACAAAGTGTGAGGAACGACAAGTACATTAAAGCAAACTAGTGATCAACTTTTGATATCTGTTAAATGAGTATGTCTCATATGATAGTCATCACGAATCGAAAAAAAGAAGATTTAATATTTTTCCTGGCGGAAAGATCAAAATTCACACGGCTCAAACTATGGAGGGAAATTATAAAAAAAATTCCTACACTAATTTAATTCTAAACCTTTCGATTCAGTTAGTTTACTCATAAACTTTTTGATAATTTGCCAATAGGGTCTTCCTAGCCAATGTGAGCCAAAAATTGGTGATATGGACAACAGTCTTTCAACGAGGTATAGTTGATTTTGACATGGATAATTTGTTGTAATTTTTAAAATCTTGTGATTTTTTTATTTTATTTTCTTTGTCTTTTTTCTCTTTGTGGCTTGTGAGGGTCACCCCTTGTTGGTCACTAAGCCATTGGCAAGGCCCTTGCCAGTTGTGAAGGGCTCACCCAGATTGGGTGATGGCCGCTTGGTCCACAACCGGTGAAGTTGAATAAAAGAAAAAAAAAAAGAACAGGGAAAGAAGGGGGATGGCCGGAGCAGACAGGGGGCAGGGAGAGGAAAGGCAGAAAAGAAAAAAAAGGAGAAGAGAAAAAAGAAAAAAGAGGAGAGGAGCGGACTGGAGAAGAGAAAAGGAGAGGAGAGCGAACGGAAAGCCCTCGATGACCGTGAAGGCTTCGCCCACATTTGGCAGGGCCTTTGCGCCCTCACCTATGATTGACAAAGTGGCAACGGACGACCGACGCCCGGCGACGACACGACGACTCTGAGGTCATCGTGGCCTCGTCGGGCGAAAAATTCGTGTGGGGCACACAAGGCGACCCTCACTTTTTCTTAAATTTTCAGAAATATCAAAAAAATCTTGAAAGTTTGTTTTCTTTAATTTCAGAAAATTATAAAAAAAACATAAAAAATATAAAAATTCAGAAAATAAAAAAAAAAAAAAAATTGCAAAAAAATAAAATAATAAAAAATAGAAAACCCTCACTCAAGGGCGAGGGCTGCCGAGACACACTCACCATCACTATGAAAATAAAAAAAAAAAGAGAAAAAATATAAAAAATAAAAATTTCAAAACATTCAAAAATTCTTTTACAAAATTACAAACTTTGTCCATATCAACATCAATTATGCCACGTAGAACATCTGGGGTCCACGTGGCCAATTTCCG
Source organism: Angophora floribunda (assembly GCA_014182895.1). NCBI lineage: Eukaryota > Viridiplantae > Streptophyta > Magnoliopsida > Myrtales > Myrtaceae > Angophora > Angophora floribunda. The sequence continues at coordinate 3,034,526 of CM024711.1, read as the reverse complement.
GCCAAAATTTACTATAAAGACTTAATTGGTAAATTTTCAAAAAGTTTATGACTAAATTTATCAAATTAAAAAGGATGGCACAAAAACAATGTGTTTAGGACCTTTTTGGCAATATTTTCAATTGCGAGTGCATATTAACAGATTAGTTGCTTCCGACAATAATTTCCTTAAAGCGAGTCCAGCAAAATCAGATTTCAGTTTGACAGCTCCACCAATGGCTTTATCTACGCCGTTCACCGGTACACCATACAATGGCACCAACTCTTACGAAATCTTACTCTACGGTATTAAGGTCAGCAAAGACTCATCATCATCTCGAGAGAAACCAAATTACTCATCACTAAAAACTCAGAAAAAGCCTATTTTCACATCACAACCGGAAGAAACCGAGTTCATCCACTCTCCGCGATATCTGGAAAAGAGAAAATGAAAAAAAACAAAACTAATACTCCGTCTATTTTGCAAAAATAACTTTTTAGGAAAATGTTTTCCTGATTTTTGGCATTCGTTTTACGAAAAATAAATTGGTCGGGGAAAACGTTTTCCACCAATGAAAAAAGCTTTATAAAAAAGGGAAAAATATTTTCAGCTTGTTATCTTCTTTCTTTCACTTCTAAACCAGGAATTTTATTCACCAAATACTTGTTCCTTTTATTTTTATTTTTTTAAAAAATTGAAATTGAAAAAAAAATTTCTTTTAATTTTTTCCTTTTCTTTCCTTTTTTATCCCCTTTTTCTTTGCGGCAAGGGTTCACCTCGCTGGAGTTCACTCAAGGCCGGCGGGCAAGCTTGAGCCTCGCCTAGCTCGCCAAATCTAGTGAGGCTTGAGCTCACTTGATGGTCTCAAGCCTCACTAGATCCAATGAGCTAGGTGAGGTTAGGGCTCGCCCAAGATTGGTGAGTCTCTAGCCACGTCTAGCTCGCTAGATTTGGCAAGGCTAGAGCTCATTGGCCTCATCGGATCAAGCAAGGCGAACCCTTGCCACAAGTTAGCAAGATTCAACCTCATTAGTATTTGGCAAGTTAGAGCCTTTCCAGCCTATGATGAGGCTTGAGCTTGCTTGTGGCTAGTTGTTGGCCATTGCCATGGCTAGCGATCGGCCGAGGAAGAAAAAAAAAAAGAAAAGGAAAATAAAAATAGGTAAAAATCGATTTTAAAAAATAAAATAAAATAATTATTGAAAATTTTTGCATGAAATAAAAGATTTTCCTTATCAAACAGCAAAAAAATTTTCACTTCATTTTTTATGTCTCCACCAAACATTGAAAAATATTCATTTTCCTGGAAAATGAATTTTTGGAAAATATTTTCTAAAAGCGTCACATTTTCCGTAAAATAGATGAAGCTAGGCTTTATTTTGTTTCATGAAAAATGAATGATTAGAAAAAAATTTCTCAAAAATAAGCATTTATATCGTTGAAAATAATTATTTTCATTATCGATAACAATTTATATTTAAATATTTTTGTGGACAATGAAAGCATTTTTTGTTCATTTATTTTTTTTAAACGATACAAACAATTATCTTCTAGAAAATATATTTTCAATTATTCATTTTCGGTAAAATAAATGAAGCCTAAATTAAATCCGACACGTCAAACTTAGTACTCTTGAGTCCGAGCCTCTCCTGCAGCCTCTCGACCGGATGAATTTCCTCTCGCACCGCTTTCACCTCGCACATCTCGCGACCTAACATGAACGGATCGGAATGGAGGGGTACGAAACGAAACGAAACGAGACAGACCTTGAAGTTCATCGGCTAATCGGCCTCGCAATCGTTGCAGTAGATGGTGCGGAGGCTCCGCGAATCAGACTGTTCCCCGCTGCTGTTCATGGCCATGGCCGCGGGTGGATCCATCACGCCACTGAAGGAGCTCCCTGGGTGTTTTGCTTCTCTCGCTTTTGGCTCGCTACCCTGGGATGGTATATGTACTACTGGTACTGCTGAAGGGACAGGGGCCTCAGGAGTCGAACGCAAGTCACTATATTGCACGTTGCTAGCTTAAGCTTATTTTAATTTGGTAACGGTGCAAGGGCAGGCCGCACGTTTCATTTTACATGGTAGATTGTGGGCTTTCACGTTCTTTTCTTTTGGTACACAACAATATACCAATAATCCATGAAAGGGATGATGATATCAGGACACATCAAACATGCGCCTACATTACACGTGTTATGGAGTCCGTTAACTTTTTATAATGAGACTTAAAAATTTTATTAGAGTAATTTCTAAGATGGCCTCGGAATTCTAAACTTGTATGAAAAGAAAAATAGTAAAGAAATTGTTTGTATAGTTCTTTTTCTTTGGCCATCAAGTTTACATTCATAATGAATCAAATTTTATACGGACCAAAAAAATCATATATAGCTTCTGATCATGTTTATTTTACAATTTCTCATAATTCAATTGCAACATTGATACTAGAAAAAGCAATCAAGTTAATCTATGACGTTGAATCGGAACAAATAAATCATTTCATACTCCTAAATATCTAAATTGTGGCTGTTTTTTTTCTTTTCTTTTTTCTTGTTTTGTCTCCAACCTTTTCTAAATAAAAATTTTAGACATGGGAGTCGATGGGATTTGCTGACAAGAAACATTGCGTTATGTGAGTTCTCAATTTCCTAAGGACCGAGCAACCTAAGGAACTGTCTAATTTCCGAGTGTCGAGATTTCAAGCCTAGCATTAAGGTTCAAAATTCCAAAATCTAGAGGTGCCAATGAAGGTTGAGGATGCAGGAAAATTTAAATCATCTCTCTTAAAAATAATTTTTTTAAAAATTACTTTCTAGCAACGTAAAATATTTGATGAAACAAAGCGAGTCAAAGTGAGAGAATAAGAATAGTAGAACGACTTATTGTGTTTAAGCCGGATGATATGTATCCCTTTTTCTCCTATCTTCTGCCTTCTTTTTGCCTCCTAAAATCAAAACGCTCGGGAGCCAATTAAACTTGTTTTTAACCAGTTGCCTCAAGGGAAATTAGTGGTGAAGAAGGCACCGTCATTCTTTAAAAAAAGTAACGGACCGTCGCATAAGCATTGTTCTTAATTAAGTTGAATGGTTGATATGTAAATATCGTCCTTCCTTTTACTTAGATGCTCTGTAATGACATGTGAAAAGTATATGAAAATGTTCAGCCCCTACATCAAAAGTACAGAAGATAGACAAAACTCAGTCATCGGAAAATAAGAGTAAAGAATGTCTTTCATTCAAGCAAATGTATTTACATATACACCAAATAAAATAGAAATTCAAAAGGAATTGCTGAAAAAGCTTGGAAGCATCTTGTTAATGAGTGCACAACCACATTTAATGATATATGTAGTCCCAAATTTGTACATATTGTGCTATGAATAACGATAGCAAATATTCTAAAAAACACAACCTCTTAACTCAGTTGATCACCCAAAGCAAGAATAGTTTTAATCGACAGGAAACTATACTTATACATATAATCCAAAAATTTACATAACGATATAATCAAATATTCATCATGCACGTATAATTATTGTAATGTTACAATAGAAACTGTTTTGTTTCAACCATGGACCTAATACAAAAATTTTAGTTAAAAAGGCATCCTTCCATTTGTAGCCATGATATTCAATTTCTATACTGAAAAACAGATAACATAAGATAAACAATTACAAGATATTGACGAACGAAAGAAATTAAAAGAACCGTTTGCTCCTTTTTAAAACATCTATATGCACCATTGCAAAGGATGAAGATGTCGTCTCATTCATCCACTTTGTTTCTTTATGCATATCATTTATGTCTCATCTCTATTTCTTCCTTCTTATTATAGCTTATATAGTCAATGTCTCATCTCTATTTCTTCCTTCTTATTATAGCTTATATAGTCAAGTCGATGCGTATTGTTATTGACGAGGACATCTATATTTATAAAGGAATTCATACATATCAAATTTCATGTCAAAAGGAAGATACTATTTATAAATGAAGAGCCACTACAAATATTCATCAACTTAATTTTTCTTTTAAAGGTTTGACCCATATAGAACCCAATCGGGTCATTCCAGAGGACAAAGCGGGTTTTAGGAATTGGGCGAAAAGGAGAGGAAATAAAGATCGAACGAAATACTTGCCTTGTTGGGCAACGAATAAGTGCGGGGCAAGTGAAAGGAAGGTAGACAAAAATGTTCCCTGGGGGCCCCACAAGTATATTCCTCCTAAAAGTGGGAAGAAAGAAAGATGGAAATGCAAATGAGTTCCTTCTTCCCTCACACGACGAGTTCTGTGGGCCCACAACATATTTGCTTTTTCGTCGACTCTTTCTCATGTCTTAATTCTGTCTTTATTTGTTGCTTTTTATTTAATCTCCTCTTGTTAGTTTAACAATCAACAACTACAAAAATTTGATGATTCACTGATTTATTGGGAGATTATTGATTTGGTTTTTTACTAAAAACAGTTGTGCAACTCCAAAGAAGTTGGTCAGTCACCATATTAGTATATTACTAGAGATGCTCGTAAAATTTTTAAAGAGTTGATAATTAGACATTGATAAAATCCTAATAATGATGATAACTAACCTACAAGTTATTTGACAAGTAAGTTGGTGGTCATATCTTTTTACAAGATTGGAATCCTCAATCATCTCCCCATTTCTTTACTTTGAAAACTTGGAATAAAAGTGAAAAAGAGTTCTCAAACAAGAAAAGAAAAATACGAAAATCCCATCATTCACTAAAGAAGGCTTATCTCTCTCTCTCCTTGTATTGCTCTTTGTCTAATCTTCCGCCGCGATTTCAAGGACTTTGACCCGCTCTCTCTCTCGCCTTGTACTGCTCTGTGCTTAATCTTCCATCACAATTTCTGGGACTTTGACCCACCAAATGGCAGATCGATTCTTGGGTCAATATGAATTTGGATTATAATCAAGTCATTTTAAATGGGTTGATATTTCATCGACAACTACCCAATTCTATTCAGCTCGATTGTCCCATTTTTTTGGGTCCATTTCTTCCATTAGTGTGAAACAGTTCTGTAAGTAAAGATTTGACTTAACAAAGCATACATCATCTTGTACTTAGTTTGCAATGGCATAATATTCTTCTTCAAATATTAGGGTAAATATCATTGAAACTGTCGGAAACTAAATTTTAGTCAACAAATTAAGCATACATTTTCGTAAAAAGAAGAAGAAGTAAAGAACATAAAAACAATGAATGGTAGTAAAAAGAACAAAAGAAAAAGAATAATAAAAAGATAAAAATTAACAAATTGAAAAGGCCAAGTTGGTCCAACTGGCGCGGCCCACAAGAGCCATAGCCCAGACCCATCCGCCTCATTTACCCCAACATTTCAGCTAATTTCCTTCCCCACCCTGTGGGGACGTTCGTCGCCCATCTGACCGAAGAAAGGAGCTGCTCGCTTTGCCTCGACGCCGAGCTTGGAGTAGACGGAGATTGAATACTCCGTAGCGGAGAGAGAGAACGGCCATCTGACCGAAGAAAGAAGCCGCTCTCTGCTCTCCGCTTCTGTTCACTGCGCGGACTCTCTCTCTTCTCTCTCTCTCTCTCTCTCTGCCCGGCGAGGACGTCTGTGTACATAATGATACCGATGCGGCCGGACGGTGTCCCTACTAGTGCTGCCATGCAGGAAATTCTCTTTTGGCGGGTTAGATCGAGGATAAACTCTTTCATCTTGCAAAGAAATGGTGATGACACATGCATATTGATAACGTTATTTCAATAAATGTATTTTTTTGTTTAACACGATGAATGCAGCTAAGCAGGAAACGAAGTAATCCAAGTAGACTGACCCTAGCTACTTAAAGGAGAAAATTTGAGATCCCACCTCGTTTCAGTCATTTTAGTATTTCTCTCCGAGATATGATGTTTTGAAAAGATCAACATTCACTATTCTCTTTGGTTTGGAGGAAAATACTTGCACTAAAAGGTGAAATCCTTCCCTTTTTTAAGTGGAAGATAGGTGATGGTTTGTCCACTTCGCTTTGGTTTGATCCTTGGCTTGATATAGGTCCGCTTAATGCAATATTCTCGGACACCTTCATATACCAATCGGATCTTTCTAGACAAGCTAAAGTGGTGGACCTATATACTCCCTATAGTCAAATGCTTCTCCAAGAGTTTTTGTCTTGGCAAATCATGGTCCCACCTCTATCTCAAGGCCAGGACAGACTCTCCTGGAAAAAGGATCCCTCGGATAAATTTTCGGTTGCATCGGCATGGGCTGCTATTTGCAGGAAATCACACATGATTCCTTAGTCATCCTTTGTGTGGAATAAGGCTATTGTCCCTAGGCACCAATTTCTTCTTTGGCTGATTGTCAAGAACCGTCTTCCAACCCAAGTATTCCTCATGTCCTTTGGTAGGATCCCTAACATAGTTAGTGCCTTTTGTAATTCTAGGCCTGACTCGGTCAACCATTTATTTTTTGATTGCGGTATCTCCAACTCCCTTGCCATGTTTTGGGCTTCTAAATGCAATCTTCCCTGGTGTAATTCTTCATGGACGGACAACCTCCTTCGGGCCATCAACTCATTGTTTGGTAGAGGGTTTTCTCGGGAGATTGCTTGATTTTCTTTTGGCACTTTATGCTATATAATTTGGAAGACGAGGTATGATATTCTCTTTCGAGCGCACAACTTATATATTCCATTTATGAAGCAGTACCTTTCAAAGGCGGTTAAGGTGCTTTTAAACGGGTTGAGGATAACTCCAGTAATAGGAGGATGTAGCGGAGTTGGGGGATAGACTATTGTATTTTTGGTGTGGTGCCGAGTGAGGCTCAAGATAGGGCCGTCTAGGTTATTTTGTTTAAGGATAAAGCTCTTGCTTTTGTTTGTTTGTTTGTTTTGGTGTTCCTCTTGTCACTAAACAACTCATGCATGCAGATTGCAAAAGTTTGACCGACAAAATCTTCAAAAAAATAGAAGGTTGGGGAATGCAACATATTAGTTATGCCGGTCGTTTTCAGTTGGCCAAATCTGTACTTATTTCCATATGTACTTATTGGATGCAAGTATTTTTACTTCCAAAGCAAACCATATACGAAGTGGAGAAGAAAATTAGACAATTTTTATGGAGTGGAAATATGGAAGGCCATCGATCGCATAAAGTTGCTTGGGAAATTGTTCGCTTGCCAAAAATGGAGGGAGGACTAGGGTTGCTCAATCTAAACCTATGGAACAAAGTTTTACTGGGCCGCATGCTATGGAGCCTCATAAACTGTCCATTGTCTTCCTTATGGAGTAAATGGGTTCATAGTATTAAATGTAGAAGCATTCCAATTATGCAGCTTGAAATTAAAGGTAGTATGGCATGGAGTTGGCACGGTATTGTTAAACTAAGGCCAACCTTAGCTCCAGCCATATCTAGACAAAGATATTGTTGCAAAGAGTTATACGATGAACTCAGGAATGTGAGACCGGTTGTGGGATGGTACCAATTGATATGGACATGTGGGGTTAGCAAGCACAATTTTATCGGATGGCTAGTTTGTAGAGACAAACTCCCAACAGTAGATATCATATCACGTTGGATGCCCGCAGTAGCAATCTATTGTAATTTCTGTTTAGATAATTTGGAAAATCGAGATAATCTATTCTTTCAGTGCACATGGACGGGAAGCATAAGGCGTATTATCCTTGCACAATACGGAATTCGCCGTAACTTAGGAGAATGGAATGAATCTGGAAAATCGAGATCATTTATTCTTTCAGTGCACATGGACGAGAAGCATATGGTGTATTATCCTTACACAATACGGAATTCGCCGTAACTTAGGAGAATGGAATGATGAAATCCAATGGGTGATCAGGGTTACCAAAGGCAATGATTTGGCAGCAAGGTTTCTCAAAGTAACTTTTTTAGCAACCATATATTGCATTTGGATGGAACGTAACTGTAGACGTTTCCAAAACAAGTCAAATGATGTCTCCATCATTGTGGCTAAAATTCATAAGCTTGTCAGAGGCCGATCATCATTTTACAAAAATTTTAAACCTTCCCAGACAAATGTAATCTTGGCTACTATATGGAGAATCCCTCACTCCATTTTTTTAAGTTCTTAGTTATCTTTGTAATGATGGGGAATGCTCCTAAGCTCTTGTACGTCATCTTATAAATGATACTTACATTTCAAAAAAAAAAAAAAGAGGTTCTTTTGTTTAGTTTTATTACTACTCTGATTGTACATCCCTTTTGTAATCCTGGTATCCTTTCACTCCAGTGACTTGTTGACCCATAAAGTGATTGTTGGTGCCGTGTTTCACCTTCCTTGTACAGGTTCTTTTGGTTGAAAGCTTATAATACTTACCTTACCAAAAAAAAAAAAAAACATTAACTATTCCCATGTGTATATTGATAACGTGGACAGGAACAAACCATGATGATGATGTACAAAATTATAGCACAGGCTCTCGAAAAAGCTGGGTTGTCACACAAGTACCATCCATTGCATTACTTGAACTTCTATTGCCTTGACAAGCGGAAGCCCTTGTCCTCTTCACAGTCTTCATCCCAAGCAATGAATCAACAATCCGAAAATAATGCCGTGGTGTTCTTCCTTCGGCTCATCTGTTGAAAAAGTAAAACAAAAAAAGGTCATTAAGAGATATGGTTTTTGCACAAGTGATAAAAAGACTTTTGGTTGAAACATGCTGTGGTTTCCATCCATACAGGTGTCGGTTCAAAAGTTTCGCGGGTTCATGATAGATGTGCATGCAAGGGGATGATACTAGATGATGAGTATGTAATCATGGAATCGGCAAATTTCAACCAAGGATCTATGGATGGCGCAAGAGATACCGAAATCGCAATGGGGCTTATTAGCCATATCATACTTGGGCCAGGAAAAAGAGGCATCCACGTGGCTAGTTTAGTAACATCGGGTTAGCCTCTCATCTAAATAGCATATACAAGGCAAACAGGAAAGTGAGTGCATTAAAATTCATTTAAGAACTTAATCTTGTATATAATTATGTCAACTTATGCTATGCAGGTTTGCGATTATAAGATGTCACTATGGGCGGAGCACCTGGGAGATTTAGAGGACAGCTGTAGGGAAACTCAAAGCGCTGAATGTGTGGAGAGGGTGAACAAAATAGCCAAACAGAATTGGAAAGCTTATGTGGATGAGGACCAACATAATCCCAAGGAAATGAGAGGGCACATGCAGTATCCCATCCATGTGAGCAGAGACGGTAAAGTGGGTCCTTTGGCCAGTTTCAAAACGTTTCCTAATGTGGGTGGCAAAATCTTTGGATCACCCACCACTCATCCCTATGCTCTCACGAAATGATCAAATATGTAAATTAGTTGCATTCAATTATGAGAGTGTGCAAATGCAATGATATAAACCAAAAATTTCAAGTGATTTTGGGTTAAGTAGCAGTAATTTAAACAATTGAAATTGAGAAATATGTGTAAAATAAGCTTTCATGGGCATGACAAAGCAAGTTGTGATTCAGATAGATAGTCTCTACTAATTAAAGCAAGTTGCATGCATGACATGCAATGCCATTGTTGTATAAAATGCTTCGGATGAGTTGATGCTTGCTGTGAACATTAAGATAAATTCAAATGATTCATCAAGTTCTTCTCAGTTAAGTGTTTTCCATTCGAGATTTACAGCACAAACTTCTTAGCGGGAAAGGATTCAACTTTTCGGGATCTTAAAAAGAATTTCTTGCTAGCCTTGTCGATCATAGGGTCTTTCTCCATTGGCTTTAGCCTCGTGCCTGGTACCTCTCCATTCACGCTCGGGCTTTTCCTAGGAATCTTTTTTCGATTGTCAAATTTAACTAATCAATTTAATGTTTGTGATGAAACTTCATTAATCATCATATTAATATTTTGGATAGAAAATCAAATCAGATCAATATAATTTTTGTGATGAAACTTCGGATCCTCATTTGAAATTTTCTCTAAGAATAAATAAATAATTTGCATAAGGTCGAGTATCATAAGTGTCTCTTCGTAGGAACGTCCACGAATCTGATCAATTACTCTTCGTGCTTTGTGAGCAGACATAGATATATGTTGACCTAAAGCATATACTTCTCCATATGGGTTCTTATTTCTCTTCTTTGTCATAAGGTTGTCAAAATGAATGAACATGGGCATGCAAATTTCTAAAAGCAAATTATCCTCGCTAACAAGTGCAGTTAGGCAAGACGCATATCTCTATTGAAAATTCATTCAAAAGGATAATGTAAGCTTAAAAATCATTCAATAAAATGGGGGGTTTCTAGTGAGTATATCTTCTTGATAAAATAAATTGCTTTTGGAAAACAACCAAAAGATAACGGCTTTCATTGGTGGGTTGGACCTATGCAATGGCCGATATGACTCTTGAGTACAGGTTCCATAGCAATCTTGACACGGTCTTTAAGAATGATGTTCACAACCTCACATTCATGGTAATTAAGGAAATGCTTACATTTAGCACCCTAATAACATGGAAATGTAATTTTTTGGTCATGAAAATTAATTGCTTTTTGTGATGAGTGTAGTCCGCTGTCAATGTCCCAAAGCAAAGTGGCATGATCTACAATGCAAAGTTGAGATGACATATGATGCTTGTGTTTCAGTTTGGAGGAAGCTAAAAATAGAATTTGTGCACGTAGCATGACTACCTATCAAGCTATGATGGACTGAAGCAGAGTCAGAGCAATTCAAAAGCGTCTTTGATAAGTTTCCCATCTACCTGGAGTTGTTTTTGTATTCCCTGATTCCTACATTGATCCCCAAAATAGGGAGTATGGAGGTATGACTTGGCTTCACAAGGAATTTCATCTACTATGCATCTCTTACTCATTTTTTCAGTCTTTTAGTCCATTCATCCTCTAATTCCATAACCTCAACTTTCCAATGTGTCCATGATTTGTGACCCTGCAATGCTTGTTGTTTTGTTGAACTTACAAAATCATTAGGTGACAAGTATGAAAATGGAGTAATTATGCAAAGACCACCATCAGTTCAGTATGGGAGGCCGAGTCGTAGAATGTGTGATCGCAATAGAAACTATGACTGAACTAGATATGATCGGCAAGGAGGTCAAGTGCCAAACAGAGAAGGGAGCCCTCAATATGGTTGCCATAGACCTATCTAGTGGGATGCTCCGCAAAATTATCCTTCTCAGCAAAGTAATGGTCCCCCGGGGTAAGGTGAAAGAAGAAATCCCATGCCAATGAACAATATGGATTATGCCGCCAGTAGAAGGGAAGCATGTCAAGGACAAAGGAGAGATCCGGTGACTTCATATCAGGGAAACTATAATTAGTAGGGTCATAAAAACAATTGCTATTAGCAACAGAGAGACCTGCTGCAAGGAGATAGATGGAGCTCTGCACCTTCAATGCAGAGTGGTTTACAGGAGAGATAATCGGAACTATGCATCTACTCCTGGTGGAACATATGGGCACGGTTCTAATGGATTTCAAGGGTAGGGTACCGGTACTACTGGTGACCAATCTTCCCTCCCCGGTAATATTTGCAAAAGCAACCCCCACAAGTTGTTGCGGTAAGCTCTGAGGCGTCGCCTTGCTTGAGGGTTGCTTTCGTGAATTCTATGGGGGAGGGAGGAAAACAAAAATCGTATCTTTCAAACATCATTCCGAACAGCAGTGGCCAGTGAACACTCCAAGGAAGGACAGGGCATCATGAATGAGTAGCTTAGCTCGCAATTGGTGCTGTGCTCAATTGGCACAAACACACTTGAAGGATCAATTAGATTTAAGCAATAGCTCTCATAAATAAGCCTCGAATGGTGAGCGTCAAAGGAGAGGGAGGGAATATTGGTATTTTGTTGGCAAAGTGTTGTCCATGCAATATTTTGAGAGGCCTCAGTGACCAGTTTCGTCGAGAGATCTTCTCCAATCTGGCTAGTCTACCAGATCGCTTCAGACGAAGTCAGTATTTCAAAAAAATATTTAATATTACAGAATCCCGAGCTCCAAAACTAGTAGAAGGTTTACTTTAGAATCACAAGAATCATGGAATTAAACTTCAATTAAACATTAGTGAACTTTTAATCAATAATCAGGTCAAGACTCTCATGGCAATATCAAGCACGCATCTCATCAATTTAATCATGCAATTGCTGTTCAAACATATGAAATTGACAAGGAGCTTGCACTCGCAATATCACTTATCCATGGGAAATCAAAAGGGCAACCAAACTAGGACAAAAATCCATCTGATTCATGCTTATTCACAACCAGCTCACATTCAGAATGGTAACAGACATACAAGACCACAAATCGCAATCGTTTTGATGACTAATTGACATGAAATTGAAGCCATATCTTTCTACAAGCCCATATGAATCTACTACATTAAAATGGCATCAATCCAAGACCAAATTAACACCAAATTTAAACAAAGCAATCACGGTCAGCATGAAATGCTTCAATTGTAGTGTATTCAAGTTCGGTTATGACTACAATTCTTGCAAAATTGGCATGAGATTCACCATAATACTTTCTCAGCATGAACAAGCACACCAAATCAGGGATATCAGGGCACGCTCAGCATCCACGGATCGATTTCCAGCAGAATTTAATTCATTCATGACATAATTTCTTTTCTAAGCAAACATGAAATTCACCATAACACAATCTTACATCACTACACGTGTTCACTTGAGTGGAATAGCATAAAATCAATGACCAATTGACATTAGCTCATGGCCGCAACAGTCATGAATCAGCGTGTATCGACATGGTTCCAGCAGATTCAAGATGAGTTCGAAATTGAACACCAACGATTTTCTTATGAAGAAACAGAACTCCAATACGCTTATAAGACCAGAATAGATCAAAAATCCAGTATTGAAGGGAATTATTGGCCAAGAACTGAATCAAAATACACACTGATTTAGTTCAGAAGTTTCATCAAACAGGTGGTACACATTTCGGCTGAGAAGCACGAGTTCAAATCGTTAATATAGCCTCAATCAGAGTCAATTTGCAGACAGACGGTGGCAATAGCTCCCAGCCTCTACTTCGTACATAAAGCAACGGAAAAACAGAGCAAATGTGGCTTAGTTGAATGATGAACGATTAGCAATAGCAATTGACAGCGGACATGAGTAAAGGCGACAACAAAAGCAACGTCAAGGAATGGAATCCTCGAAGCAGACAGTCATGACCGAAGTTCGAGCACTTGTGCACCACAGACCTTTGTGGCTTGGCGGAACCGTTGGCGATCGGGAAGCGGTGCGATCAGCAACGACGCGAGTGGAAAGGATTCAATTGAAATGACCAAGAGTGGCGTGCATATGCTAAAAATCACCTCGAGTTCCTTCGGATCAATGCTCTCTGTTCTCGCCCCTTCTCACATGTACGTTGTGCGGTGGATGGAGGGCGACGGAGAGGACGATGAAGATCAAAGGAGTTGCCGAGGGGCTCTGTTTCTGTTCTGCCACCCCTCTGCAAGAGTGGATGTGGGTCCCACTGAGAATTGTGCACTGTTAGCTAGTATGAACTGATTTTTCGATTCAGAGGGACACAGAGAGCCAAACCAAAGCAATGAATATCAAAGGAATACCCGGCGCGTTATTCTGTATCGCTCGAATCGCTTTCGTCGATTTCCAGAGTATAGCTATCGCTAACCCCCACATAAAATGCTTCTCATGGTAGGTGACCTTCCTGGTCAACAATGCCTCGACAGCTTACTACTCTCCAGAATCGCAAGGATGGGTAGTCCTCCGAGCACCGGGGCGAGTATCTCTCAGGCAAGAAGCTCCTGAATTTCGGCAACTCGACAAGTGTAAGATGAATTAACTTGGAGAAATTGATTGTCGTGCTGGTCCCTTCTTCCCCTTTTTCATGGCCAGCAATTTGTTTCATTTTGTCGCATGACTCCACCACCAGCACTTCGATTTGCCCGAGAAATTTCGCTGTGAAGGTAGTAAAAAGCATTTCCAAACAGGGAGCACATCTCGACCGTTACGTTTCTCAAGTTCGGGAATGGGACGTTTGGAAGACCATCGAACTGCCAAATGCGCCTCAAGTTTCCGAGATCACGCAAAACCAGATGACTCAATTTACCACCCTCTGTATCCATCCCATCACCTTCGTATATGATCTCGATCAAATGGCATGAAGTTACTTGTAGTGTCTTGAGACAGTGCTGCAGCCTCTTCCACATATGGGATGAGGCAATACGTAAGAGATTGTCACAATGATTCAATTCAAGAAAGACCAATTTGCAAAAAGAATCATTGGGAATTTGATTGCTCCATAACTCTTTACACTGAAGGCCTTCAATTGTTAGATTTTTAACATTGGGAAATGTAACCTGCACGACAATAATATGAGAAAGGAGGATTGTAGGACAAATTATTACATTGTTCTTTCTAAAACATGATAATGCAAGCAATCGGCACTGTATTGCCTTAAGTATAACGGCCTTGTGTTCACCCCAAGATGCTTAGTTTTAGCCAGAGACATCTAGCCCGTGCGCTACCTTATGTTATGGGATTGACGAGTCCGTCATTATGGTCCCACTAAGGCGTCGGGGATCAGAGTGTCCCTTTGAGGTCGCAAGTGTCCAAGATGCAGAGGCTGTTAGAAGTTCGATCACGACAATGCTCGAACTTTGCAGTCTCGTGAAAGAGATATGACTCGTTTTTCCATCAATTTATTGCCTAATTTGAGCCTTTGCTTATTTATTTATCTAGTTATTTGTTTATTGTTTGTTCCACTCTAAGTCTAAAAGGAGGTTTACTATTCCCTCAAGAGACTAAATATATCCTTCAGTCCCAATTTCTCCTATTCAAGTTCATTTTGTCCTGATTTCTACATGAAGTGTCGTATTATACAAACGGCTAATTACCAAAATCGAATGACAATTTTGGGGAGGGATCCTTTAAAACTCTTGACACTTTTCAAGTTGTGCAATCACTCCATGATTGGGGAAGGGAACATGTTGATTTGCTCAAAGAAATTTTCTTTTTTAGGGGTGGTGGCTAATTGACAGAAGGAACTTCTGGGAAATTCACTATGCACCTTGCCATATTCTTTTGAAGGATGTTATTGAGCAAAGCGTTAATTCCTTCAAACTTGGTAAACCAATCTGCTTATAAGAGTTATGCGTCACATCATAGCTATGAAAAATTTGACAATTTAGCCTTATTCTATAACAATCTATTTGATGAGGAGCAAGAATGAATTCTCACTGTACGCCTTACTCCAACAAATGTAGTTATAAATTGTGAACACATATTAGCTAATAAAATCAAGTAAAAATCTTCATAGAGATATTATTACTTGCTCCCGCAAAGCAATACTATAAGTATTACCAAAAGAGAAGGGATGCATACCTTTTGATCAAAGAAGGAATCAGCACAAGCATCTTGTGAATTTGAAGTAATGATTACTGACTCTTTCTTTCCATGAGGACATGAGAAGAATTTCTTCATGGGACAGTCATTTATAAGTAGTTTCTTCAGTAGCGGGAACTTTATAATATCATCCATGCCTCCATCTCTTCCTCCTTCATCCACAATCACTGCCTCCATATTTCGACAATGCTTCACATTAATGTATTCGATTTCTCCTCCTGTCACAATAAGACGTATTATAATGGCTAATTTTCAAATGCTTTGTCTCATCTATATGAATATACATATTACAAGTCATGCAATGTGCATCATTCTGCACGACTTATTTTCATTAACTAATTCCATTAAGAAAAATCTCCCTTGATAAATAATTCAAAAGGATGATGTAACCTTAAGAAATCATTCAGTAAAATGGGGGATTCCATTGTGTACATTTTGCCGATACAAACAAAATCTCAACTCAGGGCTTGATAGAGGGTCATGGGTTCACAGTGAAATGAAGTTGAGGTCGACTTCATTGGCTTATCCTCCTCCGGAGATGTTTCCACTTACGAGAGCCGCCAACGGTAGTCCCTCCAATGTGGACGCCTAGCTTGGCTATGTTCTCATTTTAACGTGCCGATATCCACACGCCTCACATCCCTTGTTCCAAGTTGTATACATTTCTTACCCAACAAGGTGAGAATACTTCCGTGTTTTACGTCCCAAAGTTCATACGAAGTAGTTTAAGAACTTACTTTAGTCCCAAATTGCCTTATTGTTAGGAGCTCTAAGTTTAATATTTCTTACCCAAATGAAAAAAGTAAATCACCAATAAAAATTTCAATATCGGACTAAATTAAAGAACACGGTAATCCAATGGAAAGATATTCCTAAAAAGAAGTTATAGTTCTATATAAGGACAAATATCCAACTATAATCTAAGTTGCGGCACTTAATGACTGTTTCAAAAGTTTTGACATAAAATTGCTCCGGCTCTATTCCACAACTTAATCTACTCAAGACTTGCAAGGATGGGCATCACTCAATGTATTTCAATGGCAAGATGCCACTGAACTTCGGCAAATCAAAAAGTGTAGGAGTAGTAAATATGGAGAAGGTGATTGTCATACCAATTGGGAGACCATTGTACTGCCAAATGTGCCTCAAGTTGTCCAAATGAGACAAAATGAGTGTCTTCAATTTACCACTCCTTGTATCCATCCCATCACCTTCATATATGATTTTGATCAAATGGCATGAAGTCACTTGCAGTTCTTTGAGACAATGCTGTAGCCTATTCCACATATGGGACGAGGCAATATGTAAGAGATTGTCACAGTCTTTCAATTCAAGAGATTCCAATTTCCGAAATGAATTGGTGGGAATTTGATTGTTCCAAAGCTCTTTGCATTGAACGCCTTTAATTTCTAGAGTTGTTATATTAGGAAATGTAACCTGCATGAGGATAATGTGAGAAAGGAGGATAAGTAGGACAAATTTATTACATTGTTCATTTTAAAACATGATAATGCAAGAATACGAACGATCACAATAAGGGATAAAGCAAACCATCTCATTGAACAACAGTTGTGATGATTCATCATTTTCTTCAGCCATCTCGCCTAACTACCTCATGACACTTACAGGACTTCGGATGAACGTTCCAAAAATAGGGCATTGTAGAATATATAGATATCCCAAGGAAGGGAAACTCACCACACTACCTCTGATTGACCACCTTCTTTTTTGGGAACCACTTCCTTTATTTGTTTGTAACTCATAATGTATAGCCACTCATGTTTCCTTAGAGTTGCGGCCGTAAAACGGGGGAAGGGATTTCTTACGTTGGAGAAACTTTTAATGGAGACATTTTTTAGACTAGGAAAACACAAAACCGTTTAGGAGTCGCTCCTCACCACGTGTGTCTCAGCCTTCCAGTTCCACTCACCCTCACTTTTTCCAACTTGGGGAGCAATACAAATTTTTGCTTCGGATATTCTTTGGGGGAGGGGGTGCCATCGATGCCTTCATGGCTCTAGCTGGCCCCATCTCGCTCCCTTTAGATTTTGGACCGTGTGGGGCCCATCCCCAGCTAAAGACTACGGACGTATTCCTAACGGTCGTCATGCAGTGCATTCTCTTCTTACCCTTCTCCCCCTCTTTTCTTTGAGGAATTCTCTTTTCTAAATATTATACACACACATATATAATATGATTAGATTAATACTAGCAAAAAGCCCCTCAAAACTTATGTATCGGTGTCATAATTAATGCAGACCGATTTTGACGTCACATAAAATTCCAAACCAGTGCATTCGTGCCATACTTACCTTGAATCAATTTTTCATATCATAAAAAAATCTCCTGCCACATTAGTTTGGGAATGTACTGATTAGAGATTTATCACATTACAAAAATTAATTCGAATTAAATGTGAAATTGGTGTACCGATTTTTTTTTCCATGGTAGTAACCCAATAAAATATTATATATACTTTAGAATCGCAATGGAACATAAAAGTAATGACTAAATAATGGAAAAGAAAAGAAATGATTATTTTCTACTAACAGACAAATATATGGTGATGTTAAGAGCACTTTTGTGGAGGAAAAGCCACTAATATTTTCACTGGTATTATGAAGTGTTCATGTTATTGTCGACCCATCTAGAAAGATGAATATTATTTTCCCCTCCTTTTTTTTTGTTCCTTAAAATAATGGTGTGAACATGGACGGTGGGGAGTTGTGGTTAAAAGGTTTCTTTTGGCAAACATGACAAGCGGCTGCAGGGCAGCGCTTATCCAGGGCAATCTTCAACTAATCGCTGTGTCCGGATGTCCCCTCTCCCCGGTTTCCCTTCTTTTGTCTACACAGAAGAGTGTCGAGAAGCGATCGGCACCATACTGTCTTAAGTATAACGGTCTTGTGTTCACCCCGAGATGCTTAGTTTGAGCCACAGGCATCTAGCCCATGCGCTACTTTAAGTTATGAGATTGACGAATCCATCATTGTGGTCACACTAAGGCACTGGGGATCAGAGCATCCCTTCAGGGTTGCAAGTGTCCAAGATGCAGAGGCTGCTAGAAATTCGATCGTGACAATGCTCAAACTTTGTAGCCTCAGAAAGAGAAATGACTCGTTTTTCCAGTCAATTTATCACCCGATTTGAGCCTTCGCTTATTTATTTATCTAGCTATATGTTTATTGTTTGTTCCACTCTATGTCTAAAAGGAGGTTTACGATTCCCCTGGGAGACTAAGTATATCCTGCAGCCTGCCAATTTCTCCTATTCAAGTTCATTTTGTCCTAATTTCTACATGAAGTGTCATAAAACACAAACTGCTAATTACCAAAATCGAACCATGATTTCGTGGAGGGATACTTTAAAACTCTTGACACATTTTAGGTTGTGCAATCTCTCTATAATTATGGAAGGGAAGATGTTGCTTAGCTCAGAGCAAATTTTTTTTTTTAAGGGTGGGGGTGGCTAATTCATAGAAGGAACTTCTAGGAAGGTCACTATGCACCTTTGCCATATTCTTTTGAAGGATTTTATTGAGCAAAGCATTAATTCCTCCAAACTTGGTAAACCAATCTACTTGTAAGAGCTATGCATCACATTGTAGCCATAAAAAATTTGACAATTTGGCCTAATCCTAGACCCATCTATCTGATGAGGTGTAAGAATGATTTTTCACTAAACGCCTTCCTCTAACAAATGTAGTTATAAATTGTGGACACATATTAACTAATAAAATCAAGTAAAAATCTTCAAAGAAATATTGTCACTTGCCCCCACAAAGTAGGTGATTGTGGCTACTATAGGTATTATCAAAAGAGAAGGGATGCATACCTTTCGATCGAAGAAGGAATCAACACAAGCATCTTGTGAATCTGAAGTAATGATCATTGACTCTTTTTTTCCATGAGGACATGAGAAGAATTTCTTTGTGGGACAGTCATGTATAAGTAGTTGTTGTAGTAGTGGGAACTCTATAATATCATCTATGCCTCCATATCTTCCTCCTTCATCTGCAATCACCGCCTTCATATTTTGACAATGCACCACATGAATGTATTCAATTCCTGTCACAATAAGATGTATTACAGTGGCTAATTTTCGAAAGCTTTGTCTCATCTATATGAATATACATATTATAAGTCATGCAATGTGCAGTATTCTGTGCGACTTGTTTTCATTGACTAATTCCATTAAAAAAAATATCTCCCCCGATGAATAATTCAAAAGGATGAGGTAACCTTAAGAAATCATTTAGTAAAATAGGGAATTCCATTGTGTACTTTTTGCCGATACGAACAAAGCCTCAATTCAGGGCTTGTTGAAAGGTCATGAGTTCACAGTGAAATGAAGTTGAGGTCAACTTCACCAGCTTATCTTCCTCTAGAAGTGTTTCCATCTATGAGGGCCGCCAACGGTAGTCTCTCCAGTGATGATGGCCAACCTAGTTACATTCTTTATTTTAACGTGCCGATACCTGCATGTTTGTATACTTTTTTTTCCCCAACAAGGTAGGAATAGCCTCGTGTTTTACGTTCTAGAGTTAAGACGAAATAGTTTAAAGACTTACTCTGGTCCCAAATAGCCTCATTGTTAGGGGCTCTAAGTTTACAAGTTCTTACCCAAATGAAAAAAGTATATCACGAGACTAAATTAAAGAACACAGTAATCCAATGGAAAAGATATTCTTAAAAAGAAGTTATAGTCCTAGATAAGGACAAATATCCAACTAAAATCTAAGTCGTGGCAATTAATGATTTGTTAATAGTTTTGACATAAAATTGGTTTGACTCTATTCCACAACTTAATCTACTCAAGACTTGCAAGGATGGGCATCACTCAGTGTATTTCCATGGCAAGATGCTCCTGAATTTCGGCAAATCAAAAATGTAGGAGTAGTAAATATGGAGAAGGTGATTGTCGTACCAATTGGGAGACCATTGTACTGCCAAATGTGCCTCAAGTTGTCCAAATGAGACAAAATGAGTGTCTTCAATTTACCACTCCCTGTATCCATCCCATCACCTTCATATATGATCTTGATCAAATGGCATGAAGTCACTTGCAGTTTTTTGAGACAATGCTGTAGCCTATTCCACATATAGGACGGGGCAATATGTAAGAGATTGTCACAGTCCTTCAATTCAAGAGATTCCAATTTCCGAAATGAATCGGTGGGAATTTGATTGTTCCAAAGCTCTTTGCATTGAACGCCTTTAATTTCTAGACTTCTTATATTGGGAAATGTAACCTGCACAAGGATAATGTGAGAAAGGAGGATGATTGGACAAATTATTGCATTTTTAGTTCTAAAACATGATAATGCAAGAATACGGACAAAGCCATCTCACTGAACAATGGTTGTAGTGATTATATAATAAGACTAATACCATTAAAAAACCCGCCAAAATGATATGTTGGTGTCATATTTAATGCAGACTGATTTTGGCGTCACATAAAATTTCACACAAATGCATTCGTGCAATGCTTACGTTAAATCAATTTTTCATATCATAAAAAAATCTCGTGCCACATTATTTTGGGAGATATATGACAAATATGTACTGATTAGAGATTTATCATGTTACAAAAATTAGTTTGAATTAAATGTGAAATTAGAGTACTGATTTGGTTTTTTGTTTTTTCATGGTAGTAACCCAATATAATATTATATATACTTTATAATTGTGATGGAACGTAAAAGTAATGACCAAAAAATGGAAAAGAATTGAAAAGATTATTTTATGCTAACAGACAAATATATGGGGGTGTTAAGAGCACTTTTGTGGAGGAAGAGCCACTAATATTTTACCGGTATAATGAAGTGTAGGTATTATTGTTGACCCATCTAGAAAGATGAACATAATTTTCCCCTCCCTTTTTTTTTTCCTTAAAATAATGGTGTGAATATGGACGGTGGGGAGCCGTGGTTAAAGGTTTCTTTTGGTGCACGTGACAAGCGGTTGGAGAGCAGCGCTTATCCAAGGCAGTCTTCAAGTAACCGCCGTGTCCGGACGTCCCCTCTACCCACCTTCCCTTCTTTTGTCTGTTTTATCCATTTGTTCATTCTATCTATCAACAAAAGACTATCAAGAAATGACCGGCACCGTACTGCCTTAAGTAAAACGGCCTTGTGTTCACCCCGAGATGCTTAGTTTGAGCCACAGACATCTAACTCATGCGCTACTTTAAGTTATGAGATCGACGAATCCGTCATTGTGGTCACATTGAGGCACCAGGGATCAGAGCATCCCTTCGAAGTCGCAAGTGTACAAGATGCAGAGGCCGCTAGAAGTTCAATGACAACAATGCTCGAACTTTGTAGCCTCGTGAAAGAGAAATGACTTGTTTTTCCAGTCCATTTATTGCCTGATTTGAGCCTTTGCTTATTTATTTATCTAGCTATTTGTTTATTGTTTTCTTCACTCTAAGTTTGAAAGGACATTTATGATTTTCTTGAGAGACTTAACATATCCTTCAGTCCCAATTTCTCCCTATTCAAGTTCATTTTGTCCTGATTTCTACAAGTGTCATATTATACAAATGGCTAATTACCAAAAATCAAACGACGATTTTGGGGGATGGATACTTTAAAACTCTCAACACCTTTTAGGTTGTGCAATCTCTATGATTGTGGAAGGGAAGACGTTGATTAGCTCATAGCAAGTGGCTAATTCACAGAAGGAACTTTTGGGAAGTTCATTGTGCAACTTGCCATATTCTTTGGAAGGATTTTACTGAGCAAAGGTTAATTCCTCTAAAGTTAGTAAACCAATATGCTTATAAGAGTTACGCATCACATCATAGCTATGAAAAATTTGACAATTTGGCAGAATCCTATACCAATCTATCCAATGAGGTGGAAGAATGAATTTTCACTAGACGCCTTACTCTAATAAATGTTGTTATAAATTGTGAGCACATATTAACTAATAAAATCAAGTAAAAATCTTCAAAGAGATATTATTACTTGCCCCCGCAAAATGAGTGATTGTGGCTATTATAGGTATTATTAAAAGAGAATGGATGCATACCTTTCGATCGAAGAAGGAATCAACAAGAGCATCTTGTGAATCTAAAGTAATGATTACTGACTCTTTCTTTCCATGAGGACATGAGAAGAATTTCTTCATGGGACAACCATTTATACGTAGTTCCCGCAGTAGTGGGAACTCTATAATATCATCCGTGCCTCCATCTCTTCCTCCTTCATCCACAATCACCGCCTTCATATTTCGACAGTGCACCACATTGATGGATTCGATTTCTCCTCCTGTCAAAATAAGATGTATTACAGTGGCTAATTCTCGGAAGCTTTGTCTCATCTATATGAATATAAGTCATGCAATGCATCATTCTGCGCGACTTATTTTCATTGACTAATTCCATTAAAAAATATCTCCCTTGATAAATAATTCATAAGGATAAGGTAACTTTAAGAAATCATTAAGTAAAATAAGGGATTCCATTGTGTACTTTTTGCCGATACAAACAAAACCTCAACTCAAGGTCTGTTGAAGGGTCATGGTTCATATTGAAATGCAGTTGAGGTCAACTTTACTAGCTTATCCTCCTCCAGGAGTGTTTCCACCTACAAGGACCACCAATAGTAGTCCCTCCAATGAGGGTGCCCAACCTAGCTGCATTCTTTATTTTAATGTGTTGCTGCCTGCCCGCCTTGCACCCCTTGTTCCAAGTTGTATATTTTTCTTCTCAAACAAGATGGGGATACCCCTCGTATTTTACATCCCAGAATTCAGACGAAAAAATTTAAGGACTTACTCTAGTCCCAAATTGCCTCATTGTTAGGAGTTCTAAATTTAAAAGTTCTTACCCAAATGAAAAAAGTATATTGCCGATAAAAATTTCAATATCCGACTAAATTAAAGAACACAGTAATCCAATGGAAAAGATATTCTTAAAAAGAAGTTATAGTCCTATATAAGGACAAATATCCAACTAAAATCTAAGTCATGGCACTTAATGATTTGTTTAGTTTTGACATAAAATTGGTCCGGCTATGTTGCACAACTTAATCTACTCAAGACTTGCAAGGATGGCTATCGCTTAGTGTATTTCTATGGTAAGATGCTCTTGAATTTCAGCAAATCAAAAAGTGTAGGAGTAGTAAATATGGAGAAGGTGATTGTCATACCAATTGGGAGATCATTGTATTGCCAAATGTGCCTCAAGTTATCCAGATAAGACAAAACAAGCGTCCTCAATTTATCACTTCCTATATACATCCCATCACTTTCGTATATGATCTCGATCGAATGGCATGAAGTCACTTGTAGTTCTTTGAGACAGTGTTGCAGCCTCTTCCACATATGGGATGGGGCAATACGTAAGAGATTGTCACAACTATTCAATTTAAGGGATTCCAATTTGCAAAAGGAATCATTGGGAATTTGATTTGTCCATAGTTCTTTGCACTGAGCGCCTTCAATTTTTAGTTCTTCTATATTGGGAAATGACACCTGCAAGATAATGTGAGAAAGGAGGATAAGTAGGACAAATTCATTACATTGTTCATTCTAAAACATGATAATGTGAGAATAGAGGTGATCACAATAAGGGATAGAGCGAACCATCTCATTGAACAACAATTGTAGCGATTCATCATTTTCTTCGATCATCCCGCCTAACTGCCTCCCAACACTTGTAGTACTCCGGATGAACGCTCCAAAGTTACGGCAGCGCAAAATACTTAGACTTCTTAAGGAGATGAAATCATACGAACAACTTCCTGAACTGAAACTAATCAATTTATCGAGCTCTTTTAGTGTTAGTTCCCTTAAGCAAGGGAAACTCATCACTTCTGCCTCTGATCGACCAACTTCTTTCGCAGGAATCACTTCCTTCATCTGTCCGCATTTAGCAATTCTTAGGCTCTCAAGTTTCACTAGAGTTTTGGCTGTATGATTGGGGAAGAGATATCTCAGGTCAGAGCAATTCTCAACTCTGACAGTTTTAAGACAAGGAAAACCCAAAACTGTTTCGAAGTTACTCATCACAACGTGTCTCAGCCTTCTTGCGCCACTCACGCTCACTTCTTCCAATTTGGGGAGTGAGACAATTTTGTGTTCCGCATTTGAATCATGGGACCCATAATTAAACAACGATTCCAGGGAGGGACAGCTTTCAACGTTGATGTTTACCAATTCGGGAAGCAATACCCTTGTTTGTTCCGTATTTGAATCCAGGGACCCACAATCAAACAATGATTTCAAGGATGGACAGTTATTAACGCTGACACTTTCCAGGTTGCGCAATCTCTCTATGATTGTTGAAGGGAAGATGTGGAGTAGGTCGAAGCAACTTTCAAGGATGATGGTGGTTAATTTGCAGAAGGAACTTCTGGAAAGTTCATCGCGCCATATCCTTTTGAAGGATCCTACCGAGCAAAGGCTTAACTCTTCCAAATTTGGTAAACTAACCTGCTCATAAGAGTTATTGATCGGATCACAGTTGTGAAAAATTTGACAATTTGGCCTAATCCTAACCTCCTATCTAATGCAATGAAAGAACTAAAGTTTCTCTGACTAATGTAGTTATAAATTGTGAACACATTTTAACAAATAAAATTAAATAAGAATCTTCAAAGAGATATTGTTTCTTGCCCTAGCAAACCGAGTATTTATGGCTATTGTGGGTTAAAACCTCAAGAGAAGGGATGTTTACCTCCCTATCAAAGAAGGAATTTGAATAAGTGTCCTGCACATCAGAAGTAGTGGTTTCCAACCCTGTCCTTTCATCTCCTCCTTCTTCATCCACAACCACCGCCTGAAAGAATATGAATGAACCCTAAGTGTACGGATGGGCTTGTTGCTCTTAAAAACGTCGAAAACTTAATTGATCAATACAAAATATTTAAAACTCAATTGAATGGAGAGAGAAAGCTTCAGATCTCCCGTCAAGCCAGAAAAAATGGAGAAGGAAATATCCTCCAAATAGCTGATGTTGACACGGTGGGTAGGCATGACGTGTTGGAATCAGTTCCAACTTTCATGGAGTTCGGACATCAATTGTGTGGACTTTCTTTGTTAAGTGGCTCTGTTCGCCTTCCGTTTATTTAATCTCTGGACGTCACTTTCTTAATTTTGAAATTGTTGAATTTTGTTAATTCATTCAAGATTCCTTCTCACATTCATTCATTTAATAAACTCTCTTTTCTTCTCCACAAAATTAATAATAAGTAGTAAATTAGTCATTGTAGAAACCCATGTTAGAACCCAAGTAATTAGTGCAATTATCTAAAATTGAAAAAATAAAATAAAAATAAAATCTGTTGTAGAAAAAGGCTTCCCTCTAGCTATAGTTGAATGTGAATCGAAATTTGTGGCTTGTGGTTTATTCGAGAGGATTTTATTTATTTATTTTATTTGTGATTCAAGTATTAAAATGTGCAAATAATCAAAGATCAATGCAATAAGCTATATGTTCGGTGGACACCAATAAATATCACCTTATCCTAAATCCCCCAATAATAGCATATTTTGGTATACTTTGCATAATTAAGAATTAATGAAACTTATACCCTTTCGAAAATACATATTGACAAAGGTAGAAAATGAAGAAGTTACCTGAAGTGGAGCACCCTCTGATGTGATTCCAGCTGCTGTGCAAAAGCTTGTCATATTTGGTAACCTCGTCAAAAATAGACGACGTAGATTGAGCAACTTAACTATGTTAACGGCAGAACCAATATCTTCCCCTACACCGCTTGTGGCAATGGCTCGCGTTGAGTCACATTCACCTACATAAATCTTTTCTAGCTGTACAAATCTTTGCATTTGTGAAAGACACCATAGGTATTTCAATTGGTTGCACTTTGAGACATCGACAATTTTCAGTTTGCTGAAGCTCTCTGAGCCGACAAAGTCATGGCATATCTTTTCTAGATTAATTAGATTTGTGAGGTACAAGGACTCTAAATTCGGAAAAGCACCATCGGATGAACTGGCAATGTACTTGATTGAGGGGCTGTCCTTAATGTCGAGATGCTTTAGTCGTGGAAAGCCCTCAGCACACAACTCGTGAGCATTTTTCTTAAACTCTCTCATCCCATTTAGATGCAAGTATTGGGTATTCTGTAGGGTTTTCTTAATGCATTCTCTCGAAAGAATACCATCGCGCCCTTCCAATTTGAGCTTCATAGTACTCAAACCTTCATAATCGAATGCTGATGTCCATTTTACATTTCCTATGCCGATCCAAAAGCTGATCAAGTTCCCAAATGGCAAGTCATCATCCTCCAAGAGTATGGTGGGATCATGGATTGATATTTCCAAAGACGTTAGCTTTGTCAAGCTCTTCAACTCGGCAAGCCGACCATTACACGATTTCGATTGTATTTCATCCACACCCATCCATTGATCAAAACTTTCCTTCATATGTAATTCTTCCAAGTTGATTAAGCCTTTAAGGGCACCAGGTTCGATTATCTCAAGCTTCTCGCAACCGCTTAGATTCAACGATCTAAGATTCGTCAAGTCCCCAATTTCTTTAGGCAACCTAGAAATTGTAGACCCTGCGAAGCTGAGAATCTGCAATGCTTTGAGCTTGCCAAGAATTGCCACATCCCCCACATCACACTGGTCTAAATTTAACAAACAGAGATTCCTGAGGATTTCGATCGAGGAAGGTAAAGTGGTGATATCCATGAAGCAAAGCCACAAGACTCGGAGCTCCTTCATGTATGTAAAATCTAGTCTACAACAATCTCCCTCACCATTTCCGTGTGCAGGTCTTGGCACATAATCTTGTGGTTGAGACAAGATGAGTATCTTCAATTCATGAAACACAGACCGCATTAGTTCAGCAAACGTATCACTGCCAACATCTTCTAGGTATATTGCCCAACATTTCTCAAGCCTTTCCTTTGTCCTTGAGCGATAATTGTTGTTCATCATTAAGAAATTTTGACCTTTAAATGGAGTTGAGACAACTACCTCGCTGTAAAGATCATGCATGGTCACATATGTCTTGTCTTCGCCTCCATCCTGCAACAAACAAATGGAACAGAGGCTATCCAGAAGAGTATTCAATCTATTCCTGGCGCCTTGTATCTTCTCATCAAATCCCTCAAACAAGCCCAAGCCCATGCCTAGCACCAGTAGAAGTTCGACTGGAATGGTCCCGCCAAAAAGACCACACAGCAAGAATAAGGACTTGGCCTCCTCACGGTTCAAATGGTCGTAACTCCACTCCACTATCTTCTCAATATTTGGGTCTTCTATTTTTATTAACGCGTTTTCCCATGCGGACACATTACTATATTTCAAGGTGCTTGCAACGGAGGTAATCAAAAGAGGCAAACCTGCAAGTTTCCTTACCACTTGAGCCGCCTTTGCTTTCAATTCCTCATCGTCTTTGAGCTTGTCGCCGACCGTCCTTGCAAATAGGCTGAAAGCTTCTTCGTCGCTTAAACATTCAAGATGAAATGTTCCATCGGCACGCATCCTTTGCTCCAGCACGCTTTTATCTCTCGAAGTGAGCAACAATTTGCAATTCACAGTCTCATCTCCCAAAGGAATTCCAACCGCCTTCAAATCAAGTGGTCCCCACAGATCGTCCAATATTATGAGAATCTTCTCCTTCGGATCCTTCTGTAATCTCTTGAACAGAAGGTCTTTTCTTCCCTCTCCGCTTGGCTGGTCCTTCAGATTTAAACTCAAGCCGTAAGCGATATCGTTTTGGATTTTCGTCAAGTCTGGAGTCTGCGAGACTTTCGCTTTGACGATCATTTCGAACGGTCTCCCCTCTTTCCTGAGTTTCTTCTCGACTTCCTCCAGCAGCGTAGTCTTTCCCACGCCGCCAGGCCCGTAGACCCCAATGACTTTGTGCTTCTCATCATCCAGAGCTTTCATTATGTCCTCTAAGATGGAAGCTCGAGACTCAAAATCAGTGTTGCCTTGATCATCGGCCGAGGGAATCATGTCGGAAGCGCCACCGACCCGCGCTGGAGGAATATCGTTGTAGACCCTCCCAGATGGTTTCCGATCAATGAGTTTCTGGATGTGGTTGGCTTTCCTCCTCGCCTCCCTGCCAAGACGATATCGCACCTTCAGGTTGGGAAGCCACCCGTAGAAGCAAGTCTTCTCAGCTCTTCCGTCGTTTAGGACATGGCACGCCTCCTTGGCTTCTTTCTCGACGTCTTCCACCCATTCATTGACATGGTCTTTGATAGGCTTCATGTTATTTTGAGCTTCATTGATGGAATCCTGCACACTTTGCCTCTTGCTGTCCAACTCCTTAACTTTGCCCTCGAGTTCAAGAACGTGGCTGTTGTAGGATATCACATAACCACAAAGACGACCGACAGGAGCCACCAGGCACCCTGCCACAGTGGAAGCTGCACACAGAACAACATCCGCCATTTTCCCCCTTTTTGAATTCTATCTTTCGGTTTTTCTTCCCTTCTTTGTTGTGAAACGATAGTTAAGAACGTATATATGCCGAGGGAAGCGGAACTGATGGAACCCAGAAACGAAACATGACGGAAGAAGAGGAAACATTCAATACGATGAACGCACAGCGGTTCCAACTAAAGGAACAGCCACAAAAGAGAGGGCTTGTAGCAGTAGGCACATATCGAAATCTAGAAAGAGGAAGAAATCGTTCAGAGGATAAAATGGTGGTCAGAAAGAGGGACACGAGGCGTTAATATCTGTGGCGTTACCATGTCATTGGTTCCCAAAGATGCCCCTCCCGTCCTCCAATACCCTGGGCCGTACAGGGGAGTTATCATATCTTACACAGCAACTACAGAATCTCCAAAAGAAAAAAATACCTCCATTTGATTATGCTTAATCGTTTAACACATCTGACCTCAGCTCCAGCAATCAGCAGCAGCGATCCACCAATCTCAGCGGTTGTTAAGAGTGATAACATCTCGATTCGGTCTGATTTCACCTAGAAATCAGGAATCAGACCAAGAGGACCGGTTTCTATTTTTTGAGACCGAAGATCAGACCAGTCCGATCCAATGGAACAGATCACTTAACAAAAGAAATTTAAAATTTAGAAAAATATTAGAATTATTACTATTTTAAAGTTTATTGTTATTTTTAAGAAATTTAAAAAAAGAGTCGGTCTAGTTTGGTTCTATCCAGAATCAGAAAATCACTGATTCTAATTTTATAAATCGGAAATTAAACCAATGTTTCTGAAAATCAAATCTAACGAGCTGATTCAGTCTAATCTAAACGGTATTCGATTCGATCGATTCAATACGCTCACCCTTAACTATAATCCATATTCCAATTCAGATAATGCACTCTGATATCACTTCACGAGCTCTTTTAAGTCTCAGCTTTAATAAAGTTTGCAAAAATGATAGAGCCCCACTAAGTGCAATAGTACTTTCCCTTGTTGTACCATGTGGAGACGAACGGTTTTGGCCAACATTTTACCAAAAAAAAAAAAAAACAAACAGTTTTGGCCAACATGCTTTTCTCGTGCTTCCCTCTACTGTAAGAGTCTGTGACTTCCATGCAAAAACATCCTGCGGTGTTTGCATGATTGTATCATATCATCATAATTTTTGTATGATATTCATTTGAATATCATAATTTTTTATAATCACTTAAATTTTATAATTTTTTATTATTCAAATGTCATCACTTCTAAAAAAATATTCATTTAAATACTTTAATATTTTTGAAAACATTTACTACATAAGCTAGAAATTCAATATATCATGGCACTTGTGATGAGGTAAGTGTAGGAAAGAGTTTCGAGTCTTGATACACTCTTCAATGGCCAACCCTACTCTTTAAGCTGCATTAGAGTTAAAGCTAGCCTATAACTGACTTAAGATAACATTGACAAGCGTCCATGTTATCATTGCCACCGATCAAATGTCTTATAACAAAACGTACTCCTTCAGATTCGGCATCTAATGGTTTCATTTGCCTTCTTGATCTCAATACAGCCACATGATTGGTAATACAATTAATGATGTGTTTATTTTTCTCATTTTTGGGTGTTTGATTCACTTGGAAAAATTAGTCAACGGAAATGGTTTTCCCATCAACACTTAAATTCAGGAAAATGGTTTTCCCTTGAAATAACTAGAAAACGTTTTTCCAAATATTTTTCTATTCTTTGGGTCATTGGTTAATGAAACGTGTATTTTTATAAAACTAATTTAAAAAAAATTAATTATTTAATTATTTATTAAATAATTTCGAACATTATCATCATCATCATCATAATTATTATTCTTTTCTTTTCTTTCTTTTCTTTCTTTTTTCTTCTTTCCTCTTTTCTTTCTTTTCCTTTCTCCTTCTTCCTCTGTCGATCGTGTGCCTCAGCGATCGGCCATGACATGGGCTGACAAGTTCGAGGCTTGGCCAATCTAGGTGAGCTCGGGCTCGAGCGAGGCTAATGAGCTTAAGCTCCGCTAAGGCTAGCAAGCTTGTAGCTCGCTTGATCCTAGTGAGCTCAAGCTTGCCTAGGCATCGTTGACCAGTGTCGGTAGAGGAAGTCGAAAAAAGAAAATGAAAGAAAAAAGAAAAAGACAAAATAAAAATAATTAAAAATTCCAATTTTTAAAAAGAAAAGAAAAAAATAAGAAAGAGAAAAAAGAAAAAAATAATTAAAAATTAGAATATTTCAAAAATAAAAACTAAATTTTTTTTGCTTAGATTAAAATCAATTTTCCAATGAGGTCCAAACATCAAAAAGCATTTTCAATCATACATTACCAAATAAAGAAAAACTAACCACATTTTTAGAAAATACTTTTTCCACTTATCATTGAGTTTTCCGTAAAACAAACGTGCCCTATATTTGACCTTCAGCTTACCAAATGATCAATTTGTTGAGTTCCTCATGTCTGCCAAGGAGAATTGCCAAAACAAGTTAAAAGAAGAACTGAAAAAAAAAACATTTCATACAGCTTTCAAGAAAATACAGTGTTTGAACTTGACTTGAATTGTTCGACCAAGAGAAAAAAATTGACTTGAATTGTAGAAGGTCAATGTGTAATAATGTCTCCTGTACAGGTAGCACAGTGCAATTTTCACAAGTTGTATCTTCCAGGTGGTAGCTCCAAGAGACATCCGATTTGTCTCCAAGTACTTTAAAGAGTCTAGGCTATTGCCGCCTTCGATGCTCTTGGCTCTGGACAGACTTTCAGTTCAACACACTAAGCTTCTTCGCCTTGCATAAATTAGGTAATCATTCAATTGAATCACAGTAGGAAACAGTTGACTGCAACAAAGATCCCAATTCCCGCAAACCTTAAATCTCAACAAATCTTTCCAATTGAGATGGCTCCAAGGACGGCAGCACGACAGACCAGATGTCCTCATGAGGTATCTCGCCTAGTAATTCGCAGTTCCTTCCACTTCATCAAGCCTTTCAAAACAGGAAAGTGCCGAGCATTCATTGATAACGAGAGTTGACAGGTTTTGCAAGTCTGAAATATGTGGCAGTGTTGTGATGGCATGAAGTTTCGATGTTGACAAACTAGAATGGCGCTGCCGGGGTGAGTAATGTTCTGCCAACTTGCACCTCTCCGGAAAAGATAAGATCCATGAGAGTTGCACTCGATTTCCATATAAATCTTAATATTTAAGCTAATTATGCCGTGACCATCGACTCCAAGTTCTTCGAAGCTCGTCACCCTTAACTTTTACATTTAGATTTTAATTGTTCATGCCTCTTTCATTTTAAACTTTAATGAAATATTTCTAGCGTAGAAGAATAATTCTGTTAACCTTCCCATGAGTTAAAAGAAAAGAAAACAAGCGGGTCTTAGCGGCCAAGTTTAAAACATTAAGCTGCCAAATCGACTTCGAATGGAAATTGAGATTAATTGAGAATAAAAAATCAAGGGCCGCAACTAAAATATATTCAGAAGAATGTAATATAGAGCCATGATCAGACCACAACCACAGTTATCATTTAGGAAATCAGAATTTTTTTATATTAGGAAACATTAAGAGTTTTCACTTTAAATTAGGTCAGCTTTCTTCCAAGAAAAATAAGCAGCACCTATTTTATAACCCTAAGAGGCTGCTCAAGTGGTAAGTGTGTCCATCCTCCTTACTCAAGGCCTGTGCTTTCGGTAACTACTGATATGTGTGGGACGGAAGGACCTCTGCACTTGATCGACATTACTCAAGTACTTAAAGAATCCCAAACATTCCATTGATATTTAAAAGGTACCTACCTTTTAATCTTGTGAATATGAATAGGTTTTGAGCTATACTCAAAACTCCATTGGAATAAATTGAAGGTTCATGGAAGATGCAATTTCATTTAATTTTATAAAGATTACTAAGCGTAATCATCGGTTATTTCTAGGAACCTCACTAATCATCACGTGAATTTGTTCGTGATAGTGTCCTACTTTGACATTGAATCCAATTATTATTTAATTCTGCATATTTACCTATTCACCTCCCTCTAAGTGATAATTGTAGCCCCAACACTCTATATTAACTTCCTCACAAACTAAAAATGTCTTAACGATATTGTGCAAAAACCGGAATTAAGGGAGGACTAATAATCTCACAGTCTCAAATTGTGTTGAGATATACGAGTGAAGAGGAAGACGTGGAGGGAAGGATTGACGATGCTTAGGGGCTAGAGAATTTATTGTATCTGAAGAGGTATATGTTGTCAAGAATTTTGCCATAATTGAAACTGTCCTGGAATGTTTTGTATTTTCTTATTTTAAGTATACTATTTGTTATAATATTCAAATAATAAATCACACATCATCTGACAGTTTAAACTTTTGATCCCACCAAAATCGCACATGGTATCAAAGTTAGGAAATCTTGAGCTCAAATCTTCCAAATTTCTATTTACCTCCCCAATTAAATATGTCCAATAAAAGCTTGGAAGAGTTGAACTTAGAACTTCTCAGCTTCAATATCACATGAAATTTTGTAGAACTACTGTCAAATGTTCTAAAAATTTAAGCTATCAAATGAAATACCGTACGAGATTGTGTAGAATTACTGCTAGCTATTCTAAAAGATTAAGCTGTCAAATGAAACTATGGATTAAAGAGACCATTTTTGCAAACTAAAACGAAGGCCGACCGGCAATTATCATATAAAAAACTTCCAACTTCCCTCTTACATTTGAGAAAATTTTGATACTTGTATTGAGGATCCCGTGATCTTTTATGAATATGATGTTGTTTTTCTCGAAAGCTTGGTACCTCTACATTTACCTTTATTTTTTTCCGTAAACTCTGCAAATCTTGGCTCCATTTCATACTTTTGTCGATGCGTGCAAGGTGCCCGCGCTTACATGTATAGCGTAAGGTCTCATTTGATAATCTTTGCACAGTAACTACGGAGTCTCCAAAAGAGCAAATGCCTCCATTGATTGAAAACAAAAGGGCCCGCTCCACCATTTCTTTTGTACTGAAATTGACTTCAGGCCCTGCTAGCTAAAAATTATGAGAGCTAGCTTGGCTCCAGCAAATCAGTAGCAGCCGGAGTCCAAATTCGATTCAGATAATGCACTCCAATCCCAGTCACTTCACGCGCTCTTTAAGCATTAGCTTTAATAAAGTTGGACAATAATAGAGTCCACTCTGGGCAATAATGCTTTCTCCTGTTGTACTATGTGTTCATCCTAGTTTTAGTCAACATGCTTTATTCATTGGAAGTTTGTGTTATTTTCCTGTAAAATCATCTTGAATGTCACAAGTCCGCAATGCACCTAGATCGCAGAAAGGCCATTACAAATACTATGAATTTCGTACATGCTCACTTGAGTATCCAATTTTTTTTTTTCAATTGCTTGAGTACTATAGTTATTTTTTCTTCCAATTAAATGAATGTCATGGCTTTTAAAAAATTTCCAATTGAGTGCCATAATTTTTTCAAAAAGGTTCACAACAAGTGCTAGAAATTCAATGTATCATGGCACTAGTGGTGAATGCTTTTTTTAAAAAAAATTATAGCATTTAAATGATCCATTCAAAGTTTACAAGTCAGGGCAATTAGGTAAACATTTATTTAGAAGTCATGGCACTCAATTAATAAAAAAAACTCACGACACTTAAATAATCGCCATATGAAAGTTACATCACTGGCGGTGTTCTTATCCCAGCTAATATTGATCAGAAGTTGCATAAGAATTGGAAAGTGTTTGAATCAAGATATGTGCTCTTCACTGGCCAACTACATTGTTCAAGTTGCATAACAGTTGAAGCTAGCATATAATTGGCTATAGATAACACCAGCAAAGTCATTTTGTCGTCGCCACCAATACCGTCTATTATGACAAAAGGGGCTCCTTCAGATTTGGCATCTAATATTTTTCACTATGTCGCCTTCTTGATGATTCAATACAACCAGATGCTCGGTAACAAACCTAAGTTTGACCTTCAGCTTTACCTAAAGCTCTCGAAAGATCAATTGATTTGTTTACTTTGTCTGTCTAGAAGAATTGCCAAACAAGTCAAATGAAGAACTAAAAAAAATAACATTTTAATACGACTTTCAAGAAAATATAGTATTTGAACTTGACTTCAATTGCGGAAAGTCAATGTGCGATAATATCTTCTGTACACGCAGTGAAGTGCAATTTTCCACAATGCTTCGAGTAGTGGGGTCGGAAATCGTTGGCAAATGTAATTTTCTTCATTGTGAGAATCTGATTTTCCACGTTGCAACTGAAATCGTTAAGCTCCACCCATCCTTAGGGGAATCTGATTTTCTTTATTGTGCAATTTTACACAATGCTTTGAGTATTGGGGCTGGAAATGGTTGACATGGACACCGGTCGTCTTAAGTGGTGCGGCCGGCGGTGATATGACTAATTTTTATAATATTATAATATTCTTGAATTTTTTAATTATATATTCATATTTCCTTATTTACCTTTTACTCTCTTTTTTTCCTTTTCTCTTCTTTTTTTTTCTTTTTTCGTTTTTCCCACTACCGACCATCACTGGGCCTCATTGATGGCTAGCGGAGGTCATTGCCCTTGCTCGCCCCTAGCAAGGGTTGCTCTTGCTTGGGTTGGTGAGGGCGACCCTCATTAGGGCTGGCAAGGGCAGCTCTTGCCCAAGTTAGACCTCTACCGACGAAGGGAAAAAGAGAAAGAAATAAGCAAAAGAGAAGAAAGGAAAAAAAAAGAAAAGAAAATCAAAAATTATAAATATTTAAATATTATTAAAAATTATCAACATCATCACTGATCGTGTCATATAAGACAAATAATATCCATGTCAATGATTTCTGGTGAAAACTAACAAGATGGATTCAATTAGCAAAATGTAAAAATGTTTATGATTTAGTTGGTACAATTAAAAAGTTTATGATTGAATTAGTACAAGCGCAATAAGTTTAAAACATTTTGGACAATTTTCCTGATTTTTGAGAGATATGAGTGAAGAGAAGAGGTGGAGGGAAGGATTGATGATGCTGAGGGTCTAGAGGATTAACCGTGTCCGATGAGGTATATGTTTTCAAGAACTTTACCACAATCGAAAATGACGTGAAATGTTCCATATTTTGTCTTCGCCCGCCAGATCGACGCCCAGGACCATCGGAAAGAGAAGCTGAGACTGAAGAGACCGCCATCTTCACAAACTAAAATGGAGGCCGGCTGGGAATCATCATTTATAAATCTTCAATTTCCCTCACATTTGAGAAAATCCGGTGCTTGTTATTGAGGATCCCATTGTCTTTTATCGATATGATGTTATCTTTCACCAAAAGCTTAGTAACTCTTACCTTAACTATATTTTTTCGCTTGGACTCTGCAAACTTTGGCTCATTTCGTACTTATTATCGATGCACGCAAGCTGGTTGCGCTTACATGTATTGTGTAAGGCGGCATCCACCTAAAGACCGACATAGCCTCCAAAGTTGTTTTAAATAGGAGATGCCGAGATTCATGGAGAAATTACCCAGATTCATGGAGAAATTACCCAAAATAGAAGATGTTCATGGAAAATTACTTATTGCAATTGTACTAATTCAGTCTTAAATCATTCAATTGTGCCAATCGAATCAAAACATTTTCACATATTGCTAATTGAATTTATCTGACCAACTATGGCCGTAAATTGCTAATGTGGACACCGGTTGTCCTACATAGCATGACCTACACTCACATTGACATTTTTAATAGTATTTTAATAATTTTTTTGAATTTGGAATTTTTTCTTCTTTCTTTTCTTTTATTTTTTTTAATTGAGTACTGGCAAGGGTCACTGCTCGATCAAGGCAAGGGCCACAATACCCTCACTAATCGAGGCGTTACAATCTTGCCCAAAGCTGATGAGCGCCGTAGTGCCCTTGACTAGCTCAAACCTAGGGAGAGCATCACGACCCTCGCCTTTGCTGTGGCCAGCGAGGTCATCATGTGAGGCCACCATGCCCTTGCTAGCCACAACAAGGGCCTTTGAACCATAAAAAATTCAAAAACTATTAAATATTATTACAAAATGTTCAAGTCAATGCCGATCACACCTTGTAGGATGGCTAGCGTCCACGTTAGCCATTTTTTATCAACATTGATCGGATAGACTCAATTGGTACTCAATTGACACAATTAAAGGATCTATGATTAAATTGATACAAATATAACAAGTTTTGGATTTTTTTGGTACTTTTCTTGAAGTTTAGGTGTAAAATGCGTCATATCTAGACACGTGATGTTTAACCACTAACACAACTATAGAGGAAGTTATTAGTGATAATATATGTGTTTGTTAGTAAATAAAAAAAATTCAAGAACCTTATATGGGTCAATTGCTTGAATATCCTAATAAACAAATAATTTGATTCTAGTTATATCTTTTTTAAGTTGTATTTCGTTGTATTCGTATTCGCATTCCAGCGTGTCATCCGATTATCTTTACACAACGTTTGCGGAATCTCCAAAGGGCAAATGTGTCCATCTGATTACGCTTGATTGAAAACAAGTGGGCCGCCCATTTCACCACTGATTTTGTACTGAAATTGACTTCAGGTCCCGCCAGCTAAAAATTAGGAGAGCTATGCTTGGCTCCAGCAATCAGCAGAGGCCGGAGTCCAGATTTCCATTCAGATAAATGCACTCCAATCTCAGTCACTTCACGAACTCTTTATGCATCAGCTTTAATAAAGTTGCACACTAATAGAGTCTACTGAGGGCAAAAATGCTTTCTCCTCGTCCTAGTGCCCACCACCACTTTTGGCCAAAATGTTTTTCTTGTTGAAAGTTTTTGTTATCTTCCTATGAAAGTATCTTGCATGTAACAACTACCCATCCTTAGGAGAATCTAATTTTCTTCATCGTTTAAAAAATTTCCTTCGTAAGTTTATTAAGTTACATAACAGAATTTTGTCGTAGCTCCTACACAAACTTTCATATCATACAAATGATTATTACTGAAAATTTAGTGTTTATATGGGATGACACTTTACACAAAAATTACAGCACGGTATTTGGGCTCAACAAGGGACGACATGAGATCGGCTCCTCGAGGGACCATAGAAGGCCAGATAGAAACGTGTAATAAGTCGCTTGGTGATGATCTTATTGTTGTACCTAGAGTTCTCTACAATGACTTTGTCACAAACTAAAAATTTCTTAAAAGTCAAAAATGTCTTAAATGTCTTAACCATGTTGCGTACAAACCAGAATTAAGGGAGTAATTATCTCATTGTCTCAAATTATGTTGGCCCACCAGATCAATGTGAAGGGGATGATGCGGAGGGAAGGATTGGTGATGCTGAGGGTGTGGAGGATTTACCGTACCCGAAGAGTCATATCACGTCAAGAATTTTGCCAAAATCTAAAATGTTTGTCTTAAATATACTGTCTTCGTCCACCAGATCTACACTGCAGGAAATCCGAAACAGAAGTTAAGACTGAAGAGACTGTCATTTTCGTAAACTAAAGCGAAGCCCGGCCGGCAATCATCATATATAACTCTTCAACTTCCCTCTGACATGGACAAAACCCGGGTACTCGTTATCAATGATCCGTGATCTTTTGTCAATATGATGTTTTATTTCACCAGAACCTTGATAACTCTTTAACTTACCTGTATATTTTCGTATGGACTTTGCAATCTTGGCTCCATTTTGTACTTTTGTCGATGCATGCAATCTGCCTATGCTTACATATATTGTGTAAGGCTTCGTCTGTTGAAAGACGGGCGTGGCCTCCAAAGTTGTCGTAAGAAGGAGAAGCTGAGATTCAGCTGTAAAATCCATCTTATCTAGACACGTGATCGTCAACCACAAACACAACTGTGAATGATGTTATCAACGATAATATTTGTGAGTTTAGTAAATAAAAAAAATTTGAGGACCATATACATGTCAGTTACTTGAATATCCTAATAAATGAATAACTTGATTCTAGTTATATCTTTTTTAAGTTGTATTTCTCTTATGTATTCGTATTTGTATTCGTACTTCAGCGTGTCATCTGATCATCTTTATGCAACATCTACGAAATCTCCAAAAGAGCAAGTTCCTCCATCTGATAACGCTTAATTGAAAACAAGTGGACCCATTCCACCATTTCTTTTGCACTGAAATTGACTTCAGTCCCCACCAGAGAAAAATTAGGAGAGCTATGCTTGGCTCCAGCAAATCAGCAGCAGCCGGAGTCCAGATTTTGATTCAGATAATGCACTCCAATCCCAGTCGCTTCATGAGTTCTTTAAGTATCAGTTTTACGAAGTTTGACAATAAAGAGTCCCACCTAGTGCAATAATGCTTTCTCCTGTAACATAATATGGCCCCACCTATTTTGGCCAAAATGCTTTTCTCATAAGTATGCAATGGCCCTAGCAATATAAGGCCAACTTTAGAAAAATGTCATCACAAGTGCCTTTTAAAAAAAAAATTAATCTAGCTTAATTAATGGGATATGCATAGGTTTTGAGCTACATGCGCAACTCCATCGAGTGAAACTGAAGGTTCACGGAAGATGCCTTTTTCATTTTTTGTATAGAAGTTACTAATTGTAATCATCATTTATTTCTTAACACCACTCTTTAATAGTTCTTAAGAAAACTCAATTTCATTTTATTGATTACACCTCATTAACTGGTCCAATGAATATGAAGTGTAGTTCTATGTAATTATGTGCATGTTTAAGGGGATCATTAATCCTATATCAGTGTTGCATGCACTCGGTAATGTAAACTTATTTCTTAAATTATGTGGATCTCTTTATCTCTCTATCTAATCTCTCTTGGATAATAACCTCCATATGATGACACTCTTTAAAAAAAAAATGAGTGACGTAACAATTCACAAAACCGACGCTTCTCATTGCCAAACTCCAAGTCCTCACGTGTCTTCGCCTTTCTGATACGTCCACCATCGTTGCTTTGATGCTGCGCTCTCTCTCTCTCTCTAAAACGCAGAGGAGGAGGAAGAAGACAGAACAAAACGAGGTCTAAGAGTTAACGAGGGTGGAGTTAAGTTTTGCTTTCAGGCCATCGTCGTCACTCGACAATTATTAAAGCTCCGTGTTACTTCAATCTCATTCATGCTATAAATGGGTAGTATGAATTTGATGCATTGAGGGTCACGTTGCAAAAATATTTTCCTCCAAAAATGGGAGGAAATGGAGGGAAATGCAAAATGACTTTCCTGCTTCCCGTAAACGACGAGATCAATGGGCCTATAATATAGTGCATTTCCTGAACTCTTCTGTCACTTCGAGATGGGACGTGTGACAGGTATTTGAATGAGACGGGTTGAAGCTCCAAAAATATGTACGAAGGTGTCGGCAACGCTTTCAGAGAAGGATCCTCGACTCTAGTGGCTTCACCATGCCTTCTTCTTGATCATTCAATACGACCCCATGCTTCGTAATGAACCTATGTTTGGCCTTCTGCTTAAGCCGAAGCTCTCAAACGATCAATTTGATGAGCCCCCCGTGTCTGTCGAGAAGAATTAACAAAAAAGGTCAAATGAAGAACTAAAAAATAACCTTTTAATACAACTTGACTTGAATTGGGGAAAGTCAATGTGCAATTTTCTACAATGCTTCGAGTATTGGGGTTGGGTATATTAAGCTCTACCCATCTTCAGCAGAATTTGATTTTCTTCATTGTCTGAACATTTTCTTTGCAAGTGTTTTCCTTTATTGAACAGAAATTTCTCGTAACTCCTACATAAATTGTCATACCATATGAACTACCATTATTGAAAATTTTTAATTGTTTGTTTGGAATGACACTTGTGCAGAAATTATGATGCTGAATTTGGGCTAGACCTTGGGTGACCTTTGGAGGCTGGATAGAAACATATAATAAGTTGT
Organism: Angophora floribunda; assembly: GCA_014182895.1. Taxonomy (NCBI): domain Eukaryota; kingdom Viridiplantae; phylum Streptophyta; class Magnoliopsida; order Myrtales; family Myrtaceae; genus Angophora; species Angophora floribunda. Next base: position 2,993,920 of record CM024711.1, on the reverse strand, counting down.
TTGGCTATTGACTTATTATCATACCTAGAGCTCTCTACGACAACTTTGTCACGAACTAAAAATGTCTTAATTGTCTTAATGATATTGCACAAAAACCAGAAGTTTAAGGAGGCAATAAAAATCTCATCGTCTCAAATTAAAGTGTAATGGACACGTCATATCGATGCAAAGAGGGAGATTATAGTGAATGAGAGACATGGGTGAAGAAGATGTGGGGGGAAGGATTGATGATGCTGAGGGGGTGGAGGACTTACTTTGTCTGAAGAGGTCTATGTTGTCGAGGACTTTGCTACCACGAAAATGTCATTAAACGTTCAGTATGTTGTTGTCTTAAATATACTGTCTTTGCCCACCAGATCGACTCCAAGGAAAATCAGAAAACAGAAGCTGAGACTGAAGAGACCACCATTTTCACTAACTAAAATAAAGGACGGCCTGGCAATCATCATATATAAATCTTCAACTTCCCTCACATTTGTGAAAATCCCAGTACTTGTTATTTAGGATCACGTGATCTTTGGTCAATATGATGTTATCTTTCATCAGAAGCTTGGCAACTCTTTCCTTACCGGTATTTTTCTGCATGGACTCCGCGAACCTTGGCTCCATTTTGTACTTTTGTCGATGCATGCAAGCTGCCCGCTTATACATGTATTGTGTAAGGCTTCATCTAATGGAAGACGGCCGTCGCCTCTAAAGTTGTTCTAAGTAGGAGAAGCTGACATTGAAGTGCAAAATCCATCATATCTAGACATGTGATCGTTAACCACTAATACAACTATGAAGGACGTTGTCAGTGATAATATACGTGCGTGTTTGTAAATAAATAAAAAATCGAGAACCTTATAAATGAATAACTTGATTCTAGTTATGTAGTCGTATTCGTATTTCAGCGTGTCATCCGATCATCTTTACGCAACATCTACAGAATTTCCTAAAGAACAAATACCTCCGTCTGACCACGCTCGATTGAAAACAAGTGGGCCCCCTCCATTTCTTTTTTATTGAAATTGACTTCAAGCCTCCACCAGCTAAAAATTACGAGGGCAATGCTTGGCTCTGGCAAATCAGCAGCAGCCGGAGTCCAGACAAATGCACTCCAATCTCAGTAACGTCACGACCTCTTTAATCATAAGCTTTAATAAAGTTGGACAATAATAGAGTCCGATTAGTGCAACAATGCTTTCTCTTGTTGTATCATATGGTCACCACCAGTTTTAATTGAAATGCTTTCTTTATTGAAAGTTTGTGTTATTTTCCTTGTAAAAGCATTTTGGGCAATAAGTCTGCAATACCCCTAGATTGGAGAAATGCCATTGCAAATATTATGATTTTTGTATGGCACTCACTTAAAATACTCAACTTTTTTTAATTACTTGAGTGTTATAATCATGGATTCTTTTACTTAAATGCCATAACTTTTAAAAAATATCCAATTGAGTGCCATAATTTTTTCAAAGACATTCACCACAAGTGCTAGAAATTCAATGTATCATGGCACTAGTGGTGAATGTTTTTTAAAAAAAAGTTATAGCATTTAAAATCCATTAAAAGTTTAAAAGTCAAGGCACTCAATTGAACATTTTTTTTAGAAGTCATGACACTCAATTAATCATAAAAAATTATGACACTCAAGTAATAGTCGTAAGAAAGTTACATCACTTATAATGTCCTTATCTCGATTAACTTCTATCAGAAGTTGCATAAGAATTGAAAAGTTTTGAATCAAGATATGCACTTGTCAATGGCCAACTACACTCTTCATGTTGCATAAGAGTTGAAGCTAGCAAAATTCTGGCAAAAGATAACACCGGCAAAGTCATCTTACCATTGTCGCCAATCCTGTATATTACAACAAAACGTGCTCCTTCAAATTCGGCATCTAATAGTTTTCACTATGCCTTCTTCATGCTCAGTAATGAACCTATATTTGAGCCTTCAGCTTAACCCGAAGCTCTTGAACGATCAATTTGATGAGTTCCCGTGCCCGTCGAGAAGAATTGCCAAAACAAAAATGGAGAACCAAAAAATAACATTTTAATACGAATTTAGATAAAATATCGTAATTGAACTAGACTTGAGTCGTGGAAAGTCAAAGTACAATGTCTGCTGTACACGCGGTGCAGTGCAATTTTCCACAATGCTTCGAGTACTGGGGTCGAGTATATTAAGCTCTACCCATCCTTAAGAGAATCTGATTTTCTTCATCGTTTAAAAAAAGTTTCTTTATAAGTTTTTTTTTTTCGGTTATAGAACACAAATCTGTGGTAGCTCCTGCACAAATTGTCATAACATACAAATGATTAACACTGAAAATTTCTAAGTGTTTATATGGTACGGCACTCTGGGCAAAAATTACAGCACAGCATTTGGGCTCGACATGGTACGATACGAGATTGGTTCCTCAAGTAACCATAGAAGGTTGGATAGAAACACATTCATCTAGCTTGAACTCTTGGTCCTACTAAAATCTCATGTGGTATCAAAGTTAAAAGGCCTTGAGTTCAACTCTTCCAGGCCCCTATGTGGATATATTTAATCGGGAAAGTAAATAGGAGCTTGAAATATATGAACTCGAACTTTATACCTCCCGATACCATGTGACATGTGAAATTTTGTGAAATCATTGCCAATTACTCTAAAATCTTAAGCTGTCATATAAAATATCATATGAGATTTTACAGAATCACTGTCAATTATTTTAAAAGTTTAAATTTGTTAAATGAAGAACATGAACTGAAGAGACAGCTATTTTTGCAAACTAAAATGAAGGCTGGCCGGCAATTATCATATATAAACTTCCAACTTCCCTCTCCCATTGGAGAAAATCCCGGTACTTGTATTGAGGGTCGGGTGATCTTTTCAATATGATGTTATTTTTCGTCAAAAGCTTGGTAACTCTTTAACTTACCTGTATTTTTAAAATGGACTCTGCAAAGTCTTGGCTCCATGTCATACGTTTGTCGATGCATGCAAGGTGCCCACGCTTACATGTATAGTGTAAGGCTTCATTTGATCATCTTTACACAACGTCTACGGAATCTCCAAAGGAGCAAATGCCTGCTTGATTGAAAACGAAAGGGCCCATTCTCCCATTTCTTTTGTACTGAAATTGACTTCAGGCCCTGCCAGCTAAAAATTACGAGAGCAGCGCTTGGCTCCAGCGATTAGCAGCAGCCGGGGTCCAGTGACTTTGCGAGCTCTTTAAGCATCAGCTTTTCTAAAGTTGGATAATAATAGAGTCCACTTAGTGCAATAATTCCTTCTCCTGTTGTATTATGTCACACCAATTTTGGTTAAAATGTTTATCTTATCGAAGATTTGTATTATTTTCCTTCTAAAAGTATCTTTGGAATTTTGCCACATTATTTGACCGCTAGTCATGTGGAAAATCTAGTCTATTAGGAAATAGCGATAAGCACGTAGAAAACACAGTGAACTTATTTTTCTCAAAGTGAAGAATGCACTATCCATTGTCGGGAAAAAAATTCTATTTTTTGGGGCTTTTCTTTTGCCTCCATGACCCAATTTTGATTGTTCCTCTCATGCGTCAATAGTTTGTGTCGCTTTTTACAGATTTACATTCGGGCTGCCGAAGTAAGGCATAATTCAAAATATTCAGGATCAAGAATTGCAATATCACGTAAAAGAGAATGTCTTCCTCGTTAGTGGAGATTGAGTCGAGTCGAATAGTTAAGAACAGATTCCGAACTCGACTCGCTTTGGTTTACACAATCAAGGAATTTTATTGGGTTTAATATCAATTTGTCCATTTAATATCCCACCATCATTACTAGTAATAAAATAAAAGATTTTTGCTTCCGTTGTTGTTTAATCAATGGTTCATCTACTAGGCGTAACTCAAGGATCTTATTTCTGAATTAATTTATTTGAGATATTATCTACTTAAACAATTGAATATAATCTTTGACCAACCTTATAAACTTGTAATGAGGCAATTCTATGCACGAATGTAGTAGTCATCGTCTGATTTTCTAATGAAATAAGTTTCTTCTCCACAACTACATGTTGTAAACATGAAAAGAAAAACATTAAAAAGTCCTAAACATATTGTGTCAATGTTGATTCAGCTATAAACTTTTCAATTTTGACAATGTAGTCCTAAATGTTTGCATAGAGTTCAAAGTAGTGCATCTCACTAATTTTTACTGAAAATTGCTGACATAGCAATCCAATTATTGTCGATTGTCCTACGCGGCTTGCGACGTTAGCGATTTCCAATAAAAATTGGCCAAAATGACTATATCAGAATTTCTGTTTAGAATTAAGTTGAGAGAGTTGAAAATTTTAAAATTTTATTACCATTTATATAATAAATTTAGAATTCGAACAATTTCTCCATTTAACATCATAAGTAGACGCTCTAAATCGAATTAGACATTGAACTCGCACGTCCATCTTTTAAAAAGAGACTAAGCGCTATCACAATCTAAATTTTATTAGCGGAAAAAAGAATATTAAATTAGGTAGTGGAGAACATGATTACCGACAAAGGAGCATCATTATTGCACGCTGGTTCTTTTTTTATCGCAATCCAAACTTTATTAGTGAAAAAAATTATAAAATTAGTTAGTGGAGAGTATGATTACCAACTAAGAAGCATCATTATTGCTCAGTGGTTCTTTTTTCTAATTCTTTGCTTTAATTAATAGAAAAAGCAAGTCAAGTCAAGAAGCAGTTCTAAATAAATCTATGGAAATTATGAATGCAATAATTGCCCCTTTCCATGCATCACGCCTTGCAAGAATTTGATTAGCATGAATAGTCCTTGGACTGTTGAATGGCAATATAGACTGTTGTGTGTTGTAATAATATTTGTAATGATTGTTTCTGGAATGGACACAATCTCGTAATAGGTTTTTTCTTGAACTTTTATCTTTTTCTTCCTCCTATCTAAGATAATGGGAAATTTTATTATATTTAACAAAACCATTATTGACCCCTTAATTTTTATTGATGCATCAATCATATAATTTTTTTAAAAAAAATAACAAAAATTAATAAAGAAAAGTAGAGAGAGAGTCCAATTGGGCCTAGTTCAGTCCCCATCACCCAAGCCTTTCGGTCCAGCCCGGCCCATCAAACCATGCCCATCTCGCACCCTGCAATGCAGAGCACGCATACGAACCATGACGACACTTTTCACACGTGCTATTTTCTCTCCTTTTCCACAAGTGCAAAACCTCCCTCATCATTAATGCACAACACCGATTTTTATATATGTAATAATAATAACAGTAATAATAATAATGATGATGATGGTACTAATAAGAAAAAAAAATTGAGTAGTTTAATGACAAACACTAATTGCAAAACCTCCCATGCACAAAGCTCACTTCTATGTTTAATTGGTAGTCTATCGACAATATAATGTTGATCGATGTCCATTTCTTGAAAAACAGCACAATTAATAATTTCAGCTATGTAATGATTCTGACTAATTAAGATAATTATAAAGCTATTCTAAATTGTATTAACCTATGCTAAATTGCTAATGCATTAATGCAATTAGGAGGCACTGGAGAATTGACCAAATTTTGTAACTTCCAAAAGTCATATTCTACCAACAACAATAGATTTTTACCAGTAAGTTTGAGATCTTACTACCTTAGTGGGAAACTAGTATTTTGTCACCATGCTTGGAAATACAAACTATGTTTGAGCATTCATTGACCCATTCTAATTTCAAGGATATACTTACCATGATAATGGAGATTTACAATACAGAATTAGAACTTTTCTATTTAGGAAAACATTTGATCATAAAGTAAATTTTCAATCTTGACATTAAATTAACCATTATTACTAATGTTTCTTTGAATTATATCTACTAATGCCCATCGCTATCGACGGTAACATCAATAATAGTAGAGAAATTTATACATCTGAAATTTCACATCAAATGGAAGATGTTATTTATGGATAAAAAGCCACTCCAAATATACACCACCTTTTATTTTGCTTTTGAGGGCATGACCCATATATAATCAGGTTGGGTCATTGCATAGAGTAGAATGCATTCAAGGAATTATTCTCTCAATCTTATTTCCGAACGTTTGAATCTACCAAACTAAAAAAGAATATTATAATAACTTTCTATGTTGAGGAGGGAACTCATTTCCAGTTGAAATGCTAGTTCTTAGTTAGCATGTGCATATTCAGATTTTTTGAGCTATAAAATTTCCTGAAATGACTTGGTTAAAAATGCAAGTACTCCCGGCATAGCTCTTCATTGCGTGCACTATCATATCAAATTTACTCGTTACACAGAAGGAATTGGAAATCCTCCATCTCTCAACCAATTGAGCCAATCCGGATTTATCAAAGAGGTTGCTTTGGCCTATTTAATAGTTACAGAGCATAAGAACATTCTCCAATGTCATGCATAAAGGAAAGCCAACTATGGAAATTCAGGAAGGAATTAGACAATTTATCAATATCAACAGTTTTTTTTTTTTTTTTTGTGTGTGGCTAAATCCTTAATGCCTAACACTTCTACTCGCCTTGATTGAGATGAAATTTGACACCCGTGCCTCAGTTCTGAGGACGCAAAAAAGAGAATTTACGCATGTAGTACGACCACCTACAAGGGGTTTTGGCTGCGATAATTGAAGATGAGTCAGAGCAATTCAGAGGTGAGTGTCTTGACCCCACAGAAATGCATCTACTGTACATCTCTGCCGCAAATTTTCTGTCATTTAATTCATTCGTCCTCCAATTCCAAGCTCAAACCTTCGAATGTGTCTATGATTTGTGACCTTGCAACGCTGCTTGTTTTGTTGAACTTACTAAATCATTAGGTAACAAGTATGAAAATGAAGTAATTACTCATAGACTGTTGATACTTAAATTTTGACTAGATGTTTAAATTTAAATTTAAATTGCCTAGAATTAATTTAACCCTAACAAAAAGGATTTTTGCATCACTTAAGTATTAATATTATTTACCTTTACTAAGTTTTATTTTCCCTCATTTTACACTTTTTTTCGGATAATTATTATTTAAAAAAAGAAAAAAAAAGAGAGGCTGGGCCTCTTCTTCCTTCTTTCTTCTTGTCCACGCAGGCCCACGTGGGGCTGGGCCAGCCCCCCTTTTTTTTATTCTCGTGGGTTCGGGCCCATTTGGTCCCCCTCACCCTCGCGGCCCGGCCCTCTCCATCTTCTTCTTCTTCTTCCCTGCACGCGAGACGCAGGAGAGCAGAGCGGAAGAGGGAGGCTAGGGTAGCCGGCGACGGATGGGGACTCCTCGCATCCTCGCACGCGCCATTAATGCTGCCCAACGAAGCAGCGCAAAGATCGGCGGAAGACCCGGACGGATGGGACTCGTCTTCAATGCAAAGCAAGCGGTGCAGCAGAGCGGAACAGGGAGCAGCTGAGGGGACGCCGGTTCGGCCGAGGAGGAGCCGGTCGACGTGTCGAAGACCGGCGGTCGGAGCACCTCCGTCGACCGGACTCCTCGCCTATAAATAGAGGCCAGCGGCGAAAAAGAGAGAGAAGTGAGATCTGAGAGAGGGCGAAAAAGAGAGAGTTTGAGAGAGAAAAAAGAGGGCAAGCAGGCGGCGAAAGAGAGAGTGAGGGTTGAAGTTCTGGAAAAAATCCAGATCTGAGAGAGAGAGAGAGAGCCGCGAGAGAAACAGAGATCCGAGGGAGAGCCGCGGGCCGAGTGCCATCGTCAGTCGCGCAACGCGAGTTGCTGGGCCGACGCCATCACCGCTCCGCCACCCCCGACGCCACTGCCGCTCAACCACAGACGACGCCGCCTGATCGCGTCGCTTCCGTCGCCATCCGCCCGCTTAGCCGTCGCGGTCCCTTCTACAAGCGAGCCGTTCCCGTCGCCGCCCACGTCCGAAGCCGTTCGGATCCACGACGACCCCGCCGCTCATGGATCTTGGCTGAACCTCAGGCCGTCCCTGGTGCCACCCGCTGCTCCGTCGTCCCGTCGGCTGATCTCGCGAAAATCGCCGCCGCTCGCCGTGGCCGGGCCGGGAGGCGCCCGGCCATCCCCCATCGGCGCCGCAAAGGGGCTGCAACAGAGAGTGGGGAACGCGGGTCGGGCGCGAACACCCGATCGACCCTTTAGGGTTTTGGTTTTTTGGGCTGAAATGGGTTGGGCTTGTTGGGCCCTTCTTTTTTCTTTGGCCGGACTTGGTTTTTGGGCTTAACTGTTTTTCTTTTATTTTCAGGTGTTTCCCTTGGGCCTGGCGAACCAGGCCCATGAACCGGATTCAGCCCAGCCGAGGGGCCCAGGGCCCGGGAACCCGAGCTGGCCCAGACCCGGGCCGGAGCCGATAGTCCGACCCGGGTCTGTCTATTTTATAATATAATATTATTATATTATTAAAAAATAAAAAATAAAAATTTTCTTTTAGAAAAATCAGAAAATTCCGAAAAATATTTTAGGGAAAATTCCAAAATGGCGCAAAGTCTCTCAGCCAAATAAGGCCAAAAGTTGACATCGTTTAAATAAAGTGCCTGGCGTATAATTGCTTTCAAATGAGGCGACCTCGCGGCCACCTACGGCTAAATTTTCCGACTAATCATGGGCATTTTTGTCATTTGCCATTTTTCTTTTCTTTTCTTTTTTTTTTTTTTTTTTTTTTTCTGTTTCATCTTCTTTGTTATCGTCGGTGGCCGGCCGCCACGGCGACGCCCACAGAGGGCCGGGCGAGGGTCGCCCTCGCCCGATCCGGCGAGGGCCACCCTCGCCCGATCCGGCGAGGGCCACCCTCGCCGCCGCGGTGAGGCCGACCTCGCGGAGGCCGTCCCGCGAGGTCGACCCTCGTCGGCCGCGGACGAGGGCGACCTTGCCGATCTCGGCGAGGTCGGGCCCTCGTCGGCCGCAGCGAGGCGGCTAGGACGAGGGCGAGGCGGCCCTCGTCGCCCTCGTCGGCCGCGAGCGAGGCGACCTCGCGGACGGCCGCGAGGGCGGCCTCCCAGGGCAAGGTTGCGAGGCCGTCCCTCGCCAGCCCACCAGGCGGGCGGCGTAGCCCTCGCCCGGCCCTTTGGTGCGCTTCACGGTGGCCGGCAGCCCACCACCTGATGGAGAAGAAGAAGATCATAAAAAAAAAATTAAAAAAATAATAAATGACAAAAATACCCTTAATCACCTGTAAAAGTCGGGCCCCTTATTCAAACAGATATAATCACTTTAGGCGCTTATTTGAAACAAGATTCACTTCGCACTTTATTTGGAAAAATAATAACACTTCGGCCCTTATTTGAAACAAAGTTAACTTCTGCCCTTATTTGAGAAATTGAGTAGATTTGGGGCCCTTTTTTTTGGAATTTTCCCAATATTTTATAATTTCCAAAAATATCGAAAAATCCAAAAATCAATTTTTAATTTAAAAAAATCGAAAAATATTTTACATTTTTCAGAAAAATCAGAAATCCAAAATATAGTTTATCATTTTCAGAAAAACAGCAAAAATCCAAAAATATTTCACATTTTCTAAAAAAAAAAAAATGTCTAGAAATATTTTATATTCTCTAAAAAATCAGAAAAAAGCCAATTTTTTTTTTTTTTTTTGCAAATGCATGAAAAATCCTTGAAAAATTAAAAAATATCAAACTTGAGGGTTTAAATAAGATTAGATACCGGAAAGACATCGATGATTAACTAGTGTAATCAAATCTCCAATTCTAGTTTCTTTGGTTGCGCAAGAGTAAAATATTTCTCCCAATATTTCTAATCGACCCATCTCAAATTGATTAGTGATGACTCCTTTTTAAATAAAATTGAATTGCAGGTAGAAAACTCGAACATTTAAGTCGTAAATTGGTAGGCTTGGGATAGCCCCTGAAAAAGGCTTTCAGCTGCGCAATTAGCCTCTCGAGACGCAAGTGGGAGGTCGCGACAGCTTGGTGACTCTGCTAGAGACATAATTTTTTTTGTGGACTTAGGCCATTTTGTCTTGTTTAAATGTTTTCCTAACTTGGGTATATTTTTTTCTCTTGCAGGTAAATATTAATTTTGTTAAAATAATTTTTGTGTATAAATTAAGTGCATGCTTTAAATGTTTTAGCACTGCATTGTGGCACATGCAACCCTGCCGCCGGACCTGAGCCGCCATAGGACATTTTAGGACGGTGTTAAGAAAGATACAGTCTTGAATGTGAGACTGTGATGTAGGGGCTGCCTTTCTTTTCCCCGAAATTTTAGGTAGAGCCGAGGTTGAGAGAATTTGGCACAAACGAGAGATTGTGTCGGTCAGATTACCTTTTAACCTCATTATACCTTTTTAGTTAGTAGTGATATTTGAGAGTGAGGTGATTTCTTAACTCTTTTTATTTGGTTATTTATTTACGTTCCCGGACCCATGATAACTTAGGTCAATCTTTTAAGTCGTTTGTTTTATATGCGATGGGTAGACATGATGTCCAATTCATTCTTGCTCCCAAGAAAGAGCTCCTCCATTGGTGGAACCAATTAAATCAACCCGATCAAAAACATGTTGAAGATAGAATCGGTCATCTCCTCCCGCTGCTCCAAATTAGTATCCACTCTAGATTCATACAAGTGATCCCCCATTTTTAGTGCCTTGAGACCTCCACTTTCATACTTGGCAAATTCGAGCTTTCCCCTACTCTGAACAAATACAACATTACCATCGAAATGCCTTTGGGAAATGAGCTTGTGTCAACCTAGTAATTTGGCTAGCTCAATTTTATTTTATTTAAAAAAAAAAAATTGTGACTCCTTTGGTAATGAGGGTATTTAAGGCTAATTGGGATGCTTGTCCATTATCGTTTTTAATTGAATTTTTTGAAAAAAAAAACAACCCATAGCAAAAAAGAAAAAAAAAATTTCTATTGGTCTTCTTTGGGTTCATCATCATCCCACGTCGGAAAATAAATCATTCAATTACATGGGTTGTCAATCAAATTTGTGCCGAGTTGAATTTTGTAAACATGGTTTTACGAGAAACATTTTTGTCCCTCAATCATTGCAAAGAAAACATAAAAAAATCTTTAGGGCTACGCTAGGAAATTTTACAAATGCAATATTTTCTCATATCAAAGGATTCGGGCAATAAGAATTTCAAGCACCCACTACAAGGGTTTCAAATCTTAGAAAAGTATGCCCATACTCTTGTTGGTTTAATTTCCTAAGGAACCTTGTTCCCGAGGCATTCTTATGGTGTGCTAAATTGTTTAGAGAGGGAGAAGCTCACTTTGCACTAAAATATCACAACCCGATCCCACTACTTGGTTTCGCTAGGATCGCCTCGTATTATCCCTATAGGGTGGCTTGTTAGTACAAGGCCTTCCAGGAGATCCTTTCACTGCTCAAGCCCGGTCGGTCCCTAGTCCTTTTTTGAGCCAAGACTACTCAGAGGAAAGCCGCATCATCAGGATGCATGGAGAAAATGCCATGCTGAACAAGGCATTGTGCTTAGGAGACTGAGAGGACAAGAGAAGGCTCATCATACCTCCATACTCTATATTTTTAATCACCAGGTCCTTAGCAATCCGCAATCGGTAGTCCCAAATATGATTGACAAACCAACCTAAGAAGAGCATATCAAGTCTTTTGAGGAGAGTTTAGGAATGAGCTAGATATGTGTCTTTGGGCTAGTCCCAGAAAGCAAACAACTTTGTAAGATTGAGGCTCCTCATCGCATATAAAATGGCGGTCATAACCCCCGGTTTTTGTTTTTAGGAAATTTCATTTTATTTGTAGTCTTGATGTTTAAGGACTTTTGTTCTATCATTTCAATTCCAATTTTAGATGATTAGGAATGTCTTGTCCTTGGAATCCTCTGTTGATAAATAAAAACGACTAGACCATTGCCATGGGTCAATCTTCATTTATCTCGTGCTCACGCATGCCTTTTTTTGCGATAGTAGGTGATCATGAATCACCAACCACCAGCCATCCGTGCATGGCCACATGCAATTGTGACCAATTGGGGGGATGTGTAAAATCGCATTACTAATATTGAAGATGACGTGGGACAAATCCCCATTGCCCTTCGACAACTCTCGAGGCAAATAGAGTTTGCTCAAACCAGGCCCAATCTCGTGATCGCCCTACCATGGGAAAAACCACTTTTGACACCTGCAGACATGCCAAAAGTTGACCAATAGAGCAGACACTTTGCGAGGATCATGAGTAAGCTGAGTGAATTGCAGGATCAACACCTCCTTGATCTGTCTAGTTACATTGCTGTCAAAATCCCAAAAGAGCTCAAGGTGCCTGAATGTGAGGCATTTGCCAATGCTTGTCACCCAGAAAGCTACCTGTAAGCCTACTTGGTCCAAAGGATGATTCGGTCATACCATTTGAATATGACTGGCCCCGCCTTGAGATGGTACATTGTGAGGAAAATCACTCTTCTCAAGACTTGGGAGGAATTGACTAATGTTTTCCTTAAAGAATATGACTTTGACGTCAACATTGCCCCGCCTCACAAGGAGCTTGTAAGCAAGGAAATGATAAGAAAAAATATGTCATGGAATGTACTGTAGTAGAAAGAGACTTGACTGCCCAGGATGGCTCAGAGCAAAAGAGACCAATAGGAGGAAACTTCGAAGCGGTTCTATATGAGAGAAGGGCCACCAAACAATGCTCCATTAATGGGAAGCTTCCTACTGGGAGAGGCAAAGAACCTGAAAACATGGTTGAAGTTGTAAAACCCATCCAAAATTGAGGCACCAAGACGTTGCTTTGCTTCCCAAACTTACTACGAGAGCTAGGGTCCAAAGAGCACTAGCGCCATCAACTTAGGGAATGAAACTCCATCGTCTCTTGGTGCCCTCAATAAGCTCAAGTTGGTAGAACAAAAGGCTTTACTTAAGAAGTCAGAACAAAGTGTCAAGAAGGGAAAGCCAGAACGATCTAAACTAATGCCCGCCATCAAACAGGAGCAAAGTTTGATAGCCAATGAACCGCCACGCCAAGGCTTTGAACATTGCCCATGGTATAGTCCAATGGAGAGTCACTAGTATTATACAAATGAAGATGACTATATGCAGGATAACCACCTCCTGCCTGCATACGGACTCCAAAGCTTGTTAGGTGGAGGAATGGTCGCCCTTCATGATTTGCCTTCCAATGGGCTGCTAAATTTGTTATGCAACTATCAAGGTAACATAGACGCCTCATCCTCAGAAAGAAATTTTGACCCGGAGGAAAGTGATGAAATGATCTCAGAAAAATCTAGCTTCCCTGAAGCAGCATAATTTGATGCCACCATGAAAAGATTGGCAACATAGCAAGATGAATGGTTCCTCAACCGAGACATGACATGTCCATCTCCCCTTAACAAAATGATGATTCCCGAAGGAATAGAAATTGTTTATTTCCATAAATATAACAACACGACTTGTCCCATGACCCACTTGCAATATTTCCGAGTCAAAATGAGTTGATACACTATCCAGGCACTAAATAAGTGAAAATCTTAAAAAAATTGAGTGATTGTGTGTTAACTAGAAATCATATTTAGGATTACTAATATGGCTTTTAAGCTAACATTGCAGATGCTTTCGTTACACTAATGTAAGTATTTCCTCATGTTTCCTTGTAATTTATTTAATACTTTAATTATTGAGTGTTAAATAATGGCTGACTGCGCACACGCCTAATCATCTCACATGTTAGGGGTAGGTTAAAATCAATTCAAACTACCTGCAAATTATTATTATTTTTGAAATAAAAGAGAAAATGTATCGAAAATGTGTTAGTCTCCGATCCCATAGTCTCTATTTCGTAAGAGTAAAGCAATTCTCCCTTTACTTTGTTTGGGTTTCTAATCGACTCACCAAAAATAGATTAGTGGTGACTCCTAATTGAAAAATCATTTGCACATTAAATAACTTGAACTTAAATCGCGGAATTGGTATGGGCTTGGGAGAGCTCAAGCTAAGTCTAAGCTTAATAATCCATTAGCCAAACTCGTAAGTGGTCCAACCCACTTCAAGGTTAGGTTGCAATAGATAGTTTGCCTTTGTGCGTTTTCTTGACGATCTGAGCTATATCGAGCGATTGCAAGACCTCCAAAGCAATTGAGGGACTCTGGAGGACACCTAGGGATGTTGAGAATGAAGGAGGACCACCAGAGGGGTCGGATCTGGCCTGAATCACTTTTGGTTTGCTGCTGGTGTAAGAACGGGCGCCGGTGAGCACTAGTAAGAGGAGGGCTTCCGGTGGCTGTTATGTGAATTTCCGGCCCCCTAGAACTTATGGATAGATTGAAGATCATCGTCGATCAACTGGATAACTTCAAGAAGTCACTATGTTGACGGTTGAAAAAAGGAAAACACCAGACTCGTCACTGGCGTGAAAAATAGTCTTTGGACCTGAGGAGAAAACCGGCTGGATGGGCGATCCGGTGACTTGCCGATCGTCGAGTGGCTAGAATGGGGAAAGATGGAGGTTGACGATGCTTGCCGGAGGTGGTGCTTGACCGGTGGGAGCTCTGGTGAGCAGTGGTGCGCACGGCAAGGGAGGACGATTGCAGTTTGGGGGAAAAAGAAGAGAAGCGCGGGACGACACAGAATCCGTGAGATGAGAAAATTTGTTTTTTTCAGATCTGGAAAAACTGCCCCAAAAGATGGCCTTCCCCCTAGGGTTTTGAGGAAAAATCCATTTGCATGAGCTTAGGAGATGGCATCCTAGCCCTCGGATCAAATCCTCTAACAAACTCCATATTTAAGCACATGCTAATTTCAATGGCTATAATGCATTCTCAATGGACGGTGATGATTTAATCTTAAGATCAAGGTCTTTTTTGCAATTTCATCAAACTTGGGGGGCTAATTTGCAAATTTTTTAAAATTCGAGAAAAAATTGGAAATTTGAAAATAAGGACACAAGGAGGTTGGCAGTGTGTCGGGCCACCTCATGATGGTCGCCAGTCGAAAGATGGCTGAAAAGACTTGCCGGTCAATGCAGCTCAAACCTGGTCAACAACAGTTAATGCCAGGTTGACGGTGTTGAATTCTTGTCCAAATTTTGTTCTAATTTTTCTGATTTTGCCTGATTCGAATGAAATTGAATATTTCTATATGAATTGAATCAAATGGGATGCAGTTGGACTATCTCAAGTCGACAATTGCACACAAAATTTCCAAATACATTGAATTCCCGTTGAAACTGTGCCACAAACTAAACCCATGTTTGTAATCAAGCTTCAATTGGCCAAATTGAAGCTCAATCACTTCAATTAAACTCTAGTCTAGAATTGACCAAGTCGAATTGTATCAATTGAAGCACGTTAGCTTGGATTTTCAATGCTCAAGTAAGCTAAATTTATCAAATTGGAATATTTCCAAGTGAATTTCCCAAAATTGATCCCACATTTGGACTTATCTCATAAAACTGAGTAGAATGGGAGTGTTGGTTTGCAAATCATTAAGAATTGATCCAGACTCCTAATTAGGGTGAAAATGTCAATTCATGCTCCAACTTGCCCGATCTCAAAATTGATCAAACAAGTGAATGGGTAATTGTCTCTAGATCAAATTTTATAAGAAGAACAAAGCTTGATTATGAGTAGAATGAAAGTAATTTTATTTTTGATCGATTTTGAACCTAAAATCAAAAATTTGGAAAATAAGGTTCTTAATTGATTTTCACAAAATTTTGGATGCAAAAGTCAAATTGAGACTAAAACAAATCTTTTCACACAAAAATTTAATTTTTGAGGTGGAAGTTTGACTTTTGATTAAAAGTCAACCCGAAAGTTAACTATTTGATTTTCAGATTTTTAGTGAAAATGACTAAGCAATTACCTAAAAACAACCATCTAAAAGAAAGGAAATGAAAATTGACAATTTTTGTTTGGAAAATAGGCTTTGTTGTGATCAGAAATCCTAATTTCGATTTTTTCTATATTCATTGACGTGTCGATTAAAAATTAGTTGTCAACAAATGATACGCCTCAATACTGTCTAGGCCTAAGAGAGGCCTAGTTCAGGGTGCCTACGTTTCATGTTTATTGACACCTAAATTTTGATTGATCATTCGTAATTTAATGTACAAAAATTTAAGGATTAATTTTAACCCCTAAACAAAAAATATTATGATTAAATTACATAACATATAGTTTTAGGAGCATTTATTATTGCATTTGCATTGGACTTGTGACAAATTGGCTTTAATTGATGATTCTAAGCTTTAATTAAACAAGTTGGACTAAGCCCACAAGGAAAAAAAATTTGGTTATGCCCATTAAGGGGTGACGAGCTAGAATATGAGAATATTTTTAGGAATATGAGAATGTTTATGGGAATATTCGTATTATTCTTTCAATATTCAGGAATGTATTGGATGAAATGTTAAAAAAATATTACACGTAAGATACAAGAGTTAAATAGGCAACGTGCAAATTTATCATCTTTCCTTAGATAACATAATCATCTCACCTATAAAAAAGGGCCACACACTAAAGAGAGACACACGAAAAATAAGGCACAGAAAAGGGAGCGAGAGAGACATGAAAGAGGGAGCCATGAAGGAGACGAAATAAAAGAAAGAGAGGGCGTGGGGGTAGCACATAAAAATTCAAGTGCTGAGGAGAGTCAAACAGTTGGAGTCTTCTTCATTGTTGCGGAGTCCACCACTAACCCTAACGCTACCTTGCTGCTTCTTGCACCCCAAAATCAGCGACGCCTCACGCTCCAGCATTGCCCAGGATCCAAGCATCAGATTACGGCCCCAACTTTGCTCGCGTCTAGCGACGATTTCCACTGGTGACGAGACCAAATTCCAAGGTGTCTGTCGTTGCTAAGTCCTTTCTCGTGAATTCCTAGCAAGAAACTGATGACTCGCAGCAACGTGATGACACAGCATCCAGCGACCTAGGTTTTTCGTTTCTTTATTTTGCAGGTCCGTCGATCGTGAGCCTGCCATCGCAAGCCTGAGTCACTGCTGTTCGCGACTCACTACTTGAGCTGACTACGACCGAGCTCGCCGCTTTGATCATCGTCGCGACCCGAGCCTTTTGTCGAGTTGTTGCTTGTTGATCCAAGTCAAGCTCCCACCGAGCCTTGCCTAGTCGTGGGTTGTTGCCCCCTTGCCATCGCGTTCCACCGAAATCACAACTCGCCGATCCCGTTGTCCGACAAGGCCCAATTTGGAAACTTTCTTCGTGCGATATCGAAAGCTAGGTGAGAATCCTGATTAATACAAGTTTCTCGTATTTTATTGCCTAGTTTGTGGAATTGCAATCTTAATTGAATATTTGATCAATATTGTCATGTCCAAAAGATCTCCTGACCCCTCGTGAACTAGGAAATTTTCCTTACTTCACAATGTGCGTATGATTGTTAGTTCGATTTCATGTCCGAAATATAACTCGCAATCGCACAGAAAACCTTCGATCCAATCTCACGCCCGAGATATGATTCGCGATTTTCTGAAATATTGGTCAATCCGATCTCATGCTCAAGATACGATTCGTCGATTTTATTTGTTTCCAAAATTAAATGGACATGGATAATATCTTGCCTAATTTGTTGCCATGCTGTTTTTGATACCTTTGCTCAAACTAATTTCTCTTATAAAAGAAAATCCAAAAAATATAATTGAGTTGGATGTGATTCTTGTTAGAATATTTTCAAGATAGTTTGTATGTTTTGATTATAAAAAAGAAAACATAAAAATTGCCATGCTAATGTCACCTAGAATTAGGTCATCTTTCATGTGTCATCTAGTCATTGTATGTTTAGGGTCATTTAAATGCGTGACATGCTAGGATAGTTGCATTAGATATTTTCTAGCATTAGATTAAGTTAAATAATTAATGTCGCGTGATATATAGTTTGCATATTAAGTTGCACATTGCATGTTATCATAGTTAGATATTTTCATACGTCATTACATGCATTGCACGTAGTTTTAAGCCTCATTAAATAATTTAAAACCTCAAAAATAGTTGAATGAATGCATGCTAATTAGAAATCATATCTAGGATTAGTGATTGATTTTTAAGCTAACATTGCATATACTTTCGTTGATTCAAGGTAAGTATCTCTTTCTTGTGCTTGCAATTTATTTATTGCTTTGCTTTATTGAGTGTTAAATAATGATTACGCACTTGTATGATCACATTGCATGTTAGGGAATAAATTAAAATCAATACAAACTGCCTGCAAATCATTTTTTAAAAGAAAAATAGAAAATGTACTGAAATGGCGTTAGAGAAATCTGACGTAATCAAGTCCCCGATCCCATAGTCTTTGGTTCATAGGAGTAAACTAATTCTCCTGTTACTTTACTTGGGTTTCTAATCGACCCACCAAAAAATAGATTAGTGGCAACTCTAAGTAAATACTAAAAACTTAAACCCTAAGTTGTGAATTGATATGGGCTTGGGAGAGCTCGAGCTAAGTTTAAGCTTAGTAATCCATTAGCCAAACCCTAGGTGGTGCACCCGATGTGAGGTCGCGACAATGTTCATTGCCGACAGAAACCTTCTTATAATGTACAGGACATGCTCGACTATCAAGAAAATGAATCATGAGCAAATTATACAAAGCAAGCACACACTTGCATAAGTGTATACACAAAAATTTTCCCTCGTGAACCAGCGCACTACTATTGAAATCAAGGTTGTTTCACAAAAATAAGTGGTCATATAGATATTGCAACAAGAACAAACACACAAAAATCATCTTAGTACAAACAAAGTCGTTTGAAGTGACAACAACTTTCCAAGCTGCATAACACATCATCCTATCCAAGTGTTAGGGAACCTACTCACTTTCCAGTAAAACGACGTCCACAGGGTTGCATGAGGGATATGGTGGTCGGCGGTGGTGGCAATGATAGCAAGGAGAGGGAGTGAGGGGCGGTCAGTGGTGGTGTTGAGGAAGAGAGGGCGAAAGAGAGAGAGATGGTTAGAGAGAGAGAGGGAGGGTGTGTGAGAGGAATGAGAGTGAATGGCCATCCTTGCCTCCCTTCCTCTATTTATACTACTTGTCTCAATCATTGGTCCTAGCTAGGTGTCTACACAGATGTTCTTAGGTGGACAAGCTACAAAGGTGAGGCGAATAGTGTAAGAACCCGGGTCTATCACTATGTAATACTGTTCACTTTAGGCCAAGGCCAGCACGACTATAAAACACGTTACACATAGTACATAACCCAAGCCTTATAAACTAGCCCAGGACTCCCTCCTAAGCGATGTGAGACAAGAGACATGTCCCCCTTTTGCTTGGGCCATCACATTACCAAAATCGATGGGGATGTCACAGCCTAAACCTCAAGCACGCAACAACTCCTTCACCTTGGTCAAATGAATGCGACGTCCCATGATGTATTGCCAACCATTCTTTTTATGTTGCGATTAAATGCATGCGGAAGCAAATCAACAACACCTAGTCAATAAACAATAGGGATAGCATAAAGACCACAAACAACAGTAGCAACGTTATTTTTATTCTTGTACTAATTAACCCTAGGAAATTTATACACAAGCCATTCAATCGGGTGACTTCCTTTATAGTCATCCAAATATACTAAACAGAGTTAATCTACTTCCTTCAACCATCAGGCGCACCAACCTACTACCCTCCACAATATGCTCTAACATTGTCCAATCCATGGCAATATAGGTGCCACAACTACGGACCTGAAAAATGGTTAATAACAATGAGTGAGATATAATCTTAGTGAGTTATCACCTTAAGTCCCAATTAGGACACTAACTCGCCTCGGGGTTCCTAACAAGCATAATCCTCATTATTGCGGCAGATCAATTGCAAATTGATCCTCACTTGCCTTAATTATAAATGTGATCTACTCGATAAACTCCATAAGAAACAATTAACAATCAATCGACTCGCGGGCATCCTTACCCGGTCATGCCATACCCTACACGGTATAAATTCTCATGTGTGTCAATAACAATGCAACTAGCATTTTAATTACCATAGTGATTAATCACATGCGAGTCAATTCGCAAGCAATCTTGCTATGCCATTGCCATACCTTGCACAATATAACCCCACACATTCCATAGTCAGTACAAATAGGCATACGCACAATCAGAACACATAATATGTTTCACATGCACTCCTACATTCACATGTATTTCGATTATTAACGCCCTTAAGGGCCACAATCGAACTCCCGCCGATGTCTTTTGGCATTATTAGGCATCGTCTCGCCCCATTAGGCACGACTATGTCTGGAACTCCGGTCCAAACATCATTCCCAAAGGAGCATATGTCCGGCCTCTACTGAGACCCGCATCCGAACTCCCACCGGGAGTTTCCAACAAGTTAGACTTCGTCCCCCGATCTCCCGCCGGGGTGACAGGTTTGTTTATGTGACCACACGAGCACATCACAATAATCCATTTTAATCTTGAATATTAGCCAATGCAAACGTGATACATGCTCAACATAATAAATCACTACACATTTTTCATGTAAAAATTGCAAGGAAATAATTGCACGTTGTCACATAATTATTGGAAACCTGTCAAACTTTGTATGTGTTAATTTTTAAACATACTAGCCTCATTTAAACTACAAAACTCGACATATACACCCGATACCTCGGGGTTTCCCTTTTATATGTCCATTAAAACCCTTGAAAAAATTACTACTTTGGGTTTCGTATGAGGCAAAAAAATTTCAAGGCAATGTAGGCATCAAACAACATGGCACATTCAAGAAAACATCATAAAATTCAAGTCAAAAGTACACAAACGTCAAGGCATAACTATCTGAACAATCAAGCACTTGACAAATTCGATCACACAATCAATATCCTATTGATCCAAGCAGCAATTCAACATACTTTAATAAATATAGGCTCATCAAATTATTTCCACAATTTAATTATGAATGAATAGTACTATTCATAATTAAATTAAAATAACTTATTATTAAAATAGATAATAATAATTCCGAATTTAATAAGTAAATAAATTATTAAAAAAGAAATTAATTCTTTTTAATAAAATAATGCTAATCAAGATTATCCCCCTAATAATTGATTATCCTAATTAATCACCATTAATTAGTACTAAACATGATTAACAAATTAATCTAAGCTAACCATGGTTAACTAACCTAACCATGCTTCCACCATGATTAATTAACTCAACCCTAGTTAATTAGCCCAACCATAGGTCAACTCTAGTTAATTAACCCAATCTTGGTTAATTAACCTAACCATAAGTCAGCCTTAGTTAATTAATCCAAGCTTGGTTAATTAACTAACCATAGTTCACTTTTTGACTAATCCAACCATTGTCATCTTTCTAACCAACCACTTTAATCATAGTTTATCTTAATTAATCTCCTAACTAAGATTAATTATAAATTAATCTCCTAACTAAGACTAACTATAAATTAATCTACCATAAACAAGTTCAACGGACTAATCAAAGGATTAGAGCGTAAACTCACCCAGCGATGTTTCCAACGACATAGGCGCGACAGCGGCGACAAGGGCTATGCACGGCTACCATTGAAATGTCACAGAGGCGCTCGGCAAAAATAGGTCTCGGTAGATGAGGTTTTTGGAGGAGGTGAGAATTGCGAGGGAGAGAGAGAGACGTGGCTAACCAAGATTATCCTCCTAATAATTGATTATCCTAATTAATCACCATTAATTAGTACTAAACATGATTAACAAATTAATCTAAGCTAACCATGGTTAACTAACCTAACCATGCTTCCACCATGGTTAATCAACTCAACCCTAGTTAATTAACCCTAGTTAATTAACCCAACCATAGGTCAACTCTAGCTAATTAACCCAATCTTGGTTAATTAACCTAACCATAGTCAACCTTAGTTAATTAACCCAACCTTGGTTAATTAACTAACCATAGTTCACTTTTTGACTAATCCAACCATTGTCATCTTTCTAACCAACCACTTTAATCATAGTTTATCTTACTTAATCTCCTAACTAAGATTAACTATAAATTAATCTATCCTAAGAAGGTTTAACGGACTAATCGAATGATTAGAGCATAAACTCACCCGGCAACGATTCCAACGACATAGGTGTGACAACGGCGGCAAGGGCTATGCACAGCTACGACCGAAATGTCATGGAGGCGCTCGGCAAAAATGGGTCTCGATGGATGAGGTTTCTGGCGGAGGTGAGAATCACGAGGGAGAGAGAGAGAGACGCGGCTTGGGCGGCCTTGGACGGGTGGCACCATAGCGGCACGGTGGCTTAGACAGCTCCAAAATAGTGGCAAGGTGGCAAGGATGGCGGGTGATGGTGGTCCGGATGGTCAAGGGGAAGAAACAAGAGGAAAACAAGAGGAAAAGAGAGAAAATGAGGGAGAAAAGAGAGAGGGCAGTGGGTTGGACACCCAAGGGGGAGAGAGAGAGAGAGGAAAGAGAGAGAAAAGATGAAGACCTCCCTCCTTGAAGCCTTCTCCAATCGGCTTCATCAATTTTCCCCAAAATTTCATCATTTCCTTGACTTTTCTTCCCTTTTGTCCTCTCTCATTTAATGCAAGTTCTAGAAGGGGCAATTTTGTAATTTCCCCCAAGTATTGTATACCGTACTATACGAATATATAGGCCAAGATTTTATACAAGCTTGAATAATGTTAGAAACTAGTATTAACACCTAGAGGGGGAATGAATAGATGTAGTAGAACTTTATGCGCAAGCAATAATAATCTTTTGCAATCTACAAACAGAATTTAAATAGAGAAAGTAAAGAGGATTGCAAACACAGATTATAGTGGTTCGACTTTTGTCAAGCCTACGTCCACTCTCCAGGCGATCAGCCAATAGGCTGGATTTCACTATGTGATCAAAGGTGATTACACACTCTTGAGTGTTAGCACTTGGTGATGATATGTCTCACAAAGTCACTCTTTTTGGTAATTCACTAGGATCACTTAATTACGCTCTTTTTCAAACAACTAGTGAAGAATTGAATCAGCCTTGGAATATATTTATCCACCCTAGTCTCCTAGGTCTCATCCTATCCTTATATACTCTCCAAGCCACACTCGACCGTTGGCTCTTTCCTTGAGAGTTCCGTCTTCCCTTTCCCGACAAACTTTATAAGGCAAGTCTTTTTGACCGTTTGAGGTAGATTGGATCCCCTTGGATTCTCGCTCACCCATACAATCGAATCCGGGCTTCCATAAGTGTTTCATCCTTCTTTGGAAGTTGTCGATGATTGATCTTGTTGATCAATATAAATATGGTAAGTGAAAATCATATGACCGTTGGTGATCGATCTTGTAGTTCCATTCTCAGTCCGCCTAGATTTTCGATGTCAGTACGTTCGGACTTAAAATCTCGATGCCTGGGTACGGTCGACTCAAATTTCCGTCTCAGGTACGGTCGACTCAAATTTCCGTGCAGTACGGACAGACTCAAAAATCTGTCGACCGAAATTCCCGCATCTGCTTCATCCGACTCAAAAGCATAAGTTAGTAGCCTTTGATTTATTTTGTCATCTTCAAAATATCATAAGGGATTTTCCTAACAATCTCCTCCTTTTTGATGATGACAAAACAATATCTGAATATGCAATTATGCTTTTAAATATATTGATAAATCAAAGCATCATAAGCACATAATGCAATCTCCAAAATTGAGCAAAAGAATTTATTGAAATAATTGCAGCTCAATATTATGCACTAAATAATATAAATCAATTAGCACATATGCATATACATATTTTTCTCCCCCTTTTTGTCATAATCAAAAGGCGATAATAATTAAAAAGGGTGTCACGTGGAGAATAAATTCACATGGAGATATCATGTTGATATGAACATAAAGAATATTAAATATAGCTCATATATATCAACAAAAATCTGCCAAGGAAAGAAATGGATGATATACTTACCAAATTATGTAGAACACACTTTACCTTTTCTTTCCATAGTAATCATGATCAAGATCAATTCAAAAAAAAATCTGCCATACTTGATCAATGCTCCCCCTCAATTTGTTGCCTTTTTGAAATGATCACGATTCTCCATTTCTTTTTATATTCACTTTCTCCCCCTGTCCTCATGACAGTATTTGCGATAATACTTATCGCAGCTTGTTGTCTCTTTATTTCCTTAGTAGTAGCAACATTCACAGCATTCATTTGCTTTTGAAATTTGAGGTAGAAGTTTGTTTTCTCCAATTAAGCTCGCCACAAATTAAATCTGCACAAACTTAACAAACTTTCTGCACAAATGCACTTTCAATAATTTGTGAGAATTTTGTGCAATGAGTTGAGCTTTCGAAAATAGTATAAAATCTCCATAATTCCGGATCAAGCTTTCCCAACCTCATATGGAAAGATTTTTTGCCACCTGCAAATCCTTGCAAAATAGATAATAATTTTTGCAAATTATAAAAAATATTACGCACATACATTCCTTCAATTTGCGGATCAAACTTGCCTAATATAAAATATCTTTTAAGATTATAGCAAGTGAATCCCAAAATACAACAATATCTTTCAAGATTAAAGGGATTTCCCTAAGCATAAATTTCAAAAAGATATTATTGATGCAATATGCAAAATGAAAGTAGATATTTTTATCACGTGCCAAATAAAAATGTGCAATATCTGACGAGATTTTTGCAATATAAATCACACGTGAGTCATCAAAATCATCTTGAACCATAAAAATTTGTGTATAAATTTGGAAGGCATGATGATAAAGATGGAATATTTTATTTCCTTACCCAAGGTATATATTTATATATACCATTGATTTAGAAACAGATCTCATCAATCATCGCTTGAGATATTCTTCTGATTGCTCGATGATTTGCATAGATTTTTGCAATCATTCTTCTTTTGTAAAATTTCCTGCAGTAATCTTCTTTTCTTTTGGTATCCATGAATTTGGATCCTTCTTTCACGTTAGAGCATAAATAGGAAATTTTCATAAGAACTCAACGATACTTTCCTATCTTGTATAAAATCTCGTAAGACAAATTTTTGCTTTGCAAAAAAAAATATAACAGAATAAGAGAGCATAAAATCCAATCAAATAATCATGATTATCTCTAAGCAGGATATTAAATTAATCACACGTATCAAATTCCAACTCACGAAACTACCAAAAATATAGCACGCTATTCTTCCTATAATACAACCAATTATAGAATATAATTATTATAAAATCTGAATCAACTAGAGCATCGAAAGAACATTATGCACAAAAAAAAATTCTCACTTCCTTACCTTTATTACCTGCAAGAAAATAATTTATCTTTTCTTCGGTATTCAAATGAATTTGGGTCCATTTCGATTAGAGGAAGCATCAAATTTCCAATTGATTAACTTGGATTTCTTCCAATCAAGTAGACATTGTTGCTTAAAGTGATTATGATCACCACAATTCAAGCAATTAAAATATTGAGATCCAATAGGCTTCACAAATTGCTTACCAAAATGACTTCGATAATGGTGGATCGAAGGTTTGTGCCGCAACCTTTCCTTTACTTTTGGAAAATCATTATTGATCTCACTTGTAGAATTTTTCTCTCTCAATTTAGAGATATTCTTCAAGGCTTTCTTATGTTCTGCGCATAACTCTTCAAAAGGATCATCATCATCAAGAATAAGATTTGAACATGTTACCTCGTCTTCTTCAAATTCAATGCCCGCCATTAAGCATAAATCCTCATCATCGCTGGATTCACACTCGATGTCGCTCCACGTTTTGGCTTTCTTTGTGGACTTCTTCCCTTTCGAATTGCTTCTTTTTCTCACAAGGTGTTCAGATTTTTTGATCAACGACCTCATCTCCTCATCGTCATCCTTTTTATCTTCCTCAAAATCTGCCTCATTAAAATCAGCATTAGATTTTAAAGCAATTAACTTCTTACCTTTTGGATCTTCATCATTTATACGTTCCGCTTCATAAGATTGCAAAGTTCCAATAAGTTCATCAACGGATAAAGGCGAAATCCTCAACGTCTCGCGAATTGAAGTCTTGACGTTGTTCCAATCCTTCGATAATCCTCTCAAGAGCTTGTTGACCTTCATTGGTCCTGGAATAGGCTGTCCTTGATATGCCAAACCGTTTATAATTTCTGTAAAACGACTAAACATATCTCCAATTGACTCTCCCTGCTTCATCTTGAAGGACTCATATTGACCAAGTAAAATATTTACTTTGGTATCCTTGACACGATCAGTCCCTTCATAGGTAACGTGCAACCTATCCCATACTTCCTTTGCTGTTTCACAAGAGGAAATTCGATTATACTCATTAGGAGATAAAGCACAGTAAAGAGAGTAGATAGCCTTTGCATCTAAAGCTTCTCTTTTTGTTATCTCTTTTTGAGATAGAGTAACAGATGATTGAAGCGTTTCGCCATCCTCTTTTCTAGTAGATGCCGATACAACATTAGGATTGATTCCTTTCTCAACAACATCCCATTCCAACAGATCCTTAGATCTTAGGAATGCCTTCATATTGTTTTTCCAGACATTGTACTCTTTCCCATCAAAGTAAGGTGGTCTGGTGATGCTTCGTCCTCAATCGGACCTGGTGCAAAAATACTAGCCATGAAAGATCTTTAGCTCTGAAGTAATAAACACTTCAAGATACTGAGCACGAGGCTCTGATACCAATTGTTAGAAACTAGTATTAACACCTAGAGGGGGAATGAATAGATGTAGTAGAACTTTATGCGCAAGCAATAATAATCTTTTGCAATCTACAAACAGAATTTAAATAGAGAGAGTGAAGAGGATTGCAAACACAGTTATAGTGGTTCGGCTTTTGTCAAGCCTACGTCCACTCTCCGGGCGATCGCCAATAGGCTGGATTTCACTATGTGATCAAAGGTGATTACACACTCTTGAGTGTTAGCACTTGGTGATGATATGTCTCACAAAGTCACTCTTTTTGGTAATTCACTAGGATCACTTAATTACGCTCTTTTTCAAACAACTAGTGAAGAATTGAATCAGCCTTGGAATATATTTATCCACCCTAGTCTCCTAGGTCTCATCCTATCCTTATATACTCTCCAAGCCACACTCGACCGTTGGCTCTTTCCTTGAGAGTTCCGTCTTCCCTTTCCCCGGACAAACTTTATAAGGCAAGTCTTTTTGACCGTTGGAGGTAGATTGGATCCCCTTGGATTCTCGCTCACCCATACAATCGAATCCGGGCTTCCATAAGTGTTTCATCCTTCTTTGGAAGTTGTCGATGATTGATCTTGTTGATCAATATAAATATGGTAAGTGAAAATCATATGACCGTTGGTGATCCGATCTTGTAGTTCCATTCTCGAGTCCGCTGCCTAGATTTTCGCCTGCAGTACGTTCGGACTTAAAATCTCGATGCAGTACGGTCGAGACTCAAATTTCCGTCTCTGCAGTACGGTCGGACTCAAATTTCCGTCCCAGTACGGACGGACTCAAAATCTGTCAGACTGAAATTCCTGCATCTGCTTCATCCAGACTCAAAAGCATAAGTTAGTAGCCTTTGATTTATTTTGTCATCTTCAAAATATCATAAGGGATTTTCCTAACAAATAAAATTGGTTCGGGCTCAAATTGCGGAGAAATGGGCTAGAAAATGCAATTGGGCTCAAAGGCTTGAAGTTGGGCTTGCTTGAGCCCACTTGGGCTTGGGGGCCTTGGGTTGGGGCCCACTTGGCTGAACCTCAATGGGCATAAGGCCCATTGGGCCTTTGGTTGGTCCAACTCCTCTTGGTTCCAATTTTTCGGCCGATTGAATCATTTTCCGATAATTTTCTGGCTTATTGATAAATTCAAGAATTATTGAGGCAGTGTTCAATATTTTAATCTTAACATCCTTGAAAGTTCGATACCCGAAACTGGATTGAAATTCGTGGTTAAAATTGATCGATCGCAACTTTAGTACGACTTAACTATCAGGCGGTGTTTAGGGGTTCTCACGCATTTGAACCATGATTGATAGCTTTCAATCCATGATCGTGCCTATAATTGAGTGGCTTATCCTTGATTGAATTCACTGGTCATACATGTATCGATCCTTAACTACCTTTCCGACTAGTTAGTTAACTTATGAAAGGCCAGCTCAAAGTAAACATAACTAACAACGCATTGATAAAATAACTATTTCATATATCCCGAGATAAGTCGAAATTCAGGACGTCACAAATAAACTATAGTGTACCAAGGACCAAGTGTTGCCTTTCCACCAAAGCTCATCTCCTTGAATGATAAGCAAAAGTATCTTTCTTGTCCCCCTATAATTGGTGTCTACCATCACCTCATGGCCATCAATTATTGGTTCTTCCCTTTGTCTTGTTGCAAGAAGCCATTTGGATTGGCAAATCTTGCTTTGCAATTTCCTAAATATCTAGCAAGGTGATTCATTCTTTGCATTAAATGTCTATCCTCCAAATTTCATTAATGCAATTTGCTTCTCAAGGAATTTTCAGCTCTTTCTCCTTAAATGGGTATGTGACTCGTTCTATCAAATGATTGTCTCTCATTCAAGAACCTAGCTAGCTTAATAATGATCCTAAAAAATGAAGAGGTGGTCATTCCTCCTGGGCACCTACACCTATTTTGCAATGATAAAATACTTAGTTTCCCCTAATGAACCAATGAATCAAAGAGCATTTAATCAAGATCTACTTGCTCCTTAAGTTTCTAAAATAGGTAATCATACCCTAAGTATTTGAGGGACAACTAAGCCATGAGTCATTCCTTCCATTAATGCCACTTTGGATTATGTACATTAATGAGCCTTACTTGGTCTCCAAGTTTCTAAGTAGTGAAATCATAGCCTAATATTTTAGGAACACCTAAACCCATGAGTCATCTAATGCATCAGTGTTTTTTGGACTATGTTAATTAATAAACTAGATTTGGCCTTATGTGAACACATCTAAGGTAATGATTAGCATATCTCAAAATCTTGACCTTCTAGAAGGGCAACTTGACTTTACCACTTGTTTTGTACTTCAAGAACTATGTTTCAAAGGTAACCAACTTAGTTATAGGGAAGAACTACTTAAAATTTATCTAACCGGGTAGGGAGTTTTAACAAAATATCCTCAATTGGTTATTTAAATTTTTGTCCTAGGCTCGGGACTAGATTCGTCTGTTATGGCCTAGTCAGTGGCTCTCATTCACAACATCAATGGCCAATGTCGATCGGCTGGCCTTGGTTGGCAAAATGCCGCCGGGCATGGCCAGGTTCACTAGCTTGGTGTGCACAACGTCAAGCATGGCTAGGTTCGTCGACTTGGATGGCACCTGTCCCGTCTTGACATAGTTGACTCTCGATTTGTTGTTAATCCGTCTCGCGTGTTCTTTGGTCAATCCTTGGTTGTCATGAAATTGTGTGGAATCCGTCTCGCGTGTTCTTTGGTCAACCCTTGGTTGTCATGAAATTGTGTGGAATCCATCATTTTGCGATTGACGCATGATCATATGGGATCGCTTCATGATCATCTGTGACCGGTGCACAATCGAGTGGAATCGCCAATGATCGGAACGTGATTGGGCAGAGTCAATCCATAACCATCCCTTGACCGGGGACAGTGTGTAATCACCCCACAACTAATCCTTATGGTCAAAATAGTCGATTTATAGTACAATGTAGGCATTGGATAGGGTGCAGTGCCCTTGACTATAGCGCAGGACAATGCATGACGTCCTCACTCATAGGTGCGTGTGGTATGTGTCACGGCCAAGACCGATCTCTAATCTCTCGACAAACCGACTCATAGCCATTTCCTAGGGACTAAAATTGAGGATGTTGCACATAATCTGGACAAAATCAAGCAAGGTTTATCAGTATGGTTTTGGTTGAGGAGTGAAAAGAGTAAACCCATTAATTTGGCTCCATGGAAATGATTTCAGCATTTCAGCATTTACACTGATATGAAGAATAAGTAATTCATGTAGAAATTGCTTTACTTTTAGACCAGGTGACTGATACTCTCTTATATTTGCTAAAAAAATGCTACTTTATGTTACCAGAACAAAAATGAAACTTGCAACATGATTGGATGTAATTTCTGAGAGCTTCTCTCATTTTGTTCGAAGAAGTGCACGGAGTCACAGGATATTAGAGAAATTAAATAGCCAGATTTTACAGGAAAGTCCACTTAACAATATAGAGTCAGAGCAAATGAGCACACTTATTACAAGAAGAAACGAAACAAAGGTGGAAACAAAGCGAGATTCCTACCATGAGATTTTGATTGGAATTTGGACTTGGGAGCCTCCTCCTTCGCCAACTTGGCAACTATCCATTAGTTGCCTCAATTATTTTTGAATAATCAATTTCCCTGCCTCCAGTTGGAACTGTTCACTCAAGCCAAGTTGGGCCATCAATAACTAAACTAAGGTGACAAGTTCTCCTCCTTTACTAAGTTGTTGAGCATGATTGAAAGGTCGGCAATGAACCGCAGCATACCCCAGCAATTCCACCCACACTTCACTCATGATGTCCCACTTGCGCTTTCTAAATCTCTCCAACTCTTTAGCGAGAAGACACGCATCAAAAAGCACAGATTTGCTTGCGACTCCTTCCACATCAGCTGGATCCACATGTTGATGAGCAGAAAGGAGACTATCGCAGGCCTTTTTCTTCGTTTTGCTCTGTTCGCTCTGATCAACAATGTCAGTGAGGAAGACGTCCATCTCAGCACAGGTGTCCTGGATCCTTGTTTGGCAAATCCCAGCCGCTGCAGACATCATACCAGGTTGCTTGATCAGAAGATGAAGCATATAATCTGACAAGACCTTACAGGTTTCCCCGGGGTGGTTGTCTGTACTCTCATCCTTGTTGTAACAGACTTCGGTGGCAATGTGCCACAGCAAAAGGTTCTCACCATAATCAACACGGATGAATGGAAGCAAACTTTCACGCTTTTGCCCTGTTTTAGGATGCATTAGAGCCCATTTACCTTGAGCGGCACAAATATCTATTAAGCTTTCTGGATCAACTGCATATTGTGACTTCCGTATCAGCTCATTAAAAATCAGATCACCTAGTTTTTCACTGTATTTTACTACATGTCCAGACTTCAAGTGGTCAAACAATTCCGGCAGAGGGATGAGATCAAGGAGTTTGTCAGTCCCTTTTGTCCACTTTCACAGCCGAGACTCTATCAAATTGTATTGGAAGATAGATTTAGGCCATCTAGCATTGAGTATATGCAATGTAAATGATGAACCTACAGAGTTGAATTTGAGGAGGAACTCAATGAAGGTGCTTCTTATAGACGAACATATACAATGTTTCTTAGATCTCGCTAAAAGTGCCATTGTCCAGTCGGAGCAAATGAGCTTACTAAGAGCTACAAATTCCAGGGCAACAGCCCCAAGGAACAAGGTGTATGTAATCCGTATATCATATTCATGAAAGCCATGCTTGTTCATGACATAGAAAAGTGCAAAAGCAGTAATGATGGAGCCAATTGAGATAGCTCGGAAAAGGTACCCTGTTGGACGGTGAACCAAGGCAGCCTTAGTATAAAGAACATCATAAAAGAGGTTGAGCTCAGCCTCAATGACCCGAAAAGCATCCTTTGCAGTTATTCCGGTGAAAAATTTCCTGCTTTGGTTGCGTTCGCGGAAGCCAAAGATTCCATCCACTAGAAGGCCTTTGAAGGTTGTGAAGTAAAGGAATGCGGCTTCTATCACTTCTCTGTCGTCCAAATTCTTCTTTTCCTTCCCATCATCTGTGAATTTGATATAGAGCTCCGGAATCTCAAATGAAGCTGGGATATTAGCTTTCTTCATGGAAACGTATACTTCCATGAGCTTGTGATAGTTCTGCCCAGTATAAGTAGACGGTAGCAAGGAGCCATGGAATCTACTAAAGCTTGCAAGATACAGAGCAGTTGTTCGCTCAATGTATTTAATGATTCCACCGATAAACATGAGGATGGTTGGAACAATTAGCTTTTTATTAGGGAGAGATTGATAAAATACATAGCCTGCGATAACTAGCTGGAATAAGAGATTAAGCAAGTGCCTACCCCACAGCTCATTATCCTCGAGTGCGAAAGCAGTTATGGTGTCTGGTCCTCCAAGGTGTAGCAGAAGAAAGGGAGCCCAAAATGCCAAAAGGTCACCATATGCATCATCCTCAGATAGTGAAGTACCACCAAAGAATTGGGCTTTGGACATGAGTCCAAAGGCATAATCAGCGACCCAGTCGGCAACCAAGTAAGCTAACCAGGTGAGCATGATGATCCACTTGTTTGACAACCTCTTTCGAATGGGTGCAAACAGTATGAGAAAGATTTGCAGAGACAGGCTAGTTATGATCGCCCCTCGGAGATTGAATTTCATCCATAACTTCTTGGCTTCTTCGAGAACATTCATATTTCCCATTGTATCCTCACTCTCTCACCAGATGCTGGAAGGAAATCTTTTAGTTAGCATACTCGACAATTATTGAATGGATATGCAAATTGGAGAATATAATTAACAGAAAAAGGTGACGATAGAGGGCAAAGAGTCAATAATACCTTGAAATTTATTATAGAAATGGAAGCCCTGCTTCAGGCAACCGAATATCATGCAATGTGTAGCTCTAAAGGAGATAGAAGCGACAAGACTTGAGATGAGGTCAGAATGCAGCAGAACTGGAGTCGAAAGAAACTCCTGGAATGTAAACTAAAAGTATGAAAACCAGAGCGCTTTGCCTGTTGTTAGTGATGTACATCTTAGCCTTTCTTTTATATCTTAAACTTCTTCCCATTCAAGCGTCTGTCATCACACCAGCATCCTTCAACAAATCACGTAATAGTATGAAGGCTAAGTAGAACCAACACTGACACAAGACATGCGACACGACGCAACATGACACACGGAAACGTAATTTCTCAAAAAATAGATAATTCCGATATGTTGGGTCACGTTATATATTAATGTATGTTTTTATTTATACATGATAAATTATCATTTTTATAATTATTTCAATCAAATTAATATGATTCAAATCCACAAATAAATAAATAATAAAAAAGAACCGAATTTTGGGTGGCTGGGTATGACTTAAATATATATTATATTGATAGATTTACATTTTGATCTCTAATTTATTGAAAATGTTTAAAATTAATCCCGTGTGTGTTGAAGTGACATGTCGCAATTTGGACTTGTGCATTGCTGGTGTGTCTGGAGCATTGACCATTTGTTGGATGTCTGATACTTGTTGACCACATGTGGAATGCATGTCAATGTTCGACACATTCAACTCGCATCCAACATCGACATAGAGGCCCGCAAAGTGTCCATGCTGCCTAGTTTGAAATGGGGAGGGAGGGTGGGAGAGAGAGAGTTCTTTTGTCATTTGGTGCTTTGAAACTATTACTTAACTAAATTTTAACCTTAATCTTACATTATATTTTTTTCCAAACTCTAGATTGAAATTAAATGTGGGTTGAAATGAGAGGTACAATTGGCAGCAATCTCATGGAGATGTTAAAAATACCTGAGAAGTTGAAACGGAAGGATTAGATGAAAGAACAATTAAGAACATTAAAGAAACTTAAATACATTATATGTAATGGATGAAACAATGATCAAAACAACAATTTATAGTGGAAGAACATAAATATCTTATTACGAAGCAGAGTAATGATGATAGGACATGAACCAAACAATATGATATTATAGAGAAAATAAAAATTTCAAATCATGTCTTAAGAAGAATATAGGTTTCATTAATGTAAAAGCTAACCACCTTGCGTCCTCTTATTCCCTCTATTTCCTCCCACATTTAATAGGAAATATTTTGTGGGACCACAGGAAAAATTTTCTCTTCCATTCTCTTCACTAGATCAACTCACGGGGGCCGACGACCATCGCCAGGCCCAGGTGAGCCTCGTTGGGGGCCTGCGACACCTCGCCCAAGGCGGGCGATGGTCACTGACCCCCTGTGAGGGTCGGCGTGCCCAGATTTGGGTGCTCTCGCGCTCACTGCGAGGGTCGCCGGCCCTCCCCTGGGCCCAGGCGAGGGCCAGCCACCCTTGCCTAGGGCCGTTGGCGCCGGCTCTTTCGGCGATGGGTGGCGGCGGCATCCGAAGCCCCTATCCTTCTCCCTCTGTTTTTTTTCAGTTATTATTTTTTAATAAAATTTTATGTTTTCTTTTTCGGTTTTTTAATTTAATTAAAATAAGATTGAATAAAATAACAATTAAAAATGCTAATGTGGAATTAAAAATAATTTTAAAATGCCACGTCAGCATTTTCTTTTAGTTTAAATTGACAGTATTAACAGAAGGACTCAAATGAGCCAATATGACAAGTTTTAGGACATAATTGCACTTTTTACAAGTTTTAGGATTCAATTGCACTATCCAAACAAGTTTTAGGACTTCTGCTGCACATATCCCTAATGTAAAGCTTGAATATTTGCCGAATGACCGATGATGGCCAAGAGGCAAACCTAACTTCACCGGGTTAACACTTGACCTCACTTTTTTCTGTCTTCCTCCCTCCTCCTCATCTGTGTTTTAGAGAGAGAGAGAGAGAGAGTAGCATCAGAGCAACAACGATGGTGGTCGTGTTAGGGAGAGAGAGACACGTAAGGAATTGGGAGTTTGCAATGAGAAGCGTCGGCTTTGTGATGAATTGTTCACGTTACTTATTTTTTGCAGAGAATTCATCAGAAAGAGAGTCATTACGTGGAGATTACTCTTATTAGGAAAGAGAGGTGAGAGAGAGAGAGAGGTAGTCTGGCTCGACCATGGAATAGCGACAAATCCATGTAACCCATGATTTGGGGTTAATGATCCCTTGACATACGTATAATTACGTACAAGTACACTTCATATTCATTGGATCTATTATAATTGTAGAGGACGCTATATGTGATAACTCACGTGTGTATTAGTTTAAAAAAAAAAATCCAAGGACCATACATACACATATATTTTGCTTGAATATTCCAATAAATGAATAATTGGCTCTAGTTATATATCTCATGTGATAGAAGATGATTAGATAGGATTAGGTGAAAAGAGCATGCAAGTGTCCATATAGAGAAAAAAGAAACACATCACTTTAGAAAAAGAAAGTTAAATTGATTATAATATGAAAAGGATTTAGAACCAATTCCTGAAAGTAAGGTATTCATACAGATATTTCAATACTTGATTTCATTGTTTTAAATTATTGTGAAATTGTCAATTTTGTTATGCAGTATCTTAACAAAAGGCACGAGACATTTAATGGAATTTTTCAAGAAAAAGGGTTGAGATTAAAATTGTTATTGGTTTTGACTTCTCCATGGTCGAGACGAAATACGCTGTGGGCCCCTACAGAGACATGCTTCAATAAATATATAAAGGATGCAGATACGATCACATGGTGACCGCATAGCGCAGTGGATTAGCGCGTCTGACTTCGGATCAGAAGGTCGTGGGTTCGACTCCCACTGTGGTCGTATTTTTCTGCTTCTTCTTGTGCCCCCTTTTATTAATTTTGTTACCATGTACTTTGTTTTGTATCTACCTATTTTACTTTCGCAAATTTCCATATCTATCTATAAACAATTTGACATGGATTCTCCTTTTATTTAGCTGCAAAATCTATAGTCAAGAATCATGGAAAAGACTTTTCCCCCAAAACTACAATACTACCATAACTATTGAATAAAATTTGTCCAATAATAATTTTATATATTTGCTTCAAAAATGACAAGGAGAGTCTTTCACGCCAAGTAAAGAAAACACGATCACTTTGGAAGTACTTTTTTTCTTGTGTTGCGCAAAATAGGTACATTAAAATGTAAATCTTCCTTTATCAGGTACAATCAACAAGTATACACTGAGCATCAATTAAAAAGATTCATTCGGATTGTTCGGATTGTTTGGTGTAAGCGTTATTGAGATATAAACCCTTTTAAATTCTTCCCAATATACTTAATTCATTTTCCTAATTCATAGGAAATTAGTTAAAGCTTCCAAATGATCTCCTATTGAGCACCCTCTTGGAGACAGGATAACTACTTATCTCTAGCATGAGGATTTGCATGTCCTAGGACCTCTGCTAAGAATATTGAGACACATGTGGTTTAAGATTCTGCCATGTCCTACTATTTAAAAGTTGCGGATGTCCTACCATTAAAGAGTGCTTGATGCCAAGTAAAGGAAAATTCTCATTTTGGAATCACTCTTTTTCTCATGATAGATATATTGAAATGTAAAATTCCTTCATTAGGTGTGATTAACAAGTGTCTCAAGGGCATCAATCAACAAGATTCATTTAGAATTTTTGACGTGAGTGTTGTTGCGAAATACCCTTTTGGACTCTTTCTATGATATTTAATCCCTTTTTTTCTTGTGCTGCGCATGATAGGTACATTAAAATGTAAATCTTCCTTTATCATGTACAATTAACAAGTATACACTGAGCATCAATTAACAAGATTCATTCGGATTGTTTGGTGTAAGTGTTATTGAGATATAAACCCTTTTAAATTCTTCCCGAGATACTTAATTCATTTTCCTAATTCGGAGGAAATTAGTTAAAGCTTCAAAATGATGGCCTCATATTGAGCACCCTCTTGGAGACAGGATAACTACTTATCTCTAGTATGAGGATTGGCATGTCTTAGGACCTCTGCTAAAAATATTGAGACACATGTGGTTTAAGATTCTGCCATGTCTTACTATTTAAAAGTTGCGGATGTCCTACCATTAAAGAGTGCTTTGATGCCAAGTAAAGGAAAATTCTCATTTTGAAAGCACTTTTTTTCTCACAATAGATGCATTGAAATGTAAAATTCCTTCGTTAGGTGTGATTAACAAGTGTCTCAAGAGCATCAATCAACAAGATTCATTTAGAATTTTTGGCATAAATGTTGTTGCGAAAGAAACCATTTTGGACTGTTCCTGTGATACTTAATCCCTTTTTTTTCTTGTGCTGCGCATGATAGGTACATTAAAATGTAAATCTTCCTTTATCAGGTACAATCAACAAGTATACACTGAGCATCAATTAAAAAGATTCATTCGGATTGTTTGGTGTAAGTGTTATTGAGATATAAACCCTTTTAAATTCTTCCCAATATACTTAATTCATTTTCCTAATTCATAGGAAATTAGTTAAAGCTTCCAAATGATCTCATATTGAGCACCCTCTTGGAGACAGGATAACTACTTATCTCTAGTATGAGGATTGGCATGTCTTAGGACCTCTGCTAAAAATATTGAGACACATGTGGTTTAAGATTCTGCCATGTCTTACTATTTAGAAGTTGCGGATGTCCTACCATTAAAGAGTGCTTGATGCCAAGTAAAGGAAAATTCTCATTTTGGAATCACTCTTTTTCTCATGATAGATATATTGAAATGTAAAATTCCTTCATTAGGTGTGATTAACAATTTGTCTCAAGGGCATCAATCAACAAGATTCATTTAAAATTTTTGACAAGTGAGTGTTTTCATGCTAAGTAAATACCCTTTTGGACTCTTTTTATGATATTTAATCCCTTTTTTTTTCTTGTGCTGCGCATGATAGGTACATTAAAATGTAAATATTCCTTTATCAGGTACAATTAACAAGTATACACTAAATATCAATTAACAAGATTCATTCGGATTGTATGGTGTGAGTGTTATTAAGATATAAACCCTTTTAAATTCTTCCTGAGATACTTAGTTCCTTTTCCTAATTCGGAGGAAATTGTTGAAGCTTCCAAATGCTGGCTTCATATTGAGCACCTTCTTGGAGACAGGATAACTACTTATTTCTAGCATGAGGATTGGCATGTCTTAGGACCTCTGCTAAGAATATTGAGAAGCATGTGGTTTAAGATTCTGCCATGTCTTACTTTTCAAAGGTTGCAGATGTCCTACCATTAAAGAGTGCTTCCATGCCAAGTAAAGGAAAATTCTCATTTTGAAAGCACTTTTTTCTCACAATAGATGCATTGAAATGTAAAATTCCTTAACTATGTGATTAACAAGTTGTCTCAAGAGCATCAATCAACAAGATTCATTTAGAATTTTTGGCATAAATGTTTTGCGAAAGAAACCATTTTGCACTTTCATTTTGATACTTAATCCCTTTTTTTTTCTTGTGCTGCGCATGATAGGTACATTAAAATGTAAATCTTCCTTTATCATGTACAATTAACAAGTATACATTGAGCATCAATTAACAAGATTCATTCGGATTGTTTGGTGTAAGTGTTATTGAGATATAAACCCTTTTAAATTCTTCTCGAGATACTTAATACATTTTCCTAATTCGGAGGAAATTAGTCAAAACTTCCAAATGATGGCCTCATATTGAGCACCCTCTTGGAGACAAGATAACTACTTATCTCTAGCATGAGTATTGGCATGTCTTAGGACCTCTGCTAAGAATATTGAGAAGCATGTGGTTTAAGATTCTGCCATGTCCTACTATTTAAAAGTTGCGGATGTCCTACCATTAAAGAGTGCTTTGATGCCAAATAAAGGAAAATTTTCATTTTGGAAGCACTTTTTTTCTCACGATAGATCTATTGAAATGTAAAATTCCTTCATTAGGTGTGATTAACAAGTGCCTCAAGGGCATCAATCAACAAGATTCATTCAGAATTTTTGGCATAAGTGTTGTTGCAAAATAAACCATTTTGGACTCTTCTTGTGATACTTAATCCCTCTTTTTCTTGTGCTATGCATGATAGGTACATTAAAATGTAAATCTTCCTTTATCAGGTATAATTAACAAGTATACACTAACTATCAATTAACAAGATTCATTCGGATTGTTTAGTGTAAGTGTTGTTGAGATATAAACCCTTTTAAATTCTTCCCGAGATACTTAGTTCCTTTTCCTAATTTGGAGGAAATTGTTAAAGCTTCCAAATGTTGGCCTCATATTGAGCACCCTCTTGGAGACAGGATAACTACTTATCTCTAGCATGAGGATTGGCATGTCTTAGGACCTCTAATAAGAATATTGAGAAGCATGTGGTTTAAGATTCTGCCATGTCCTACTTTTCAAAGGTTGCAGATGTCCTACCACTAAAGAGTGCTTCGATGCCAAGTAAAGGAAAATCTATAGTCAAGAATCATGGAAAGACTTTTCCCCCAAAACTACAATACTACCATAACTATTGAATACAATTTGTCCAATACTAATTTTATATATTTGCTTCAGAAAATGACAAGGAGAGTCTTTCACACTAAGTAAAGAAAACACTTTCATTTTGGAAGCACCCTTTTTTCTTGTGATGCGCCTAATAGGTACATTAAAATGTAAATCTTCCTTTATCAAGTACAATTAACAAGTATACATTGAGCATCATTAACAAGATTCATTTGGATTGTTTGGTGTAAGTGTTATTGAGATATAAACCCTTTTAAATTCTTCCCAAGATACTTAGTTGCTTTTCCTAATTCAGAGGAAATTGTTAAAGCTTCCAAATGCTGGCCTCATATTGAGTACCCTCTTGGAGACACGATAACTACTTATCTCGAGCATGAGGATTGACATGTCTTAAGACCTCTGCTAAGAATATTGAGAAGCATGTGGTTTAAGATTTTGCCATGTCCTACTTTTCAAAGGTTATAGATGCCTACCATTAAATAGTTATGCGATGCCAAGTAAAGGAAAATTTTCATTTTGGAAGCACTCTTTTTCTCATGATAGATGCATTGAAATGTAAAATTCCTTCATTAGATGTGATTAACAAGTGTCTCAAGGGCATCAATCAACAAGATTCATTCAGAATTTTTGGCGTAAGTGTTGTTGCAAAATAAACCCTTTTGGACTCTTCCTATGATACTTAATTCCTTTCCTATCCAAAGAAAATTGTTAAAACTTCCATATGCTGGCCTCATATCGAGCACTTTCTTGGAGATGGAATAACTACTTATATTTGGCATGAGGATTGTTATGTCTTAGGACCTCTGCTAAGAATATTAATAAGCATGGTAGTTTAAGATTTTATAAAGTCTTGCCATTCAAAGGTTGTAGATGTTCTACCATTGAAGAGTGCTTTGACACCAAGTAAAGAAAAGTTTTCTTTTCGAAAGCATTCTTTTTCTTGCGATAGAAGCATTGAAATGTAAATATTCCTGCATTAGGTGTGATTAACAAGTGTCTCATGAGCATCAATCAACAAGATTCATTTGGATTTCTTGATGTAGGTGTTGTTGTGAGATAAACCCTTTTGGACTCTTCTTGTGATACTTAGTTCCTTTTCTTTTCGGAGGAAATTGTTAAAGTTTCTGGATGTTGGCCTCATATTGAACACCTTCTTGGAGATAGGATAACTACTTATCTCTAGCATGAAGATTGGCATATCTTGGAACCTTTGCCAAGAATATCTACAAGCAGGGTGGTTTATGATTATGCCATGTCATGCCATTCAAAGGTTGCAAATGTTATTCAAGGTCAAAGTTGGCATTGGCCCACAGCTAGACCAGAGGATTTAGTTGAAACCCAAGTTGCTATTCGTGGTTCTTCCGGTTCCTAATCCTTCCATACCTGATCGACTTAATCGGAGGCTGACTACTTCAATAATTTTCACAGTTGGGATTGCTTGGAATGAGCTTAGGCCTAAGGGTTTGCGAGATGCTCAAACTGAGTCCATTTAATCTAACCATTTCAAAACATTGCTTCGTGCAACCCACCCATTATTCATCTTTATATAAAGAATTGAGTAGCTTTTATTTTTGCTGTTAGTGAATAGCTAATTGCAGCTCTCATCCACAACTTCCATTTTTTTTTTTCACATTTATAAGAGTTTTTCTTTTTTTTTTCCCTTCTGTCTTTTTATGAAAGTGACGCATGTATTAAATTACATCAAATGGGCATTTAGAAAATGAAAATTTAATAAAAAAAGAAAAGAAAAGAAAAGAAAAACCCGGTCAATCATTTCAAATGGCCCAATCTGCTCAACTGGCCCATCTAAAAGATTTGCCCATTACAGCTTTAGTGGGCTTTCGTACATGAAGCCCAATAGAAGACAATAAAAAAGCCCAGTCTTTCTAGGTTACCCGTAAGGAAGAGCTCCATCTCCGATCACTTCTTCAGCAACATTCACCTCAGGCTTGGTCGCACCCGCCGCCGCTGGCCTCCGTTGCCGATCACCGGGAATACCGACTTCATTGCTCCTCACTGTTGTAAACCTTCCTCAGTCGCCACCGTCCTTTCTCCCCCATTCGTCGACATTCTCTTTCGCGAGAAATACACGCCACACAAGACACGAGAGAGAGAGAGAGAGAGAGAGAGAGAGAGAGAGAGAGAGGAAACTCGAGGGCGAACGCTTCATGGGAAGATTGATTCGTGAAATTCACTCGTCGTTCGCTGCTGCTGCTGCTTTGCTAACTAGCGATTCGGGAGGAGAACTGGACTTACTCTGTTCTCCTTTGCTCGGCGTGCCAGGAATATCCAGGTGGCAAAATCGCGCTCGGACCCATGACTCTGATCATCATCGGAGATAAGCCGAACTCCCATCGTTGATCTAGTCGTCGATCGTAGCTCTGTTTCCACACATCCGCCCAGGTAACGCTAATTTCCTGACCTACTCTGTTTTGATGGAGGAGGGAACCGAGATACGAGTCGGTTTTACTCGTGTATTCCTTCCTGGTTCTGAATGTCTCACCGTATTTATATGAGTCTAATCTAGAAGCTGAACACCCTTGATGACCCATTTCATTACCCGAAGAAAAGAACGTCACCCGTTCGATGAAATGTCTATGAGAATTCAGTGCCAGTTATTTTCGTTTCTGTCTAGTCTGAAAATATATCATGACCTGGAGTAAATCATTTTCAGGTTATTCGAGTATGATTTTACCCATTTTATCATGACCCAACGTGTATTTTCTGCATCCTGCTTCTTTCTCCACTTGATGTTCTATGCCCCGGCATTAAAGCCGTGATTGGTCGCGAGAAAATGGCCGGAGTTAATGTAATGTTTGTGGATTCTCTGAGGATGTTCGAGTTTGTTCCCTTACCAGCTCCCGCATCATCGGTTAATTCACGACGGTAATAGTGTATGGTGAATAAGGATGGCGACTCAGTGGAGGACGGTGGGGGGTAAATTGTTGGTGGCAATCGGTGAAGCTGGTGCAGGTGGTGGCGTTGATATTGCCGGTGGTGGTTTGTTCTAGGAATGACTTGATGAATATGGAATGGATGTTTGGGGAAGAGGAAAAAAATTGGGGAAGAAAGATAGCAAAATGGGCTGGTGAATTTGGGCCAAGTTCTAGTCATAGGGCTCGTGAATGTTGTCGGCTTAAGTTGAATTTTGGTAAGTTGGGCTTGGTTTAGGTTAAATGAGTTCGGGCTTAATTCAGTTTGGGATAATTAAAAACTAAAAATAAATATAAAAAAATTAAAAACTCGAAAAAGAATGTGTAAAAAATCAGGAAATGTCTAGAAATAAAAGCCTTGATTGGTTGGTTAAATATCAGTAATAGATTTATTTTAGTTTCAATTGGATAATATGGTGGTTACCTTAGATATAGCTTATGGTTTAGACCGATTAATCTTTTAGAAAATGATTTGAACTAAGCTAATGGGGTTGTTGCTCTGCGGCTTAATAAAGATGCCATGTTATATTGTTTGCCTAAATTGTATTGGGTTATTTTACTATTTTTCACCATTTTATTCACTTTCATTACCGTTCTTGATTTTGTTTATTTTTTGTGACTGTTTTATATTGTCTTTTTGTGTTGTGATTCATCTTCTTAGTTGAATGGTTAGGTTACATTTCTAAGGTTATAATAAATACAAAAGCATTGCACAAACACTTGGTGGATGAGATCATTAGAATTCATGATTTTAGATAGAGAATGGGCACTAGTTAGATAAGTAACGTAATAAAGTCTTGAACTCGTGAGAAGTGAAGCACTTAACTCTAGCGGACCTTAACTAGTGATGACTCATCAATTAAAATTCTCATGAGATTAATTGAAATTTAAATGAAAATCCCAACGTCGTGTTAGATAAGGATGTAGGAGAACTTGAAATGATTAAGGATTGTTGATCTCTAACCCGGCATTAGCTCTAAACACTTCCTTTCCCTTGCACTTGTGTGTCAACAATTATATGTCAAGGTTATATTAGATATTTTGAGGGTGGACACGAAATTCAGAAATTGATTTTATGGATAGAGAATGATGATGATGATGATGCGTCAATAGGCACGAGGCAAAAAGGTTTGGTGGCTCTAACAAAAATTTATATTAGTTGAAAAATTATTAAAAAATATATATGCAAGAATAAGCACAAAATAGCGGAAGTTAATAAGAAATTGAATTTTAATCAAGTTATAGTGAGAAAATGGTGATTAATACGCACGAGGCAAAAAGGTTTGGTGGCTCTAACAAAAACTTATATTAGTAGGAAAATTATTAAAAAATATATATGAAATAATAAGTGCACAAAATAGCGGAAGTTAATAAGAAATTGAATTTTAATTAAGTTATAGTGAGAAAATGGTGATTATTTCTCAAATATCATAGTTTCATTTGGCGGAGAAGTAGGCGGGCAAGCGGCCGGGGATTTTAGGGCTTTAGCTCAACTCCTGTTCTCTCCCGCTCTGCATTTCGGCAGTCTCTGAAGTTCTGTAAGTCTCTCCCGTCTACACTCCAATCTGCTTTTCGTACCGTTAGGTTTCCTTGTTTGATGGTGGCGGTGATTCGAATGTGGGTGCTTGTCATTTCTTCGCTAATGCCTTCTTCCCGTTCGTCTTCGGGGTTGTGCATTCTTGGGTTTGGTTTCTTTTTGTTGTTTTTGGTCGTTCCTGGGTTTGATTTCGTGTGTTGGGTTCTTACCCGTCGTTTGAGGAGCTTCGGACATGTTTTTTCATTCCGTTTCTCTACAGGGCAGTCCGTTCCTGGTGAAGTTGAAGGGC
Source organism: Angophora floribunda (assembly GCA_014182895.1). Classification (NCBI taxonomy): domain Eukaryota; kingdom Viridiplantae; phylum Streptophyta; class Magnoliopsida; order Myrtales; family Myrtaceae; genus Angophora; species Angophora floribunda. Next base: position 2,950,154 of record CM024711.1, on the reverse strand, counting down.
CTGTGCGGATATCTCTCGCCATATGGCGGCTTCCACAGGACAGGCGCCGTCTCTGAAGAGGCGGGATCCGCCGGCCGGGAGAGAAGGCGACCAGCTGATTATTACTCCTCTCGGCGCTGGCAATGAAGTGGGTCGGTCCTGTGTGTACATGTCTTTCAAAGGGAAGACTGTTTTGGTACTGCTTCTCTCTTGGTTTCCATGAGTTCTTCCGGTTTTAGAGATTTAGCCGACATGGGTCGGTGTGTCTTGTGATCTTTTCGTAATTTATTGTATGTGGATGACAGTTTGATTGTGGAATTCATCCTGCTTACTTTGGCATGGCTGCTCTTCCGTACTTCGATGAGATTGACCCTTCGACAATTGACGTCCTTCTAATTACTCAGTACGTGTTGCCTGCCTTCTCTATCGTTGCCTGCCTTCTCTATCTTAACTTATATGAGGAGGCCCACTCCTTCCATTATGTGCAGTCGCCTTTCCTGGTGTTTGCTCTTAATTTGCTTCAAAAAAGGTTCTTTCTTCCTACGGCTTGCCAAAGGAATTCGTCATTGCCCCTTATTCTCGGATGCCTTTCTAGTTGGATCCATTGGGCTGTTAACAAATTATGAGCACCTATGTCTGTAAAGCTTAGGATGGGCTTCTCACCAGCTTGCGTTATTGCTGATTTATATTTCTACCCCTCACTTTGACATTTAGCTTCCACAGTAAAGGTCTCTGGTCTTTATCAGTTGATGTTGACTACTTGCAGCTTCCACTTGGATCATGCGGCTTCCTTACCATACTTTTTGGAAAAGGTTGGCGGCTTTATTAGAGTAAAAACATTCTTTTAATTATCAAATTTTACTCTGATACTGATAACCTGAATTGCTCTTATTTTGCCAGACTACATTTAAAGGACGTGTCTTTATGACTCATGCTACGAAGGCTATATACAAGCTGCTTTTGTCAGATTATGTAAAAGTGAGCAAGGTCTCAGTTGAAGACATGCTTTTTGATGAACAAGATATATTCCGTTCAATGGATAAGATTGAGGTATTTCCTTCATTCGTTGAGCACATTGTTCATGCCACACAAATTTGCTTGCTAATGTTTGCCTTGGGAATTCCTCCTTTGTGACCGGTTTGTTGAATTTTGCTGATTCTAGACGTGATAATATCATTGATAAAGAAGCAGAATAATCTTGTTTTTCACACAGTCAAGGATGGATTGCTTGTGTTCGCCCTTTACATCTCAGAAGCATGTGCGGGCTTTAGCTATACCTCTGGCTTCAGTGGGATTTCATTGTTTTTTTGGTTTTAGGTGAATTGAAGATTTTCCATATGCTTGAACCCACTCTTCCCTGTATGTTACCTTTCAATGAATCAATGTTCAATCAAGCTGATATGAGTTTTGTCTCTTTTAAGATAAAGCACAGGATCCTTCTTGTTGCAACTCAAGCTGTCCAGCTTTTATTTACAATATAGTTCATTTATCCCTAGTTGTGGCATCTGTGTGAGACTGGGTAAACTAGTTATCCAACGAATAAAAAAGTTCTCTCAATGATTATGTGTCATACAGTTTGCTATATATGTCGTATACTTGTAGAATATATTCTACAAGATTTTGTCCTAGGATGATCACTTGATGTTGTCTAGTCTATGAGACATTAGCGATTAACTTATCATGGATATGTTGGCTTGTGTTTCATGTGACAATGTCTTCCAATGGAATGTTAATTATTCATTGTAAATGAACTGGCAATCATCTTACTTTTGCTGTTCTTCTCCTTGTGCGCTTAATGTCTAAATTAATGATCCCAATGCATGTAAATCATGTTACCTAATTTTGATTGTAGGTAATTGATTTCCACCAAACGGTTGAAGTGAATGGTATTCGATTTTGGTGTTATACTGCTGGCCACGTTCTTGGTGCTGCAATGTTCATGGTCGATATTGCTGGTGTACGAGTCCTTTATACTGGTGATTATTCCTTTGAAGAAGATAGGCATCTTCGAGCTGCAGAGATTCCACAGTTCTCACCTGATATCTGCATAATTGAGTCCACTTTTGGAGTGCAGCTTCATCAACCTCGTCATATTCGGGAGAAACGCTTTACTGATGTCATCCATTCTACTGTTTCTCAAGGAGGTAGGGTCCTTATCCCAGCATTTGCTCTTGGTCGTGCTCAAGAACTTCTGTTGATCCTTGACGAGTTCTGGTCCAACCACCCTGAACTCCATAATATTCCCATATATTATGCTTCCCCCCTTGCAAAGAAGTGTATGGCTGTCTATCAAACATATATTAATTCGATGAATGAGAGGATCCGTAGCCAATTTGCAACATCAAATCCTTTTGACTTCAAGCATATTTCGCCGCTAAAGAGTATTGAGAATTTTAATGATGTCGGTCCATCGGTCGTTATGGCTAGTCCTGGCGGGCTTCAGAGTGGGTTATCGCGTCAACTATTTGACATGTGGTGCTCTGACAAGAAAAATTCTTGCGTTATTCCTGGATATGTCGTGGAAGGGACTCTAGCAAAGACCATCATCAATGAACCGAAGGAAGTCACTCTGATGAATGGTCTCACTGCTCCTCTTAACATGCAAGTTCATTATATTTCCTTTGCTGCCCATGCTGATTTTGCTCAGACAAGCTCATTTTTGGATGAGATAATGCCTCCAAACATTGTTCTTGTTCATGGAGAAGCAAATGAGATGGGAAGGCTCAAACAGAAGCTCATGACTCAGTTTGCTGATCGCAACACCAAAATTGTCATGCCAAAGAATTGTCAGTCGGTTGAAATGTACTTCAATTCAGAGAAAATGGCTAAAACTATTGGGAGGCTGGCTGAGAAGACCCCAGAAGTGGGTGAGAGTGTAAGTGGCCTTCTGGTAAAGAAAGGCTTCACTTATCAAATAATGGCACCTGAAGATCTTCACGTTTTCTCTCAGTTGTCCACAGCAACTATTAATCAGAGGATCACGATTCCTTATACAGGGGCGTTTGGTGTGATAAGCCACCGGCTGAAGCAGATATATGAAACCGTGGAGTCTTCAGTGGATGAGGAATCTGACATTCCCGTGTTACGTGTGCATAATCGAGTAACAGTGAAGCACGAATCTGATAAACATATTTCAGTGCACTGGACATCGGATCCTATAAGTGACATGGTCTCAGATTCTGTTGTCGCTCTTGTCTTGAACATAAGCCGTGAGATTCCCAAGGTCGTGATCGAAACAGAGGCCACAAAAACTGAAGAAGAAAGTGAGAAAAGGGTAGAGAAGATCATTCACGCACTTCTAGTTTCTCTCTTTGGGGATGTGAAGTTTGGTGAGAATGGGAAGCTGGTGATAAATGTGGATGGGAATGTAGCGCATCTGGACAAGCAGAGCGGGGATGTAGAGAGTGAAAATGAAGGCCTCAAGGAAAGAGTAAGTACAGCATTTCGGCGAATCCAGAGTGCTGTAAAACCAGTATCTTTGTCATCTTCTTAGGTAGCTTTCGAGTTTCTTGTAGCTTCTTGTTTCCAGTCATTTCAAACTGTAGATTGTAGCATCAAGCTCATGGTATGGATATTTTCAACCCACAATCTAAGTTCAGCTCAAGTTTTAAGAATAAAGTTGGATCTCATCTCTCAGAACAAGTCGACAGTTGCACTTGGATAACTTAGATTTTTGTACTTGTACAAATTTAATTTTGCTGTCTGAAGGCTGGCAAGGCTCAATTGTCACCTTGCAGATAAGACTTGCCATTTCTTTTCCTCAATGCAATTTTTCCAATTCATGCGAGCAGGCTAGTGAAAGACAGCCTGTGCTACATGATCGATCTGTTTCAACATCTGCATATGCTTTAGAAATCGATCTGTTTGTTTAACGGACAATTATGCCACCTGTTCAAGAGACATCCGAGTGAAGTATATGAGAACCTCGACCACAGGAACCGGCACGGTTGGAGATTAGATTTCTTTAGTTACTTAGCCCGTGCTATGCACAAGCATGTCTATTTGCATATCTTTAAATAGGCAATAAACTAGTAATATGAGATGTAATTTAAGAGATAAGATGGGATTTATTTAATGATTATGTATTGTTTTCCGAAGAATATCAATATTTGGCGAAAAGACTGTTTCTGAAGTACACAGAACATGAATAGAAGAAAAAAAATGACTTTTAGCATACAATAATGAAAACTATATTTGAAATAAGCTTATTAAAAAAAGTAGAAAATAAAATTATATGAAAATGCAAATGTTCTATGATTTTAAATAAATTGCAATCATTTTTTACTTAGACATTACATGGTAAGTCTGAGAAAAAAATCAATTATTTTGTAAAATTAAAATTAACATGAGTTATCTATTTGTTTGATTTACTTATAGTTAAAAGGAAAATACATTTAGTAGATCGTTTTATAATTAGCTATAAGTTTAGTGAAATTCATAATTTCTCAAATTAAAAGAGTTAACTTGTTCACTGTAATTTTTAACACACTATATCAATTACTCAAATAAAATGAAGTGTACTTTAATCAACGACAGCATATTCATATAACATGCATCTGTAAAGAGGAACTCATTGAATTAATGGCATAAACTATACTCAAATTATAACGAAATGTAAATTTTCTGTTTGGTGCTGGATGAATACATATTTTTATCCCTTAAGTTTAAACTCAATAAGAGATAAAAATATTGATATATTTTCGCTTAATCAATTAGCCACCCAATCTAGCCTATTCAATATTGTAACAAAAAAAAAATACACGAGTCTTTGCAGATTCACAATATACTATGTCGCAGTTATGAGATACCATAATGTAATTATAACATCATTTTATGCTATAAATATTGTTATAAGTCTATAACAAGCCAAAAATTAAAGGAGGTCTCAGACTCAGTCAAGGTTGTCACTTGTTAGGACGCAATCCTACTTAGGATCAATGAAGATGTCTATCGTGACATCCTAAAAATTACACCAATAATGCGAAAAATCTTTGGACGTCCGTATGAAATTTATTAGGTATGAACAATGCGTGTATTGGAAACTCCAAAATTCTTTAATGTTTATGTCTACTATATGCACCAAGAAATTGACTTTTCCATTACCTACATATGAGAATATACTGCATATCAGGATACACTTTTTATAAAGGTTAAAGTATGTTAAAAAAAAGGATCGACGGACCGATGGGAATGTATTGATCCTATGTTCCCTTCTTTTGATCTTTTCTCAGGTTTTCAAACATAGGATACTTTCAGCCAAAAAAAAATCGTATTATCCTACTTATGCAATTCCATCTTCTTCACTTGGGAAGATTGACGGCAAGTATTGAAATGATTCTATTGATTGGTCATGTTACATAGGCTCAAATCATAACATATAATTGCTTCCATTGATGTCATATTGTGGAAAATATTTTTGGCTAGGATGATTGGAATGGCAAGAGGTGAATCCTGAAGGTAAATTTTATGGATCACAAAGTAGCTTCTACTCTTAGTGGCTATTCTTTGGCGAGCCACATAGGCGCTTTTTATTTTAAAAATATGCAACGTGGGATTTCTGGGAACGATTGTTAGAGTTGACACTGAAATGTTCCACTTTTATATAAAAGTAACACTTAAATATACTATTTGAAAGTCTTGACATCAAAGTATCCACTGGTGCCGAGTTTTGACACTCTAGCCATATGTTAACCAATGCAACATAATTTACATTAGCAAAACACTTTGTCATGTCTCAAGATTAGCGTACCGTAAACATAATTCTCAGAGATCTTATGGATGCTACTGTAAAACGTTAAAATACTGAAGAAATTTCTTTAGTAGGGCAGTAGTGGCAAGAGGGGACACGAATGGTTGCCGGGAAGAGTAGGGCAGTGGCGAGAGTGGAAACTGGAGAGAGAGAAAGGGATATATGGAGAGAGTCAAGGAGCAAACTAGGATTTCCTTATTTATACAAAAGAAAAAAAAGTTGTTTGATTACAACTGTTGGATTTCTATGTGACCTAATGGTAGTGAATGTGAATTATTGTCTATGCAGAAAAAAAATCGTTCTAATTACAACAGTTGGATTTCTCTATGATTTAATAGTAGTGCATGTGAATTCTCGTCTAATCAATTTGATAGTAGAGGTCCACTTGATCCAACGGTGATAGATATTAGCCCTCATCACTTTTTGTAACGGTTACGATCATCAATCCCTATCAAACAAATTCAGTGTCAGAGATTGAATCACCTTGTTGATCTAACTATTTTGAAGAACTCCTCTGGATTCATGATTGGGCGGATTTTTATCCATGACGTGTCATTATAAATCAAATAGAGGAAGTCGTAAAAATCAAACTTATTATCACCCAATATTCAGTTTACGATTTTTCATAACAATTTACTCTACAAGTTAGTCTCCCGATGATAACAAATTTTCATTTAGAAGTGAACAAAATTTACTCAATCAACACCAACCATCAACACATGGTATGTATGCCTACAAGCTTCTTAAACAATTACACTTACAATCCTCGTACTTTTAGGAATTTGCGAGTTTGATTCCTGTATTTTGTTTCTGCAACAATTTAAGTCCTCATATCAATTTTTTTAAGTGTCCTCGCAGCATTGGTTATTATGATTTTAAGTACAATTTTTCATATTTTCATTTCACGTGAAATTTCAGTGACTCTGGCTATAGTTTAAATATATTGTATGTATGTTTATAAGGGTTTTAGAGTTAATATTGATGGCTTTGTTAATATAATTAAATGACTTTTTTAAAATTCTTTAATAAAGAGATTTGAGATTAGCATTATCAGCCTCCCCATAACTTTAATGGGTATTACAACCAATATTATGCGGACTTGTAAATAATACTATAATTCAAAGATTCTTCATAGTTTGCCTTTAATATTTGGAGGGAAAAATTACCAAAAAAACTTAAACATGTTGCAATTGTGCCGATCTAGTCTTAAATTTATTTATTTTTGGCCAATTAAATACTAAAAATTTTGCAATTGTGTCAATTCAATCTATCCGATCAAATTTGGGGCCAACACTGGTTGACAATTTTTTAATAATATTTTATTTTTTCTTTTCTTTTCTTGTTCCTTTTTTCTTTCTCTTTTTTTTTTTCCTCCTTCCTCCTTTTGGCGATTGACTAGAGGGGAGGGCTAGTCATCAGATTGAGGGAGCGGGAGCTGGCCTAGGTGAGCTCACCCTTGCCCATATCCAATGATAAGAGCCTTACTAGGGGTGGGCAAGGCAAGCCCTCGCTAGATCCAACGGGGGCTCACTTCACTAGTGGTTGGGCAACCTCACCCTTGTCTAGCTCACCATTGGCCAACCGCCCTAGTCTAGCTAGTTGTTGGAGCCAAAGGAAGAAGGAGGGGGAGGGAAAAAAAGAGAAAGAACAAAAGAAAAGATAAAATATTAATAAAAAATTCATAAAAATAAAATATTACTAAAAAATTATTTGTTGGCATCGATCGGTGTCCACATGAGCACTAGTTGGCTAAATTTAGTTGGGTGGATTGAATTAACTTAATTGTAAAAGGTTTTTGACTCAATTAACCCCAAAAAAATAAATTTATAATTAAATTGACATAATTGTAATAGGTTTATGACTTTTTTTGTTCCCATATTTGGTGTATAAAGTAGCAAGTTAAAGCTGTAGTTAAAATAGGTAAAAATCATCTACTTTTTATCTAATAGTTGTCCTAGTTATATAGATCTATGCTCAAAGCAAGTTAATATTGTATAGTGTCCATATCACTTATTATTTCTCAACATTTTTATAATCATATATATTTGGAAAATAAATTCATAGAAAAAACGAGTAAAATAGGGCATACAATTTTTTTTTTTTATGTTTTCAATTTCTTATATATGGCTATGATTTACGTGTGAACACTATAAGGATAAATAAGATTTTATTATGAATTTTTTTTAAAATTTTTTTGGCAAACCAAACAGTGATGAGCGGGGTGGTACCAATACATAGTGATGGATACGAAGATTTCCACATAGTAGGTACCATGGACTCCAAGCAGCTTTTGTTGTCACATGAAGAGCCATTTGGAATGGATGATAGCTACCGCACATGCTTGTTGCGGATGTTCAATGAAGGAGAAGAAGGAGAAAATGGGGAAGATGGGTTAGGACTAATCGACTAACAAGAAGAGGATGTGGAGGATGGTGAAGATGTTGTGGGAGCACCCGTTATAGAGCTATAAAACAACAGGGAAGATGCACTGGCGTTTGCTCTAGTCGATGAAATTAAAAAAGTACTGAGTGGAGATTCTTCAATCACAATTGAGATTGAGGTTGGTGACAAATAGTAATTGCATTAAATGAAAAAGAAAAGAAGAAAAAAGAAAAGTAATTGCACATGTATCGCACATATGTAGCACGTGTAGTGCATATGTGTTACTTAATTTCAAATATCATCCACTCTTTTTCCTTTTTTTAACCAAACAAGTTAATATTATATAATGTCCATTTCACTTATTATTTCTCATCATTTTTATAATCATATATATTTGGAAAATAATTCATAGAAAAAATGAGTAAAATAAGGGACATATTTTTTTTTTATTTTTATGTTTTCAATTTCTTATATATGGCTATGATCCACGCGTGAGCACTGTAAGGATAAATAAGATCTTATTATTATTATTTTTTTAAAAAAAATTTGGCTAACCAAATAGTGATAAGCGGGGTGGTAGCAATATATAAAGATGGATATGAAGATTGCCACATAGCAACTACCATGGACTCTAAGCAGCTTTTGTCGTCACATGAAGAGCCATTTGAAATTGATGATGGCTACTGCACATTCTTGTTGCATATTTTCAATGAAGGAGAAGAAGGAAAGAATGGGGAAGATGAGTTGGGACCAATCGACCAACAAGAGCTAGAAGATGACGGGGAAGATGCATTGGCTATTGCTCTAATAGTTGAAATTGAAGAAGTATTGAGTGGAGATTCTTCGAGCACATTTGAGATTGAGGCTAGTGGCGAATAGTAATTGCATTAAATGAAAAGAAAAAAGAAAAGTAACTATATGTGTATCGCACGTTTATAGCACACGTGCTATACATGTGTATAGTGTATATGTGTTACTTAATTTAGGATATCATCCACTCTTTTTCCTTTTTTTAGCCAAATAAGTTAATATTGTATAATGTCCATTTCACTTATTATTTCTCATCATTTTTTTATAATTATATATATTTGGAAAAATAAATTTATAGAAAAAAACGAGTAAAATAGGGCACACTTTTTTATTTTTATTTTTATGTTTTCAATTTCTTATATATGGCTATGATTTATGTGTGAACACTATAAGGATAAATAAGATTTTATTATTATTATTTTTTTAAAAAATTTGGCAAACCAAATAGTGATGAGTAGGGTGGTAGTAATATATAGAGATGGATATGAAGATTTCCACATAGTAGCTGCCATACTTTAAGCATTTTTGTCATCACATGAAGAGCCATTTAAAATGGATGATAGCTACCGCACATTCTTGTTGCAGATGTTCGATGAAGGGGAAGAAGAGAGTGGGGAAGATGGGTTGGACCAGTTGATCAACAAGAAGAGGATGTTGAGGCTAGTGAAGATGTTGTGGGAGCACTTGATATCGAGCTAGAGGATGACGGGGAAGATGCATTGGCTTCTCTCTTGTTGTTATTTTTTAATTTTTATGTTTTCAATTTCTTATATATGGCTATGATTTACATGTGAACATTGTAAGAATAAATAAGATTTTATTTTTATTTTTTAATTTTGACAAACCAAATTGTGATGAGCGAGGCGGTAGCAATATATGAAGATGGATATGGAAATTTCCACATAGCAGTTGCCATGAACTCTAAGCAGCTTTTGTCGTCACATGAAGAGCCATTTAGTATGGATGATAGCTACCGCGCATACTTGTTGCAGAATGTTTGATGAAGGAGAAGAAGGAGAGAATGGGGAAGATGGATTGGGACCAGTCAACCAACAAGAAGAGGATGTGGAGGTTGGTGAAGATGTGGTGGGAGCATGGATAGAGCAAGAAAATGACAGAGAAAATGCATTGGGTTTTACTCTGGTCGATGAAATTGAAGAAGTATCAAGTAGAGATTCTTTCTTTGAGCACATTTGAGATTGAGGCTGGTGGTAAACAGTAATTGCATTAAATGAAAAAATGCACATGTATAGCACTTGTATCGCACAATGCATATATGTTACTTAATTTCGGATATCATTCACTCTTTTTCCTTTTTTAACCAAACAAGTTAATATTGTATAGTGTCCACTTCACTTATCATTTCTCATCATTTTTATAATCATATATATTTGGAAAATAAATTCATAGAAAAAACGAGTAAAATAGGGTGCATCATTTTTTTATTTTTATGTTTTCAATTTCTTATATATGGTTATGATTTACATTTAAACACTATAAGGATAAATAAGATTTTATTATTAATTTTTTTTAAATTTGGCAAACTAAATAGTGATGAGCGGGACAATAGCAATATATAAAGATGGATATGAAGATTTTTAACATGCATCTTGAGTTCTTGATGAGGATCCTCCATGTGTTCACATTACTCAAGTGGTATAAAATATTGAATATAATAAAAAAAAAAGTTGATCGTACAAGCAGCAATGGTTTAAAGGGAGGCTATGGATGGCTATTATCACTCGATTGTTTATTGCCTAGGGTAACTTTTAGTAAATGAATATCATAACCTGTGAAATTTCTTATAATATTCTTTTATCAGGCCCTTCCTTTGAAGTTTGTGTGTTGTGAATTTTCTTGCTCATCCTGTAACTTCTATCTTATACTCCACATGCTATGGGGCACTTATAAGAAGTATGTGAGATAACTATTCAAGTTGAAATTCACTTGGTTTATTAAAGTGCACAACCATTTTTCTAAAATTATTGGAACGCCAATATTTATTATTGTTAGACAAGTAACGGTGTTGTTAGCTCATGATTTTGGTGTGGTTATTTGAAAAATAAATTTGAAGTTAGAAAAGAAAGTAAACACAAAGTAACTTCATGGATGTCCTTTGATTTTTCATCAAAAAGGAACTTCATGAGCCACATGGGCGTCCTATGATTTTCATGTAGTGAATCAATCTCTTATAACTTAATTCTATTGCAAAAGAAATGATAAGGATATTTAGGCTATATTTAATAATTGTAATATTTTTGTCTAATTTATTATTGATAAAAATGATAAATATTTTACCATAGGTCATTTTTAATGCATTAAATGAAAAAAAGAAAAAAAATAAAAGAAAAGCAATTGCACGTGAGTTACTTAATTTTAGATATCATCCACTTTTTTTTTCTTTTTTTAGCAAGTAAGTTAACATTGGATAGTGTCCATCGCTGTTGTTATTTCTCATCATTTTATCTTATAATTATATATATTTGAAAAATAAATACATAGAAAAAGCTTTGTTTGTTTTTAAAAATGATTTTAGGACATTTTTGCAAGTTTATGATATGTTTGATAACTATTTTGTTTATGGGAATAATTTCTCCTTAGAAATATTTTATTTTATTTTATTCCTAGATGAGTTTTTGAGTATTTGAAAGTACTTGATAACTATTCAAAATTTCTATTCTCATAATAAAATTGTGTTTGATACAACTCTTAAATTTGTCTGTGACTTAAAATTTCTTTTAATTTTTAATAATTTTATTAGACTTTTCTCTTTTTTCCTTTGTTTTCTTTTCCTTTTTCTTTTTGTTCTTCTTCAACCTTTGGTCGGCAAGTGATGCTTCAACAAGGCTACCGGCCCTTGCCTGGCCGATCACCAGCCATGGCTAAGGCTGGTGACCAGCTAAAAGTGGAAGAAGAAGAAGAAAAGGAAAAGAAAGAAAATAAGAAGAAGAGAAGAAAAGAGAAAATGAAAATGGGCTTGATTTTGGAGTTGTTCCGAGGAACAAAGAAAATATTTTTTTCTACTTCTTAATTTTGTTCCAAATCTATTATCGGGAACAAAAATTATCAAATAGATTTTTATTTTTTTTGTTTTCAGGAACAAAAAAAATAGAATCAAGCATTGTCTGGCGATTATCAAACACAGCTATTTGCATCAACATGTGCAGATGTGTCTGATTCTAATGTTGTGTCAATTAAAGAGCAGGTTAAAGTGTTTTTCCGGATAACCTTATGAATTTTGAGGTTGTCTTGGGCAGCTTTTGATGTTCGGTTTATACATTTTACCTCCTTCACAATTCATTTCCAAGCAAATGAAGTTGGAAGTTGGAGTTGGAAGTTGGAGTCCGAAAACCAAGAACTTGCAAAAAGTATGCATGGGATTTCTCCAATTATTGCTTTGTTTTGAGGTGTATTGATAGGCGCCGAGCAATAATAATCTTCCATGGATTGTCAAACTAGATTCGCTTTGTTCTATTTCTAGCGTCAACGGAACCGAATCAGACCCAAGTCGTCTTCGCTTCTCGCCCTGTGGTGCATGTATGTTCCTGTGGCGTTTCTAGGATACTCGCTGGAGAGGGATGGACATCCGTCAGTGGCGTGCTTTGGTCCCAGTTCCATTAGCCCTACATTTTTCCTCGTGTTCATAAGTTTGATGGCCGGTGATTAACTGTGTTGGGGCTTCGTTAGTAAAGGCGGTGGTCGGAGTAAACAGTTAATGGCGGCAGAAGCGGGGGTCGACGGCAGCGCTTGTAGATGGTGGGTGGAGGAAAAATCCAGCGCGGCCAAGTTCAATCCATCATTTGCCGTTATCGCTTCTTTCCCAGGTTCCTCGTCCAGAAGCTTTAGGTACTTAGCGAGCTTCACTCACGTTCAACCGAGCAACGAAGACGGGGAAAGGAGCAGTGAGAATTGGGCGCGGAGTGGCCTAGGATCAGGTGAGAGCAGCGGGATAAGATGAAGAAAACGTGAAAAGTTGTAATGAAAACTCTAATTCCAATTCAATTTGGGGATTTTGTTATTTTTAAAGTTTTACTCGATGACAGATTTCAGACAAAATTGTCCCTAATCCGATAGTTGCAATGTCTACCGGCAAACATTGGTTGACTGTGCATGCAAGCTAAGACATTTATCTAAAAAATATAGGTTACCCAAGTTACAATGTCGCCCATCGTAGAAAAATGTTTCCTCTGCAATGATTAGCAAGAGGACTATTACCTTCTCCAGCAAAGGAATCATTTCCTTGACATCTGAAATCTTCTGAGCAGTTCCAGGGACTTTGGCCTGCTCAAGCTCAGGATCTGTTGATGCATGCAATGGAAGACTTTTATCCTCTAGGAGACAGACTACAGAGATATAAAAAGCTCGGAAAAGAGTTCTTTCCACATTTGAAAGGAGACAATCATCCCAACTCCATATTATCTCCAACATAAAGCAAGATTCACCACCTTCATTTCCTCTCGAACTAGAACAAAGATCTCAGAAGATGAGGATGACTTGATATAGATTACTCCATCATGTCCGATCCTTTTCTATAGAATCTGCGATTGTTCTTCCAACAAAATCATCTTTTCCTGCAGAGATTGATAACACAGCTGCAAAATGTTGAAGAAATTTCGGAATTCCGTCATGAATAGCTCAACTCTAGGACAAAGCGCAAAAAAAAGAAAACAATAACCTTTGAAATATTCACTCCCACTTACAAAGGAAAGATATTTCCTTCAAACTACTAACCCTTTCTTTTATAGTCTTATCCATACCTTTTTATTTATAAAGATTGGATTAGCCCCAAATGAAACTGTCAACAACCCAGATTTGATCATTGGTCGAGCTAAGATGATTGCAGTAATCATTTATGCAGCCAGTTACCTGAAAATATATACATTTGATCGTAAAAATAGAACTTTAAAAGTATAAGCATGAGAGCAAAGCTTTTGGGATAAATGACCTCTTGGACTAACCTAGCCCCAACATTCTTAATAATATGTTGTCATTGTGAGTATCCTAATCTAACGTAAACTAACATAAAGTCCTAAATGTTTTTTTTTTTTTTATAACTCGAGAACCCTCTGCACGACCGATATCTGGAGATGGTAAACACGGGGCGAGCCGAGCCGCCTCCACAGACCCGATCGTGGGTGAGTCACATGGAATGCGGATGCGGGGATTCAAAGCCCTCCCTAGCGATGGGGGCGAAGGAGTAAAACCACGTGACCATTGTGAATATGGAGGTCCTAAATGTTGTGATTATAATTTAAAAATAATTTTTAAAAAATGAGATGAAAATAAAAATAATTGAATTTTATAGTGATTAGTAATAATGAAGGCCTGATACATGACACGAGTAAATGTTTGATTGCTAAAAAAAGACTTGCATCAGTAAGAGAGATGTTCATAATGATAAAGCACATGAAAAATGTTGAAAATTATCGCAAAAGTACCATCGAATATTAAAATTAAAAAGTACAATAAAAATTTTAAATTTATCAAATTAGTGCAATTAGATCATTTTGTTAAGTCTGTCAATTTACTTAATGAAAATTGTTGAGGTGATGTTTTTAATTAGTTTGTCTCTCCTACGTGATGGCAATCATTTAGCTAAAGCTTGACATATAAAATCAAAACGGTCTCATTTTGACCCAAATTATAGTGGTTTTAATTTCAAATCTTGCTTAAAAAGATAAACAAAAAATTGAATAAGACTAAAATTTACTAGAAAAAGAACCCAAACTGGAAAAAAAGATAAAAAAAAAGAGCCCGAGGCCCTCACTGGTGGGCCGCTGTCGCCGCGCGATGCTGGAAAGGGCCCGGCGGGGGTCACCGGAGCCTCGCCGACGTCCGGCGACCCTCGCTGGCTTTGGGCGAGGCTGACACAGTTCAACATATTTCCTTCCGCATGCCATTCTCGTTTCTTCGTTTCCAAACCTTCCAAGGTCGCTAATGGCGGCGGTTCGAGTGGGAAGAAGCGGAAGCGCGTGGCGAAGAAGCCTCTCGTTCTCAGCGTGCGCGGAAAGAGCCGCAGCTCAGCGTCGCCGGGCTGAGTCGTTGGTTCAGTTTCACGTGCACTGGCTCTGCATCTGCTCTGCAAACGCGAGCGCGGTGAGGAGCTTCTCGAAGCTGTGCGGGGGATGGCGGGCGACGACGGAGATGAGAAGTCAAACCCAGTAGCGGAAGATTATGCTGGCAGGAGTTGGGGAAAAGAAGGAAGTGGAGACCGTGGGATCCACGGATGGTGGGTTGTTTTGTCAACTTAATTGTGAAGGGCGTGGAGAAGAAGTAATAGATAGTCAATTCTGTAACAGTAGTAATTTCACTTAGGGCTTTAGCTCAGCTTTGCTCTGTCGCTTCTCTCTGCATTTTTGGCAATCTCTGTGATTCTGTAAGTCTCACGTCACACATTTCGATCGGCTTTTCGTTCTTGTTACCATTTGAATTTTGATCTTTCGATCTGATGCATGTAAAACCCAAGTAACTGTCAACTCTGTGTTCCCGCCAAAGTTCTGAGATTTCGAGATGGGGTAATTTCATTCGTGCTGGGTTTTCTTGGTAGGTGGTGGCGGCATTGATATGAACTTTGATGCTTGTTATTTGTTAATGCCTTCTTCTTGTTCATCTTGAGTTCGTAAATTTTCATGTTCAACTTCAAGCGTTGTGTTCTTGCCTGTTGTTTGAGCAGCTTCAGACGTTTTTTTCCTTTTCCTTTTTTTTCCCACACAGGGCAGTACATTCTTGGTGAATTTGAAGGGCCTGTGTGAATTTCTCTTGCCATATATGGCTTCGTTAGGGCACGTGCCATCTCTGAAGAGGCGGGATCTGCCGGCTGGGAGAGAAGGCGACCGGCTGATCATTACTCCTCTCGGTGCTGGCAATGAAGTGGGTCGCTCCTGTGTGTACATGTCTTTCAAAGGAAAGACTGTGTTGGTACTGCTTCTTCTGGGTTTCATGAGTTTTAGATTTTTAGCAGAAATGGGTTGGTTTCTCTCGTGATCTCTTTGTGATTATAGTATGTGGGTGACAGTTTGATTGTGGAATTCATCCTGCTTACTCTGGCATGGCTGCTCTTCCATACTTCGATGAGATTGACCCTTCAACAATTGATGTCCTCCTAATTACTCAGTACGTGTTTTATCTGCCTTCTCTGTATTATCATTGACTTGCCTTTGGTGAGGAAGGCCACTTGTTCCATTGTGTGCAGCTTCCTTTCCTGGTGTTTGCTCATAATTTGCTTGAAGAAAGGATCTTTCTTCTTACAACTTGCCAAAGGAATTCATCCTTGCCCCTTCCTCTCAGATCAATTCCTATTTGAGCCATTGAGCTGTCATTAAATTATCAGCACCAATGTTCTTAAAGTTTAGGATGGGCTTCTCACTAGCTTGCATATTGCTGAATTATACTTCTACCCATCCTTCTCTTGTTTAGCTTCCATAGTAAAGGTCTCTGGTCTTTTACAAGTCGGTGTTGACTACTTGCAGCTTCCACTTGGATCATGCAGCTTCCTTACCATACTTTTTGCAAAAGGTTTGCGGCTATATTAGAGTGAAAAGTTACTTTAATTATTAAATTTTACTTTAATACTGATAACCCGATTTGCTCTCATTTTTCCAGACTACATTTAAAGGTCGTGTCTTCATGACTCATGCTACGAAGGCAATATACAAGCTGCTTTTGTCAGATTATGTCAAAGTGAGCAAGGTCTCAGTTGAAGATATGCTTTTTGATGAACAGGATATATTCTGTTCGATGGATAAGATTGAGGTATTTCCTTCATTTGTTGAGCCCATTCTTCATGCTACACCAATTGCTTGCTAATGTTTGCTTTGCGGAATGCTCCTTGGTGGCCAACTTATTGAATTTTACTGATTCTAGAAGGGATGATATCATTGATGAAGAATCAGAATAATCTTGGTTTTCATTGTCATGGATGGATTGCTTGTGGATACCATGTACATGTTTGAAGCATGTGCAAGCTTTAGCTATACCTCTGGCTTAGTAAGGATGCAATTGTTTTTGGTCTTTAGGTGCATTGCTGATTCTCCATATGCTTAGAACCCACCATTCCCTGTATGTTACCTCTCAACGAATCGGTGTTCAGCATTGAGCTGATATGAGTTTCGTCTCTTTTAAGATAAAGCACAGGATCCTTCTTCTGTTGCAACTCAAGCAGTCTCTGGCTGCTTTTATGTACAATATAGTTGATTTATTCCCAATTGTGGCATCTATATGAGAAGCTGCATAATCTAGTTATCTCAATACTTTTGTGTCATACAGTTTGCTATGTGTCTTGTATACTTATAGTCTATTCTACAAGATTTTGTCTTAGGATGATCACTCAATGTTGTCAAGCCTGTGAGACATCGGCGATCTACTTATCATGGATATGTTGGGTTGTGTTTTGTGCGAAAACAATGTCTTCCAATGGAATGTTAATTATTCAATGTAAAGGAACTGGCAATGATCTTACTTTTCCTGTACTTTGAAGTTCCTTGCATGCATAATGTCTACACTATGATCACAATGCATGTAAGTCATGTTACCTATTTCTAATTGTAGGTAATTGATTTCCACCAAACAGTTGAAGTGAATGGTATTCGATTTTGGTGTTATACTGCTGGCCATGTTCTCGGTGCTGCAATGTTCATGGTCAATATTGCTGGTGTAAGAGTCCTTTATACCGGTGATTATTCCCGTGAAGAAGATAGGCATCTCCGAGCTGCGGAAATTCCTGAGTTCTCACCTGATATCTGCATAATAGAGTCCACTTATGGAGTGCAGCTTCATCAACCTCGTCATATTCGGGAGAAACGCTTCACTGATGTCATCCATTCTACTGTTTCTCAAGGAGGTAGAGTCCTTATCCCTGCATATGCTCTTGGTCGTGCTCAAGAACTCCTGTTGATCCTTGATGAATTCTGGTCCAACCACCCTGAGCTCCATAATATTCCTATATATTATGCTTCCCCTCTTGCAAAGAAGTGTATGGCAGTTTATCAAACGTATATCAACTCCATGAATGAGAGGGTCTGTAGCCAATTTGCAACATCAAATCCTTTTGACTTCAAGCATATTTCGCCACTAAAGAGTATTGAGAATTTTAATGACGTTGGTCCATCAGTCGTTATGGCTAGTCCTGGTGGGCTTCAAAATGGGCTATCGCGTCAGCTATTTGACATGTGGTGCTCTGACAAGAAGAATGCTTGTGTTATTCCTGGATATGTCGTGGCAGGGACTCTGGCAAAGACCATCATCAATGAACCAAAGGAAGTCACTCTGATGAATGGTCTCACTGCTCATCTTAACATGCAAGTTCATTATATTTCCTTCTCTGCACATGCTGATTTTGCACAGACAAGCGCATTTTTGGAGGAGGTAATGCCTCCAAACATTGTTCTTGTTCATGGAGAAGTACATGAGATGGGAAGGCTCAAACAGAAGCTCTTAACTCAGTTTGCTGATCGCAACACCAAAATCATCATGCCAAAAAATTGTCAATCAGTTGAAATGTACTTCAATTCAGAGAAAATGGCAAAAATTATTGGGAGGCTGGCTGAGGAGACCCCAGAAGTGGGTGAGAGTGTAAGTGGCCTTCTGGTAAAGAAAGGCTTCACATATCAAATAATGGCACCTGAAGATCTTCATGTTTTCTCTCAGTTGTCCACATCAAATATTAATCAGAGGATCACGATTCCTTATACAGGTGCGTTTGGTGTAATAAGCCACCGACTGAAGCAGATATATGAAAGTGTGGAATCTTCAATAGATGATGAATCTGGCATGCCCACGTTACGTGTGCATGATCGAGTAACAGTGAAGCACCGATCTGATAAACATATTTCACTGCACTGGACATCGGATCCGATAAGCGATATGGTTTCGGATTCTGTTGTTGCTCTCGTCTTGAACATAAGCCATGAGATTCCAAAGGTTGTGGTTGAAACAGAGGCCATGGAAACTGAAGAAGAAAGTGAGAAAAGGGTGGAGAAGATCAGCCATGCGCTTTTAGTTTCTCTCTTTGGGGATGTGAAGTTTGGTGAGAATGGGAAGTTGGTCATAAATGTGGATGGGAATGTAGCGCATCTGGACAAGCAGAGTGGGGACGTGGAGAGTGAAAATGAAGGCCTTAAGGAAAGGGTAAGGACTGCATTTCGGCAAATCCAGAGTGCTGTTAAGCCAATACCCCTGTCAGCTTCTTAGGCATCTTTTGTGCTTCTTATAGCTTTCTTGTTTCAGGTCATTTTCTAACTTATATTGTAGCATCAAGCTCGTGGTATGTATATCCTCATCTCACAATCTAAGTTCAGCTCAAGTTTCAAGCATCTAAAGTTGGATCTCAGCTCTCAGAACAAGTTTTGACAGTTGCACTGGGATTACTTAGCTTTTGATACTTTTATGAACTTAATTTGTGTCTGAAGACTGGCAAGGTTCGATTGTCACCTTGTGGAAAAGACTTTGCCAGCAAGCTAGTGAAGACAGCCGGTGCTACATGAGAAGATGTATCTGTGCGGTATGGTTTTCATTTACCAAGGAATGGCCGAACTGCAGACTTTGTCATGGTTACTCATGTGACTAGTTGGAATTGATGAATAGTTGAGTAAAAACTTTGTGCTTGGATCATGCTTAGTTAAGATGTCAGGTGAGCTATATGTTTCTTTCTAGCCTTAGTTCGGGTTTGTCTCACTGATCGATACCCTTTTGATTACATTTCTGTCAGTTAAACCAGACATGGTGTATCAACATTTCCCAAATCCTCAGCACGTTTCAGAGAGTTTGGAATTTTTCGCAAAACTTCAAAGTATTTTATGGTCGAATTTAATGTGCAGTCATCGGCTTTTTGTTGAATCGACAAAGTCCCGCTTAAATGAACATCTTCCCTCAAGTGACGGGAACTTTTGTACTTCCCTCCTATACAGAACGACACGGAAATTGCATACACCTTTTGAAATCTATCTATTTGTCCAACGGCTAATTACACTACCAGATCATCTCTCGAACGTGTGGCAAAATTTATTCATCCATATCAAATTATCGATGATGGGAACTCAGAGGTGAACTTCATTTGACTCCTTCAGTCTCATAGATTGGTTCTCTCTTTTGATGATGTCCCTACCGCTTGATGAAGTAAATTTATGATGTCAATTTCCCCTTGCCAGAGAGGATCCAAATCTCATCACCACATTGCCATCTCTTCCCTTTCTGGGTTCTCTCTCTCTGTGTCTCTCTCCCTCCCTCCTTTAGAAGGAAAGTGATTGAAGTTAGAACCTTGATTTCAATTCTGATGGGGAAAAAACTTTGTTCAAGGAAAACATATAATTATCTCTACTGGAAATCAGGTTGTGATTCTTATTCTTAAGATTTGGTCACAAAGGTTTCATGAATTAGGCCTGTGAAAGATCATGACCAACTTGTACTAATGTCAATGATTCGACACAATAATTAATGGGCAAGGCTTTTCTTTGATCCACATTCTCCGCTAGTTTTCTGTCAAGTTCTTGCCACTAAACCCAAACATCTATGGGGAGTTCAATTCCCTACTTTATTGGGGGTTGGGGGTAGGGACGTATGAGTGGGAAAGTAGGGTTTTTCGCACAAATCAATGATAGTGGGCCGGGTTCCAGATTACTAGAAATCCAAACTTGACAGTATTGAATGCACATTCGATGTCTAACCTAAAGGACAACTTTTTGAATGAAGTTTTAACGACATCCTGATGAAGTACATGAGCAAGAAACGGTACAATTGGAGATTAAATTTCACTAATTACTTAGCCCGCGCTTTGCACAAATATGTCTACTTGCATATTTCTAAGTAGGCAATAATCCAACAACATGTGATGCGATGTGAGAAATAAGATGAGATTTGTTCAATGATTATATATCATGCTTTATGGAGACGTTAGATTTAATATTTGGTAAAAAGACCGTTTCCTAAGTGCAAACAGGACATGACTAGAAAAAAAGACAAGAAAAAAAGTTATTTCTCTTTCCTACGCAGCTGAAGCATGAAGTAAAAAAACCAGAACGCGGTCATTTTAGCCAAAATCCAAATTTTTTATTTTATTTCAAATCTTACTCAATTTAGATTAAAAAATTAAAAAAATATTTTAAAAAAATTTTAAAACCCAAGCTAAAAAAAAAAAAAAAGAGTCACAGGGGACTAACGTGACTGCTGTTTGCTCTCTTGTTTCATTCCCACCTGCGTTTTTCTACTCTTTGTTGCGGGCGTAGCAGGAGGCGAGGCCTGATTCGGTTCAGGCACATGAAGCTTCACTTGCAGCTCCTGATATGAGGCTCTTTCATGTCGAAGACGAAGGGTGCAACCGGTACCGTGGAAGACCAAAAGCCGGGGCCGCCTGGCATTCTGCCGTCGTTCGTCGAACTCGGGAGGCTCTGGCAAGCTCCTTTGTACGAAATAACACTCGACTTCTCGCAAGAAAAGCTGATGGGAGAAAGAGGTCTGTTTCATCTTTCTCAATCCCCAGGGTCGGCCGCGGTTGCCATGCAATGGCAAGACCATGGCGACCTCCGCCGGCCATTTTCTGATGATGGGCTGTGGCGGCGGCCCAACGGCGAGGGCCCGTGACTTTTCTTTTAGCTTAGGCTATTTTTAAAAAATAATTTTGGCCTTTTCATTTTTTTAATCTAATTTAAGTAAGACTTATGAACGAAAATAATAAAAAATGCTAAGCCAAAGGATAAAATAATGAAAAAATGGCGCATTAGTATTTTTTTTTATTAGCTATATAAACAAAGTTGTCGGAATGAATTGATAGTTTCAAATTTGACAGATGTTAGAATTTGATTATTTTATGATTTGTTTCGACATCCTTATTTCAAATTTAGAATAGTAAGCTCAGAAAGTAATGGAAGTAAAAGAAGTTGGAGTGGAATTTAAATAAGATTCAATGATGGATCTTCTCCTTCATTTAACAGTAGGCGGGCAAGCAGGTTGATCCTTAGGGCTTTAGCTCAACGTTGCTCTCCCTCGCGCTCTGCTTTCTTGGCATAATCTCTGAAAGTACAGCCTCTCTCTCTCTCTCTCTCTCTCTCTCTCTCTCTCTCCTCTGCATTTCAATCTGCTCTTCTTCGCCTTCTTTCTTGCTCAAAATCTTGAACTTGTACGTTTCCGGGTTGGACTTCCTTCGAGCGTTGGGTTCTTGCCTGTTGTTTGAGCAGCTTCAGACATGTTTCTTTCCTTCTCTTTTTTCCTCACGGGGCAGTGCATTCTTGGTGGATTTGAACTTTGAAGGGCCCTGTGGCGAGCATTTCTTGCCAATCATGGCTTCGGTTGGACAGGCGCCGTCTCTGAAGAGGCGGGATCCGCCAGCTGGGAGAGAAGGGGACCAGTTGATCATCACTCCTCTCGGCGCTGGCAATGAAGTGGGTCGGTCCTGTGTCTACATGTCTTTCAAAGGGAAGACCGTGTTGGTACTGCTTCTTTTTCTTGATATTTCGAGGCTTTTTCTTTCCGGGTTTTAGAGCTTTAGCAGAAATGGGCTGGTTTCTCTCGTGATCTCTTCGTAATTTTCGGATGTGGGTGGCAGTTTGATTGTGGAATTCATCCTGCTTACTCTGGCATGGCTGCTCTTCCGTACTTCGATGAGATCGACCCTTCGACCATTGATGTCCTCCTAATTACTCAGTAAGTGTTTTATCTGCTTTCTCTGTATCATCATTGACTTGCCTTTGGTGAGGAGGGATGCAAGTTGTAAGAATTCATCCTTGCCCCTTCGTCTCAGATCAATTTCGAGTTTGATCCATTGGACTGTTGTTAAATTATCAGCACCAATGTCCGTAAACTTTATGATGGCTTCTCACTAGCTTGCATTATTGCTGATTTATACTTTTACCCCTCCTTCTCATATTTAGCTTCGGCATTAAGAAAGGTCTCTGGTCTCTTACAAGTTGGTGTTGACTACTTGCAGCTTCCACTTGGATCATGCAGCTTCCTTACCATACTTTTTGGAAAAGGTTTACTGCTACATAAGAGAGAAAAGGTGCTTTAATTATTGAATCTTACTTTTATACTGATGACCCGACCTACTCTTATTTTTCCAGACTACATTTAAAGGTCGTGTCTTCATGACTCATGCTACGAAGGCTATATACAAGCTGCTTTTGTCAGATTATGTAAAAGTGAGCAAGGTCTCAGTTGAAGATATGCTTTTTGATGAACAGGATATATTCCGTTCGATGGATAAGATTGAGGTATTTCCTTCATTTGTTGAGCCCATTCTTCATGCTACACGAATTTGCTTGCTAATGTCTGCCTTGGAGAACGCTCCTTGGTGACCAACTTGTTGAATTTTACACTGAATCTAGAAGGGATGATATCATTGATGAAGAAGCAGAATATTTCTTGCTTTGCATCCAGGCATGGACGGATTGCTTGTGTATACCGCTTACATGTCAGAAGCATGTGCAGGCTTTAGCTATAACTCAGTCTCAGTAGATTTCAAATATTTTTTTTTTTTTTTTTTGTCTTTCGGTGCATTGCTGATTCTCCATATGCTTAGAACCTACCACCATTCCCCATATGTGACATTTTAAAGAATCAAGTTCAGTATCAAGCTGATTTAAGTTTTGTCTCTTTTAAGATAAAGAACAGGATCCTTCTTTTGTTGCAGCTATAGCCATCTGGGTGCTGCTTTTATTGTCCAATATAGTTTATTTTACCCAGTTGTGGCATGTGTGTGAGAAGCTGGATAAACTAGTGATCTCAATGGATAAACTAGTTAACTCAGTACTTATGCATCATACAGTTTGCTATATGTGTCATATACTTATAGTATCTGAAATGTAGGACATGCAGATCAATCCTTCTTCTAGCTTTTCTTTGATGAAATGTCTGTCGATTTCAATATGCTTCGTCTTGTCATGTTGTACAGGGTTATGAGCAATGTTAATTGCTGATTTATTGTCACAATATAGCTTCATAGGACCCTCCCACTTGACTTTTAGATCTTCCAGGATGATTTTGAGCCATAATAGCTCACATATTCCTTGGGCCATTGCTCAAAATTCTGATTCAGCACTTGATCTTGCAACTACATGCTGTTTTTTACTTCTCCAAGTCACTAAATTTCCAGCAAGAAATGTGCAATAACCAAATGTTGACCTTCTGTCCACCATAGATCCTGCATAGTCAACATCGGTGTAAGCTTGTAGTATCAGTTTTTGATTTCTTCTGAATAGGACTCCTTTTCCAGGGCTTCCTTTTAAGTAATGTAGCACTCGATTGACGGCTTGTAAGTGTGATTCTCTTGGGTCATGCATAAACTGACTAACCACACTCACTGAATAGGCAATATCAGGCCTAGTATGAGCTAGATAGATGAGTTTTCCCACCAATTTTTGATACATTTCTCGATCTACAGAAGGTTCTTCCTTTGCCTCCCCAAGTTTTTTATTAGGCTCAATAGGTGTAGCTACTGGTTTACACCCAAGTTTTCCGGTTTCCTTCAAGAGGACGGTCACATATTTCTGTTGTGAGACAAAATTCCTTGTCTTGAGTAAGAAACTTCAATGCCAAGGAAGTATTTGAGTCTTCCCAGCTCCTTTATTTCAAACTCTTTAATCAAACACTGTTTTATTCTTCTCCTTAGAGGATTTTGTCCTAGGATGATCATTCAAAGTTGTCTCCCAAACCAGGCTCTAGGTGATTGCTTAAGCCCATATAGTGCTTTCCAACTTGGTTTGCATAAAGCCCGGTAATACTAATCTCCTGGTCTCCATGTTGCATTCTTCACATCAAACTGTGTTTCATGTAAAAACAAGGTCTTCCAATGGATGTTAATTATTCAACATAAATGAAATGGCATGCATAATTTTTTAACTATTGATCCCAGTGCATGTAAATAATGTTAGCTACCTACTTTTACCTGTAGGTTATTGATTTCCACCAAACACTTGAAGTGAATGGGATTCGATTTTGGTGTTACACTGCTGGCCATGTTCTCGGTGCTGCAATGTTCATGGTCGATATTGCTGGTGTACGAGTCCTTTACACAGGTGATTATTCCCGTGAAGAAGATAGGCATCTCCGAGCTGCAGAAATTCCTCAGTTCTCACCTGATATCTGCATTATTGAGTCCACTTATGGAGTGCAGCTTCATCAACCTCGTCATATTCGGGAGAAACGCTTCACTGATGTCATCCATACTACTATTTCTCAAGGAGGTAGAGTCCTTATCCCAGCATTTGCTCTTGGTCGTGCTCAAGAACTTTTGTTGATCCTTGACGAGTACTGGTCCAACCACCCTGAGCTCCATAATATTCCTATATATTATGCTTCCCCTCTTGCAAAGAAGTGTATGGCAGTTTATCAAACATATATCAACTCCATGAATGAGAGGATCCGGAACCAATTTGCAACATCAAATCCTTTTGACTTCAAGCATATCTCGCCGCTAAAGAGTATTGAGAATTTTAATGATGTTGGTCCATCAGTCGTTATGGCTAGTCCCAGTGGGCTTCAAAGTGGGTTATCGCGTCAATTATTTGATAAGTGGTGCTCTGACAAAAAAAATGCTTGTGTTATTCCTGGATATGTTGTGGAAGGCACACCGGCAAAGACCATCATCAATGAACCAAAGGAAGTCACTCTGATGAATGGTCTCGCTGCTCCCCTTAACATGCAAGTTCATTATATCTCCTTCTCTGCCCATGCTGATTTTGCTCAGACAAGTGCATTTTTGGAGGAGGTAATGCCTCCGAACATTGTTCTTGTTCATGGAGAAGCAAATGAGATGGGAAGGCTCAAACAGAAGCTCATCACTCAGTTTGCTGATCGCAACACCAAAATCATCACGCCAAAGAATTGTCAATCAGTTGAAATGTACTTCAATTCAGAGAAAATGGCAAAAACTATTGGGAGGCTGGCTGAGAAGACCCCAGAAGTGGGTGAGACTGTTAGTGGCCTTCTGGTAAAGAAAGGCTTCACTTATCAAATAATGGCACCTGAAGATCTTCACGTTTTCTCTCAGTTGTCCACAGCAAATATTAATCAGAGGATCACAATTCCCTACACAGGTGCATTTGGTGTGATAAGCCACCGGCTGAAGCAGATGTATGAAAGTGTGGAATCTTCAGTAGATGAGGAATCTGGCATTCCCATGTTACACATGCATGATCGAGTAACAGTGAAGCACGAATCTGATAAACATATTTCAGTGCACTGGACGTCAGATCCTATTAGTGACATGGTTTCAGATTCTGTTGTTGCTCTTGTCTTGAACATAAGCCGTGAGATTCCCAAGATCGTGGTTGAAACAGAGGCCACAAAAACTGAAGAAGAAAGTGAGAAAAGGGCAGAGAAGATCATTCACGCACTTCTAGTTTCTCTCTTTGGGGATGTGAAGTTTGGTGAGAATGGGAAGCTGGTGATAAATGTGGATGGCAATGTAGCGCATCTGGACAAGCAGAGTGGGGATGTGGAGAGTGAAGATGATGGCCTTAGGGAAAGAGTGAGGACTGCATTTCAGCGAATCCAGAGTGCTGTAAAACCAATACCCCTGTCAGCTTCTTAGATATCTTTGGTGTTTTCTGTAGCTATCTTTTTTCAGGTCATTTTCAAACTGTTGATTTTATCATCAACCTCATAGTACAGATATCCTCAACTCACAATCTAAGTTCAGCTCAAGTTTAAAGCATCTAACAGCGGATCTCAGCTCTCAGAATGTGTTTTGACAGTGTCACTTGGATTACTTAGTTTTTGCACTTTTGTGTATTCTTTTTGGTGTTTGAAGGCTGGCGAGGCTCAAGTGGCATGTTTCGGAAAAGACTTACAATTTCTTTTCCTAAAATATGATTTTTGTAGTTAATGTGAGCAGGCTTGTGAAGAACCAGACAGAGTCCGTGCTGCCTTAGATGATGCATCCATGTGGTAATGCTGCTTGGTGATGTCTAGATTTCGTTCACCTGGGAACGGCCAGAACACGGACTTTGTTGTTGTTACTCATGTGACATGTTGATGGGGAATTGATGAGTGGTTGAGTAAAGAGTTTGTGCTTTTTTCATGCTTTGTTAAGATGTCAAGTGGGGCTACATATTTCGTTTTATCTGAGTTGTGGTTTGTCTCACTGATCTATACCCTTTTGCTTACATTTCTATCAGTTACACCAAACAATGGTGTATCAATGTGTTCCAAATCCTCAGTACATTTTAAAAGAGTTTGGACAAGATCTCGAAGTGTTTTACAGTCAGAATTAATGTGCAGTCATCGGCTCTTTATTGAATAATGGAAATGAGTCGCAACCGCTTTTTGAAATGGATCTATTTAATGAATGGATTGTTATACACCAGACCATCTCTTGAACATTTGGCAAAATTTATCCATCCATATCGATTATGGGAACTCAGAATCGAACTTCATTTTACTCCATCAATCTCATAGATTGGAACTTTCTTTGATGATGTCCCAACCTCTAATGAAGTAAACTTATGATGTCAATTTCCCCATTCAAAGAGGATACAAGTCTCATCACCACATTGCCATCTCTTCCCCTTCTAGGCTGTCTTTTAGAAAGGGTAGTGACTGAAGTTTGAACCTTGATTTCATTTCTGATGGGGCAAAAACATTGCTCGGAGGGAACAGTATGATTATCTTACATTTATGTTCTCAACTAGAAATCAGTTGTGATTGTTATTCTTAAGATTTGACCACAAAGTATTGTGAATTAGGCCTTTAAAAGTAATTTCCTACTTGACTAATGTCAATGATACAATACAATGATTAATGGGTAAGGCTTTCTTCTCACCCATGTTCTCCAATATTAATCAATGGCAGCAGGGTGGGTTTGGGACCGCTTGAAATCCAACCCACCGGAAGCATATTTGATATCAAGTACAAGGGATAGCTTTTTGAATGAAGTTCTAAAGACATCCATGAAGAACATGAGAACCTTAAACACACGTGAACCGACATGATTGAAGATTAGATTTTACTAGTTAATTAACTTACGCAGTGGAATGGGTTTGGGACTGCTTGAAATCCAAATTCGACAAGTAACGAAAGCATATTTGATATAAAGTCCAAGGGATAGCTTTTTGAATGAAGTTCTAAAGACATCCCAGTGAAACACATGAACCGGCACGATTGGATATTAGATTTTACTAGTTAATTAACCTGCATTGTCTATTTGCATACTTCTTAATAGTCATGAAGGCAAAAATATGAGATTTTAAGGCAAAGAGAAAATATGAGATTTATCTTATGATTATACACAAACACGCACACATATGAATGGTTTACTAAAAGAGTATCATTTTAATGGAGGCTTAAAGATTAATATGTGACAAAAAGACATTATAAAGTAAAATTTTCTATGCACACAGAACATGAATCGAACACAGTGATTGAAGCAGCATTTGAATAAGTCTATTTAAAAACTAGAAAATAAAATTAGATAAAGTACAGATGCTCTAAAATAAGCTGTAATTTAATATTGTTTGACTTTAACCATTTTATTGTAAGTGGTGAGAAAGAAATCAA
This sequence comes from Angophora floribunda, assembly GCA_014182895.1. Lineage (NCBI taxonomy): Eukaryota > Viridiplantae > Streptophyta > Magnoliopsida > Myrtales > Myrtaceae > Angophora > Angophora floribunda. The sequence continues at coordinate 2,921,752 of CM024711.1, read as the reverse complement.
TTTTTGTAATATTATAGTAACAAGAGTTATTTATTTGGTTTAATTTCCTCATAGTTAAAATAAATTATTTTATTAAATTGTGTTATAAATTAGCTAATAATTTTAAAATTTGCATATTTCTCAAACTAAGTGAATTTATTTGTTCATTGTGAATTTTTAATACATTAAATCAAATTACTTGAATGAAGTGAATTATGCTTTAATCAGAAATAATATTTGTCAACAACATATATCTTTATAGCGTAACTTATTCAATTAATTGTATAAGCTATACTTAGATTAAAGTGAAATGTATTTTTTCTATTTCTCGTGGTCAACTCTTCTATAATTAATTTGATTCAAATAAGGTAAAATAAAGCGATATTTATTCATCTAATAAAATAAAATATACTACAAATGTAAATAGTAATGTTTAAGCTGAGTGAATTTTTTTTAAATAATTGAGATATATTATACAATAAACATGCCACCCTTGATAAGGGCACGATATTCTAACTTAAATGGATTTCCTTTCACAATCTTATCTTGTTAAAATAAACTATATCGTTTCAAGGTATATTTAAATATACTTTCAATTTATTTATGTAAGCACAATACAAGATAATAATTAGGAGACGAAAAATCATTAAGTAAAAAACTTATTGGTTAAACCTTGATCATGTTGTCACGAGGCAATTATAAATGTAAAGTGAAGTGTCATGTGGTATACATAAGAGCAAACAGTCCCAACTTTAACTATGTGTTTATATTTATATTTATATATATGTAGCTTTGATTGAATTGGCAAAGTGAACTTAATATCACACACAAAATTTTGAATATATATCCTGATGCTTTATGAGAAAAGACTTACTTTTTACCTTTTTCTTTCTTCAATAAGTATATAATTTGTTTCTATCATCTTAAATGAGCATTTCTCCATCTCTCCAATTCGAGCAACTATCATCCCTATTTATATATTATCTAAACAAATCTTGATCCTTGTTGCCTCATGTTAGTGCAAGAGCAAATGGGGTAATCTTATTATACAAGGATGTATATAATATTATACGCGTACAATTCTACGGTACATTCTCCATATGCATCCCGCATGTTGATCAGATTTAACGTTAGACCTATGAAAATGGAACGTAGCATGCCCGGGTAGCAGAGTTTCCATGTAGGAGCGGCCATTGCTTCGTCATATTCTAATGCTATACGAGGAAAGAAAGCTAAAGAAAGGAAAGCAGCTTCGGAGTTTCCAATCGTTCGACCCCGACCCAATCTTCAAGAAGAGAGAGAGAGAGAGAGAGAGAGAGAGAGGGTTTAACCTTCTTCGGATAGGAGGGAGAATCCGGGGACAGCAAGAGAACAGCTAATAGCATCTCATCGTCACCCCCATAGGGAGACGAAAAAAGGGTTGTCTCCGATTTTCGTCATCTCTTTCGACATTGTTACTTTTCGAGATCTCTGAAAATCCCCTGACCTTCATGGGTACGCTTTTGTCCCTCTTCTTTGTAAGAAATTGATTTCTCTGTGTCTGTTTCTTGTTTCTTTTAGTGATTTCTCGGTGTGAATCTGTCTTTTGTAGTCCATCAATTCGTTTGCAAAAGCAGCTGTGGTGATCCTATTGGTTGGTTGGCTTTATTTGTTTACTGGGTTCTGAATTTTCTTTCTTGAACTTGTGGGTGCCCATAAAAGTTTGAAGCTTTCTTTCTATATGTTCAATGGATTCTGAATTTTCAGTCGATTCTGGGATTAATCTTCTTTGTGGATGACATAGGATGAGGCAGTAAATCCATAAGCATGGTTATCGAGGAATTAGGAGCTGTGTATCAATAATGAAGAGCCTCCGAGTGCTTTTTGGTTGAGATGGTGCTCAATGCGTATTTGAATAGTGGGCATAGCAGTGAGTTTTTGATGCATTGCAACTTTTGGTCAAGAAGTGAGAAAGAAGAAGAAATTTGAGGAATTGAGTGAGATCAAGGAGGAGGGGAGTGAGGGACGAAGCACAGAGACAGGATTGGAAAGCTTCGTGTATTCTCATTTGTGGATGATCTTGCCTACTGAGGATAGATTTACTCTTTGATTGGGACAATTATCTTTTGGCTGGACAATTGCAACAACTGTCTGAACGCATAGATTAATAGTAGTAAAGTTTTAATTTGCTTGTCAACTGCTTCCTTAAGTTCCTATATGACATATGACGGTAGATGACTTGCGGCTCGGATTTTTCTTGCTTGGTCTTCCTCAAGCTTCTTCTTGAGCTTTACTGGGCTTGCCTTCATTTTAACGTCCCATCTGATACTGCCATTTCTTCAACATGCATAAGCTCTTCGGTTCTTGGTTTGTGAGATTAATTCCAGTTCAGTGCCAAAATCCATCAGTGCTTGATCCAGCCTATTCACTGTTTTAATAAGACATACAGGTCTTTCCAGATTTGTGATATATTATGGCACAGTTGTGAGATTCCATAACGTAACTATAACATTGTTTACACTGTAAATGTCATTATAAGTTTGTAACAAGCCAAAAGTGATAGAAGACTGATGTTGAAGCTGCATAAAGTATGAGTTGGACATGTTTAGCGCTAGGAACAAATAAAGTCATTTGGGTGGGAGATCTCTGACTTAGCCAAAATTGTTAGGATTTAGGATTGATGAAGGTGTCTATAAGGCGACATCCTAAAATTTGTCAGCAATACAAAATCTTGGATTGTCATATGGAATCTACTAGTACATTGTGTGTCATTAAAATTAAAACAATAGCATGAATTTAAATTTTATGCCATTGTTATACTATATGTACCAGGAAAATCGACTTTTTTAATACCTAAATGTGAGGACATACTAAATGTCACGATATAAGTATGAAAATATTGGATCAATGGGACCCCTAAAGATTGTATTGAACCTATGATTTTTGTTTTTTAGCTTAGGATTTGGACCATGTAAAGATCATAGCAAATTAAGATCCGGGCATTTCTTAAGTTTCGAATCGTAGGATCCTACTTATGCAATTCCATCTTCTTCACCTGGAAAGATATGGCTTGGTTTTGCTTTGCATGCATTATGGCTAGTATTGAAATAGTCCTATTGATTGGTCATGTCATGTATGGCCTAAGTCGTACATACAATTGCTTCCATACATGATGTCATATTGTGGAGAGTTTGTTTTGGCTAGGATGGCAGGAATGGCGTAGGGTGCAATACTTTAATTGTCCTAGGAGAGTTTGGTCATTACTTCTGTAGAGGAACAGTCAGGAGGACTCCAGTACCATGAAGATGAATTATGTAGATCTCCAACTAATTTCTACTCTAGGCCTAAAAGATTTTATTATAGAGTTCTTTGGCTACAGATTGTGAGGAAAAATGGGGAAGGCCCTGATGCAATTTTTTATTGAAAAATGGCTTCTGGTGCACTAGCAGTGATGGGGAATGGTTGTGTGCTTAATGCTTGGCATGTACATGTGGTTTTTCTTTGCTTGTAGGGTGCACTACGTTAGTTGTCCCAGTAGATCTTGGTCATCATTTTTGTAGAGGAGTTGTTAGGAGGACTCCAGCATCATGAAGATGAATTTTGTGGATCTCGTACTAACTTCTACTCTAAGGCCTAACTTAGTCAAGATTACGATATAGAGTTCTTTGGCTACAGGTTATGAGGAAAAATGGGGAAGGCCTGATGCAATTGTTTATTGAAAAATGGCTTCTAGTGCACTAGCAGTGATTGGGAATGGTAGTGTGCTTGATGCATGGCATGTAATGACATGTGGCTTTGCTTTGCTTGTACTGGCATTGGCATGAAGACTGTGCACATTGCCTGATCTGGCTGGGTTAAGGAGCATTCATACACAATCAGGAACACAAAGTTCCTTTGAGCTATATGGAGATTCAATTCTGCCTAATAATCATCCTCCGATGTTGCCCTCTTGAACTTTCTATTCCAGACGCTATACCCTTCTTGTGGCTTGGCAGGACTAGAGGACCTATGGAAGGATCATGTGGGTGTTCACAATGTGTAGTAGAATAGTGGGTGATAGTTAGCTTTATATGTATTCTGATTGTAGATGATTGTTTGGATGATGTTGGAGCTGTTTTACTCAATGTGAAGGATGTTCGTATTTGAGAAGCTGTCCTTGATTCTTTAAAATAAAAAGATCAGCTTCTAGTTTAGAACAATCTGTCCTTTCTACTTTGGGTTAGTCTGTCAAAGTTTGGAGGAGGATCAAGTTCCACAGGAGCAGCTGGGAACAAGGAAGCAATTATTAAAGTTGATCCTAAGGGGGCAACTTAATGGATTTCTAACTGCTGGCAACTGACTAGCTAGCAAGATCAGAAGTATTCATTCTGGTCCTTCAGAAACTGAATTCAATTTGTGAAGTGCTTGGGCTCTCATTTGATATTTGAAAATAGCTTGTGATTTTTGAGGATTTAAAGCCAAAGAGGGGCTTCTAGTAAAGTTGTTTAAACCCTTGCAGGAAGAGTTGGTAGTTTGCAAGGCTTCAGTTGTTGTCAACATTCATACTTTACTCAAATGTCTTTCTTAGATGTAGAAAAGGAAAAAAAAAAAACATGAGAGAAAATGAGAAAATTGGGATTTTTTTGCTATGATTGGGTTCTTGCTTGTCTGTTTAAGTATTGGTAGGATTATTGAGCATTGTGCATACAATTGATTTCAGTGATGTTTTAGTCTTTTCATCTAATGCTTGAGGCATTGGTATTGCTTTTTAGACTTAATCTCAAGCATTGCATTTGAGTCATTTTGCATACCCATAAGGGGTTTGGGATGTATTTTGCGATTTCTGGGCAGGAAAGAGAATGGGTGGAGAGACAGAGTGTGGTCACTCGGTATTCTATTAGCTATATTTTATTTCTCTTAATTAATTTGTTTCTCTTTAGCAAGTCATTTTTATTCTGAAAAATTGTGAATTTGGGCCTATCATTTTCCCTCAAACAAGATAATTTACATTGTAAATAAACTTAGGAAAATTATAATTGAATAGAAAAACCTTTTGTCCGCGACCGACATGGATGTGTTGCATGACTCGGTTGGTTCATTGGACTGACTTGTAGTGCATTTTCCACCTGTGCTTAAGTCATGGTTCATTTTGTCTATAGATTACCATTTTTATGGGATATCTGTTTTTATTTTAGGTTCTTAGTAACTGTTAGAATTGTTTATATATATATATATATCTAGTGCTCTCTGTAACCTGGGATTGGATATTCATCCCTCAAGACATTTCACATGGTGGCATCCCACCTTTTTTTTTCATGCCATGAGCACTTACCAATTCTCATTTGCCAAATTCATAAAAAGCACACCCACGTCCAACCAATTCATCAGACCAGCATCACCCATTTTCCAATTTTTCCCCTTTATGATCCCATGAACCTTCAATTCTAGTCCATTAACATCTTGTGAAATTCACTGTGCCTGTTTGCTTTTCTATGCCACATCATGTCTTTGGGATTCATCATTGAGCTGTTTCTAGCATCCGGGAAGTCACAACTCATCTTTCACTGCATCAGGTCATGTCAAGTTGTTGCTGTAGTGACAGAGTTGCTTCTGCTGTGATGGAGTTGCTGCTGCTGTTTTGAGTGCATCGGCTTTAGCCTTGTTGCTGTGATGAGCCATTGTGCTGTTGCCTGGATTGTCAAGCCTGTGTCATTGCTGCTAGATTGGCCTGAGAATCGCCTTCAACAACGCTTTCATTGACTTGCTCTAGCACAGCTGTGGTCTGTCGTTGCAATTCAGAGCGTGCAGCTCTATCCTATCAAAGGTACATATGCTGGTCTACTATTTGGATGTTTTAGACTTTAGCTTCAATTAGGTGAAATCAGTGCCTTGAATGTCAATTTTGGTTTAAGCAAATAACTTAGATGCATGATTAGAGGCTTCAGAGTAGATCCATGCATATCACGGAATTGCTCTCAAGGTTGGATGTTGTGAATTGATGAAGATGCTGGAGCATTGCGTTTGCTTATTCATTTACACTTATTTTGTGGCAGAATTTTTGTTAAGTTAATACATCTGCACCTTTTTTCATTTCAACTAAAAAATCATTTGTTGCACAAGTAAAATTCCTCCTTTACCCACTGAGTGGTTGTTGGTACTGGTTTTCCTCCTTATTGTACAGTTTTGCTGGTTGAAAAGTCTATACTACTTATCTTTACCAAAAAAAAAATTCCTCCTTTACACGTTTAGATTTTTATACTTCATTATAATTTTTTATTAATGTCTGTCTTGGTGCACATTTAAGACATCTATGTTGCATATAAGTTTACATGCCTCATTTACATGTTATGAAAATCAAATATAAAAATCATGTCTTTCATGTTAGTTATTTTGAATTGCATTTTGTAAAAATTCATTCAGAATTGCATTTGCATTTAGGGTAAATTGCATTTTTAAATCATAACTTGATCTTCTCTAATGCACAGTACACTTTAGAAAAATTATTTTGCATGAGTAAATAAAGCATTCTTCTCTTACCAACATTACACATACAATATTTTATATTACATTACATTTTATTTTATTTCTATTTTTACCTCAATATAGGCAAGTAATTTATCTAGGATATATTCTTGCATAGCATGTTACATTTACATATTTTTTTTTCCCTTTGATGCTTTAGTCTACTTTAGGGTATATACATTAACATTTTTGAACTTCCCATTTACTGCTCAAGGAGATCCTGTCCCAGGGTGTAATAATGAGGTTATGTTCAATTGTTGCTCAAGGCAGCTTGGGTTGGTTTGTTTCTTTTTATCTTGTTTTATAATTGCCCAGGATGGTTTAGGTTGTGATTTTACTACATTTGTCATATGTCATTATTAATTGGTTGCTATGTTTTGTTGATTGCGTATTGCATTTAATTGCATGATTTTGTAGCTGCATATTGGGAAATAAAATGATTGTATGAAAAGTTTCCTTTAAAAGAGAAAAGGTACCAATTATTTGGCGGTAGTGTAATCGAGTATAACCAAGTCCTTGAATCCAATTCTCTGGTTTGCAGAGGTAGAGTGATCTCTTGCGTTTTACCTGGCTCCTGGTTATTCTAAGGTAATAATAAATTAATAAGAAAAACCAAGTTGCAATTGGTAGGACTTGAGAGAGTTTGTGCGAAGGATGAGCACCGCCTCACAAGAGGATTATTTGTGTCCATCTAGCAATCCGTTAGTTCTCATGGGGTTCACCTCAAGAGGGTTGTGACAATTATGAAAAGACTTCTTGAAAGTTAAGTGAGTAAGTGAGATTATTCTGAGTTTGCAGGTTTTTGTGGTTATGAGTTGATGCTGAGTATTGTGGTATGGGACAAAGGGTTCTTTTTTGCAGCATGTGTTTAATTCTGAGGGTAGTTTTGGATTGATCCCTACTCCTTATGCCTTTCGGTGGTACCATTTGTACATTCTACTCTAGTCGTTTATTAGTAGAGTGGACTGCTGTTTTGGATTCAGCTGATTGTATTCAGTGAGTCTTCTTGTTATTTTAGATGGTTTGTCTTCGTGTGTGGGAGATGTTTTGTTAATCAGGTACAGCAATAATGCTGATGCTTACCAGATAAATGCTTGTAATTTATCAAAAAGGGGTGTATAGCATTATATATGAGGCATTACAATAGAGCGGTTTCATGCTGATATTAAAACTAATTATTTGGTACTTGACATTGTTAATAGCTCTAATCAGAGAGAAAAAGTTTATTTCTTTCTCCTTTTATTTATTTGATATATATATTTTTAGAATATTAAACATGGCTATGAACATCCGAAGCCCATTTTATCTGCATCCTTAGGAATTTCCTTTTTAATGCTGTTGAAAACTATACTTGATTCTGAATACAGTTCTCATCTGCGTTTACCTAGGGCATGTAGATTTTGTTTGGGATATTCTTTTGAGGAACCTTGGCATCTAATTACTTGCCTGATTCATGGTTCACAGAAATTAAAATAGTAATTGAGACTTGCTCATCACTTCAGAATAATGTCAGTAGGTTATTCATTTTCATTTGGGTCATTTGGAGGATTCATTGATCTGGTCCTACATTCTTTCAATCATTAAATATTAAGCCAGGCATGTCATCTGCAATTGTACAGCCATAGTTATCATGAACCTTGTCAGTCCTGCTTGAGTGGGTTTTTCTGTTTTCCCTTCAGTGGTTCCTTCCATTTGTAATTGTTACTTTGAAGATAATTTTATTTAGTGGCAAGATTCCTTGTATTGTCATTGATGCTTTTATATGTATTGATTGACATTTTGCTGGTTATTTAAAGAAGGGGCCTAAAGCATTGTGATTTAAGTACTTTGACCGTTTATTGATATCATTAAATTGTTCTTTCGCAGGGATCCCTGACAAGATCGGATTTGTTATGTCAAATTCCGGACCACCAAGTACCAGAAATTTGGCATACTCTGGAAAGCATGTTTTCCTGCCTCCAAAAAGCCCATTTCCTGGCCTTTCTCCTTCATATGTTGATTATATTCCTAACCCTCCAATTGGATCTAGAGCAGTGCAAAGGCCTGGAGAGGGGTATAGCCACCACCAACGAACGTCATCTGAGAGTTTTCTCATGGAGGATCAACCCTCATGGCTTGATGATTTACTTGATGAGCCTGAAACTCCTGTACGTAGGGGAGGCCACAGACGCTCATCAAGTGACTCTATTGCATACATAGACGTAGCTAACTTTTCTGACCTAGACTATGCAGCTCATGATGAACGCAAGTACAGAAATGAGTTTTCAGTACCCTATTGGGGATCACAAGAAATGGATCGTCAAAGAGGTGGTCAACATACATATTTTGTTGCTGAGAAAAAAAATGCGAAGCAGAAGAATAGGGTGTGGGAGTCATCTCGCAATGTCGCAAGTCCCCCTGGTGGCCCACCTTTGGCTGGAGATGATGTTGCTACTCAAAATTCTGCGCCAATATGTGTATCCCAAGAAGTGGAGAAGGACTCCTCCATGGTAAATGGAAAGCAAGACCAAGTTGAATCTATAATTGATTTAAAGGCTTCCTCTGAAAGGAAAGATGCTTCTCGTGCCAAGCCATCTTCAACTGAGACAGATACTAAACGTGCAAAGCAGTATGTGCTGTGTCCCTTTCTCATGAATGTGTAGACATGATTAGAGATTTTATGTTGTGTGGGATATGCTACACTAGTTTTGTTTTATAAAGCCCAATTAAAAGTTTTGGGACAGACTAAGTGTTGGACTATTTGAGAGAGAATCAGAGGGTGTGTTGTTGTCAAAGGGTTCAAGTAATTATATGTTAATAAACTTGGTAACATCTTTATGCGAGAGTGTAGTGAACAAGGAATGACTTATCGATTGCTAAATATACTACAATTTTGCAGATGCATGCTATGGCCAGGTCATCATAGGCCATAGATATGACAATTACATAATAATTTTTATTCTCTTTGTCTGAGAAGTCTTTCATCCAGTGGTGTCAATGCTTGCTTTCATTTTTCTAGCTCAAATTTCTCTCATGTTATTAGTTGATAAATATGTTAGAAGTTCCATAACTTCAAGCATGCACCTCTTTTATTCTTTTCTGTTTTTGATAATTAGACATTTGCAATCTGTTCATAATTCATGTTTCATGCCCAAACTTAGAGCCATGAGATTAATCAAGACTAAGGATAACAATTGATGATAAAAGAAACTGGGGCCATTAGGATTTGATAGTGGCCCTGATATGTGTAACTTTTTTATAACATAATAAGACCTAGGAGAGAAAATGACTTGAGCTTGGTATGGACCCAAAAGGATCTGTATAATTTTGAGAATAGGTAGGGGGTTTTACTTAGTGATGTTTTATTTGGAATAATCTGTATTATTTGAGACTTGCTAGTGTAATATAATTGAGTTTTTGTTATGAACTTCACCCTGATAATTATGTAAATACTCAGAAGTTCCAAAGTCCATGCTGTGATTGGTAAATCTTGTTTAGACTGCCATATCAGCTGTATTTCGATTGGCATATACTAGGAAATCTAGGCAGTTCGATGTGGTAGTGTTTGAGGTTGAGTTTGTCTTCATATATTGCTGCAAATGTTACTCGATGTCTGACCAGGTTTCTCAAGATGCAAATGATAAGAAGGAATTGCTCAGATGTAGCAGAGAGAGTGGTAATGATTTTTTAGGTTACTCGAGTTGGGGTCTAACTGGCAACTTTCGTGACCACTGCAGGCAGTTTGCACAGCGTTCAAGGGTCCGGAAACTTCAGTACATAGCCGAGTTGGAAAGAAATGTACAAGCTTTGCAGGCAAGGATGACTGAAATGCTGATATACCTTATGATATTATGATTAAATTGTGCTGAAAAGTGCTCACATTCTATCTTTGATGAGTTTTATGTTTTAATTTTATGTGCTCCTGTATGCAGGTAGAAGGTTCTGAGGTTTCCGCAGAGATTGAATTTCTCAACCAGCAACACCTTATCTTGAACATGGAGAATAATACCCTAAAACAACGGTTGGAAAGTTTAGCTCAAGAGCGGTTGATAAAATACTGTAAGTTTCTCTTGTCAAAGAAGACTACAGCCTGAGCTTTTTGGTTGTCAAAACTTTTCTTTTTTGTGGTTTCTGTTCCTTCTGCTATTAGAAAGCTTTTACTTTGAAGTTGGAGGTGGCTTTTGATTTTTTATGACAACTTAAGTAAGCTTTTTACTTGCATCAGTGCTTTGTGTTTATGTTGATTGTTCCTCTTATCTATTTGCATGTAATTAGGAGTTTACCAGTCCCTGTTTGCAACATATTGTATGTGAGAGTCTGGACTAGGGATGCTGTGACAGCCTATAGCTTTATTTTGGAAATATCATAAATGGATCGCGAATAGTTGCCTATAGATAAGTATGTAAAAACTGTTCGGAGGATTGAATCACTTGGGTATGCAATTTGCACCATGTCATGGTGAATCGTCTCTTGTTTTATATGCTTGTTTTTTCTTTTTCTTGTTTTTTTTTTCCCATGATGGTCTGAAGTGAACATTCTATTTGGAATGTGCAGTTGAGCATGAGGTTCTAGAACGGGAAATAGGAAGATTGAGGACCATGTGCCAGCAACAGCAGAATCAGCAGCAGCAGCAACAACCATCTTCTGGGCATCAACGCAGCAGCAGCAGCGGCAGCAGCAAAAGCCTTGATGCCCAGTTTGCAAACCTCTCGTTGAAACCCAAGGATGCTACTTCCAGGTGTGACACTACGAGCGGACCTCTTCATACTTAGTTGCATGGTGCGAACAACACCTATGGGCAATGGTGCCATCTTTTGTTGGAGCCTCTGTCCCTTGTCTTTGCTCGTTTGCCTGTTTCACCTCTTCCTTTGTCATGACTGATATTTGGTGCGCCTGGTTATCACGGTCGATATTCCCGTTGCCGGCATGTGATATACCTGAGGTGGGTCTCGACCTTCTTGTATGTTGCTGCTCCCATCTTAGAATCTATTTCCCAAATGGTTTCTAGCCATAGTGTTGTCTTACCACCTAATACTTGAGGCATTGGTAAAGTTGTTTTTTATTTCTCTTTTTTTTTTCGCCTCTCCAGTTCTAGGCTGGGCTTTAGCTTGGAATGCTTTGCGAGAAGAAAGATTGCTATTTGGATGTATTAATTGTTATTATTTGCTCGGAACTGGTTCGGCTCTATTGTACAAAAACTGATGGTGCTCTATGAGCATGTCTTTGATGATTTCCTAGTGAATTTTGAGAGGAACCATTGGAACTTAGTATAAGTTCAAGATCATGACGCAGCCAATGAATGCTGCGAGGGGGCAAACAGTGTGTGCCCTAAACTCTTGCCACCATTGTCTCCATCGATCGTTATCAATCGATGAATGTGTGTTATAAACATTCCTGCTAGCTAACGTGCTACCATGTGTGGTAATTACTCCAATTTTCGTCTACGAAGCAGTCCTCAGAGCATCTCAACGTTTCAAAAGCTGCTTCTGAACGGAATCTTTCAGACATGACATTTTGGCGATAAGCAAAGTTGAACATAACTTGGTGTAGCAACTTTTGATAGTATGTCGAATATCCTTTCTTATTATTTCATCATAGCTAGTAAATTGTTTCAAGATAATAATAATAATAATAATAATAATTACCGTCGTTTTTTTTATGAGTGAGCTTTGGTCAAACTGCTTTCGATTTCAATACATCATGAACAATGCTTTGCCAAAAGCAATTGCTTGATGATATCAGTGACTAACATGATTCTGATTGAGGTAGTTGCTCTCAAACCACATTGCTTCTTGCCCACAATCACTTGTCATGTGAAGAGTGTGTTTAGTTCAATATTGGCTAAAAGTCTCTTGGAGAAATGTTGGACTTTTTGATAATTATTTTGATCAAGCTTTTAAGTGAAAACCAGCATTGGGAGAACCAAAAGCCAAAAGGGATTAGCATTGAGATTTTAGCATTTAGTCAAATACTAAAACTCATTTTTTTCTTCCAAACTACTTTCACCAATTCTTTAAATTTCTGATTATGTCCCTCATTTTTTTTATTAAAAAAAGGATCAAATCCTTTGCTAGACCACGAAGGGTTGGTTTTTTTTTTTTTTTTAATTATATATATTTGATTTTTAGCATATTATTATTTTCATTTTTAAACAATTAAAAATTAAAAATCTAATATTAATCACCCAAAGGGCTCTTCAAATATGTTTTCTACCAAACAATATTTCTCTCAAAATTGCTTCTAAAAGTGTAATTTATCAAATGGCCTTTGCATTTGCCCAGAGTCCTTCAGACTAGTCTACTTTGCATTTCCTCAATGGCTTTCAAAATGCTTAATCAAACGCACTCGAAGTCTGACATTAGGAATGCTTTATTCGATCTATTTCTGAATTGCTGATGATACATACCGAATTCAGACATCCGTTTCAAAAGCAATTCCTATTTTATGTGGATGAACCAAATCCTGAATTTAATGAGAAAAATCAAAGCAAAGAAAGTGAAAGTAGAAGTAAAAGGGTATTGACTTCCCAACGCAGACCCCCAGCATACTTGGCATCTACCTGCAGTAGAAGAGGTAGGATTGAAAGCCGCATCAATGCTGACTACAGCTGTTCCAACATACAATTTTTATACAGGGCAATCCGTCACAGAAAGATCCTTCACTCAAAACTCCTCTCCGGCGTGCAAGGCCTACTATATGCACTGCAATTGCTGCTCCACTACACTGTTGCGTATTTCCTATAGGGCTTGTATGGTTGTAGCTTATCAGACATCTGTCTATTTATAAAAAATTGCTCTGGAGCGACACATTCTTATATAGTGGAGTGGAGTTAATATAAAACAGGACAGAAGGGTCATCTGAATGCCAGAACTATACCGGTTAAAACAGTATAAGGGAAGAAAAAGCACATATTGTACTTCCTAGCCTCCATGAGGAACGGGAGGACTTGCTCTTAAGGCTAAAGGACTAGCAGAAATAAGGTACAAGTATTTTGACTGAACACCCACACGCACACACAAGCAAATGGGCGTGCACACGCTGACTTTATGTATAAGAATGGATTCATCAAGACCATCACCACCAAAATCAAGAGTTTTTCAACATTAGGGTAGAATTACAGTGCTACATTGACATATAATTAACATCACTTCCAAGGAGCTTATTAAATCGTCTAACATCCTCATACATGCCGGCATTGATACCCAGAAATGTGATGGTTGGCAATGACGTACAAAACAGTTGGCCAGCATTGATGTCCCGGAAATGAAAAGTGGTATCTTGTCAGAAAGAACATGCCAATCTATACAACAAAGCCGAAGTTTGAGGTGATATGACATGAACCCTGGAGCCACGACCTGCAACACCATTGAAGGAGAAAACAAGATAAATATTCTCATTCATGTTCCATCGTCAACTAAATAAATAGGCAGTTGTCACAACTAGGTGAGCACATTCACTCGGCAAGAAATGTATTGAATTTGAGTCTGCATGAGAACTGAGATTAGTATTTTGATTTCAGAAATTTACAATGGAGTATTATGGCCTTTGGTACTCATAAGTATTTGAGAGAAAAAGGTGGACATACCAGATTAGGCATAAATATGCATATTAGAAATGCAAGAGCTTGTAATTTGATTTCATGTCTGCCGGCGCCTTTTGGCATTGTCCTCATTGAAGAATTCCCAATTTCTATGGTCAAGGGAACTAAAGTCATCAAGGTCCGCAATGGCAAGCAAGTACTGAGTAAGCTTCAAAAGTTCTTGATCACTATCTCTGCTTGAATGAGCCTTTCTGAATGGTCTGATAGTCAACCCGTTTTGAGGGTTCATAACAAAATTTCTTCGCAGGTCATCAAACATTATGGTGTTCTTTGCACTGTAATACTGACAAGTCAAGAGACTGTTGTAAGGACTCTTTGCAAGAATGTAATAGTTCTGTATCTACTGACTTTTGAGATGATGTCTTACGTTTCTTATATGTAAGATCCAAAATAGAGGCATGCGAAAAGTCGGTAACAATTATGTTATTCGAAAGAAAGAAAACTTCTATAAATGTGAAAGTACAACACAACATAATGCCATAATACAAGATCATGGGAGAGGCATACTTTTCTTGAGTGCATAATGCCAAATGCTACCTGATTCATGGACAGATGCATGTGCCATGAAAAAGCACCTATATGAGACATGGCAGAGAGGTCATCGCCCTAATTTTCTAGTCTTAAGAATTAGGTTTATCGCAAGGATACTGCCACATTGTGCCCATGGCATGACAGTCTCAACCATGAAGAAAACCAATTGATTCCCAGGAGTATGACAAAGTGCAGCACTTGCATTCTAGAATCATTTGCATGTTAAGTTTAGAGTGAAAGAATCTAAGTTTAGAGTGAAAGAATCTCAAACAGATTGGTTTAAGCCACAAAATTGTTTTAGGCTATTATCAACAAATGTGTACATAGAAAATTTGCAGAACAATTTCTATTGCACAAGTTATTCTCAAGATAGCACATTTATGTTAGATACACACACGTGTGCCTGTATGTGTACATCCATATCTGGTAAAAACCAAAAACTCCTGCCTTAGGAGATGTATGAAGCAGTTTCATTGGGTTACCAGACTACATGAAGAACATCTGTCAATATAACATAAAAAAGCTATACCTCTGGGAGTTGAGCCCATATTAGGCCAAGTGGCTTGCAATCAAAGATTCCATGTGAATCTGATTGTACTGTGATCATTGCCATGCGGTCTAAAAGTGCCGTAATTTTGTAATTAGGATTGTCGAGTACCCCTAGCTGTCCCATCTTCAGCTCAACCCACTTCATGCTACAGAAAGAAAATAGACATATCAGAAATAGGGTATCCAACTGTTAGTTTCCTACTATAATTTTGCTATTCCATCTCATGATATTTCTGAAACAAATTTCTCATAGCACCTTTGGAGAAAACGCATTTTAGTTGCATAAGCTTAAAGATAAGAAAAAAATGACAAAGGAACCCCCAGGAGGTGGAGCTTGGACAAATAACACATCCTACACCTCTATGATGAACCCATCCCCACACAAGGTGCTTAACTATCTATTCAATTTTTTAGTATTTAAAGAAAGTGCGGTCCAGTTGCCTCAGAAAATGCGGTCCAGTTGCCTCAGAAAATGCTTGTAATGAGTGCAATTGGTTACAAATTAAGTCTATATGCAACAGAACACAATAAGTAGAGCTACAGAACCTTTGCTAGGGAGTGAGAGGTATAATTTTGATTTTCAGAAGAGGAGGTAGAGATGCAATTTAACCAAAGCAGAAGAGGTTCGCACAATTTACTCTAGATAATAAACCGGCAACACAAAAATAATCTTAAGACATGGAAAGGAAATTCAAAACAGAAAAGTCTTTCATACTTTTACCATGAAACAAAGATCAAATAAAGAAACAAGATTATCCATACCTAGTTGCAGACCATATAATGATATCATACTCTGCATAAGCAGCTGTAAGAAACTCATGAAGATCTGCATGTATGGGTTTACAGTTAGCTAGATAGCAAATATCACAGTTTGTAAATGTATAAGATGCGGACTACTCACAGGGTCTCATCAATTGAAGAGGATTTTCTGCTGTGGACCGATGATCAAAAAGAGTATAATCAATATCCAAAACAAGCAGTTTCTTTCCTTGACGACAAGGGTTTCGAAGTTCAATCTGCATTATATGACAAATCAATTAATCAGCGCATCAGCAATGTGACGCAAAAATCTCCTCTTTTGAGAGCAATTTGAATATCCATGTCACACTTTTGGTAACAATAAGCTGCATTGCCATTGAGTTTCAACCCAAAAATCCAAAGTATAATCAATATCCAAAACAAGCAGTTTCTTTCCTTGACGACAAGGGTTTCGAAGTTCAATCTGCATTATATGACAAATCAATAAATCAGCGCATCAGCAACGCAAAAATCTCCTCTTTTGAGAGCAATTTGAATATCCATGTCACACTTTTGGTAACAATAAGCTGCATTGCCATTGAGTTTCAACCCAAAAATCCAAAGTACTACAGTAAGGTTATAATTCTATAGGTGAGTTATCCTCACTCCTTTCAAAATGGAGATCAGAAGCATCATACATCAGTCTTCACATACAGAAGCTCATCTTTATAACACTGGCTATGGATTTAACACATTAAACTCATCACGCATTTGTTGTATTAGTGCTCATCAGAATTTAAATGATGACTTTCAATTAACCAACATTGTTTCCTCTCAGAAAACAATTTAGACAAAAATGATCCAATGCTTATCCTATTAGTGTCTCGAAAACCATGTCTCCTCAAGGAAACTGTCTTTCCTTCCATCTGGATAGATAAACAAACTTATTCACCAGCTAAGGAGTAAGGAGAAATAACTTAAACCACTTCTTTGAAACTGAAACGTTCATGCCTCCAACAAAAAAGGATATGCATCAAACAGATTCTTTCCAAGATAAAGATATCTCCACTCCTTCATATGCCTAAGGACAAGTGACACTCACTTGCAACAGACAGGTCCTCTCAGATAGTTCACGTATAATGTTTAAAAGAGGGAAAACTGACCTTGTACTGGTCTACCCGTCTTTTGAGCTTTCGCTTATTGACTTCTTTATCTTTGATGTCAACAACGTCATCTTGTCCAAGCTCAAAATCATCGATTATTTCAGGAGAGTCCACTTCATCCACGATGAGATCATCTTCAACAGTCCTGCAAACCAGAAAGCAATAGCCATCCAGCAGAGAGTCAAATAAAATAAAAATTAAATTTGCTACATAAAGGCCTGTCTATGCACTGTGAAACACATGTTTCATTTTTATTTTTTCCTATAATCTAATGAAACAATGTGATATTTGAACTAACATTCCAAATATTCATCATTGATGTTGTAGCTTAGGAGACTAGCAAATTTCTACATAAAGGCTGGTCTTTGCTACATGATGCTTGCCCATGTACTGTGACAAGACAACACATTCTTTTTTCTAGAATCTGACAGAAACAGTATGCTAATGAGCTAAAACTCTAAATGTTAATCAAACATGATCTTAGCTTATTATGGGACCAACCCGACAATGTGATATATAGCAGAAGAAAGTTGGTACTAAACAAGGCAGGCCAAACATAGGGGCACATTAGGCAGTATAAATTGTGTCCATTGCTGAAGACAAAAAAAGAGAGACTCTTCCCCAATTTAAGTTTTAGCGTTCGCCACTACTTCAGCTTTTATTCAACTTATCATTACTTCATGGACAAAGCAATCTAACTCCTTGAGGCAAAAAAATGGAAACCACCCTTCTGAAGCAGACAATTCATCTGACAGACACCACCATACCGATCCTGACCCAAAAAGATTTTTTAAACTTGGAACAAAAGAAAAAACGAGGAAAGCCAAGAACCCATCACTTCATATGGCACCAAGATTCCAAATCCAAGAAATTTCAGACAACAAGCAGATATCCAGAGAACAACAATAAAAGTCTAAAGCTTCAGAGAGAGAGAGAGAGAGAGAGAGAGAGAGAGAAGGAGAATCGCGACCCAATCATGGTCATTTTGAGAGAGGACTTGAGAGGGATCTGAGAGAGCAGGAGGGTATCATCGGCGAGCTTCGAGCCGACTTTAGGGTAGAGGAGCTTCTGGCGCTTGGGCAACACGTTGGTGAGCTCGCATATCCTCAGCTTCAGCTCGCCCACCGTGTCGTCGCCGCAAACTCGGACCGTGTACTCCTTGCCGCTCCACTTCACCGTCAGCGTCAGCTCCTCCTCCGTCACCGGCGACGCCGCGGAAGCTACTGAAGAAGAAGAAGAAGAAGACGCCATTCTCGCTCTCTCTCTGTGTCTCCTCGGAGGAAGACGATCGGGGCATCCGTGGAGATGTCAAGACAGATTCGGGTCGGACGCACGCGTGAGAAACCCGCAAGAGACGACCCGCCCGATAAACCGATCCAACCCAACCCAACCCGATATTGGTTAAGGAAAGTTAATAATTCATATCCGGCTCAGTTCATATTTAAAATAACCCGAACCCGAAGAATCTAAATAATCTAACTATCCGAACCCGACCCAACTCGATATCAAAGAAAGAAGAATTTTGAATGGGCTCGAACTGATGTGAATCCGAAATTTATTCTGAAATTTTACAAAATTAAATGAGATGTATGAATATATGGCCTATAATTGAATTTAATTTGACCTAACTCTTCCATTTGCCACTAAAAATGATGTCGAGGTGCAAAATAAACCTATGCGATACAATTCAATTCCATCCTGATCTGCACTTGAAAGGTGATCAATCGGAATTAATTCTATAGATACATAACACTAAATCGAAATTACTCATACCAAAAGTAATGTGACCTGTACATTTTCCACTTCCATACCCAAATCCAAACTCAATTAGGTATTCCAAAATTCATATGTATAACTTGCCACATCAGATTTTGTTGGGATTTCAATTTATGATAAATCAATAAAAAAAAATTGCTGTATTAAGTTTTCTTCTAAGTGGTGAGAAATTCTTGTATAAGCCCATTTCCATATGCCATGTGCAATGAGATGCTACGAGTGCACCACATGAAATTGACATGATATCAATGATCATAATAGATTTGATTCATTGAATTCGAGTCTTTTATAAGTTTACTTCTATTGGGCAATTAACACCCTCAAAATGCATACTTTCCGGAAGTTTTGATATCATTTTGTATACTTAAGAACTTTGAAGCTTTCGATAGATTCATCCTTCAAATTTATCGGATGAATTTGAATTTGTCCCTCTCGCACTCGAGAGAGTAGGGATAGTCGTGATAGTGGAGAGGTGGTTTTGCCATTGAGGTCTTGTCACGCTGGCGAGTAGGGGGTAGCGTGGAATGAGGTCTCATGCACGATACAGATGCAACAGAAGAGAAGGGCCAAAAAAAAAAAAGAGAGATGAGAAAATTTGATGAACATTTACGAAGGTGATTGGCCCGTAGTAAACATAACTTATCTTTTACGAAATAACTAGTTTCAATCGCGATTTGTTATATAATCATGACATATCTCATATGGAGAGACTTATTGACTATTAATATTTTAAATGAAATTATGTCGATGGACTCGTTAATCTCGGACTTTTGGATCATGAGTAGTGCAAAATAATTATGTCTCGAACTGAACAATTTATATTGCGTCAAGTGAAATTGCAAGTCGGGACAAAGGAAATCGATATGAATTTGAGAAGAGGAGGGCTCAAAAAGAGGACTGATTGTACGGCCTCATAAGCAGGAACCAAGAGCACCAGCCAGCTTCAGAAACTCATGAATGAATGAAGGCTCATGTGGAAGGAGCACCTGATCAGCTAACGAGATTCTTGTTGTACCACTGAGCTCTACATCATCAGTAGATACGCAAGTTTCAGGACTCAACCTCTCACAAAGAGAGAGAGGGAGAGAGGTGTTAAGCTAGGGTTTGCGGGTGAAAAGCATATTTCAGTCTTGGATTATTCTCGCATGTATTGCAACCGGAAGATCCATGAACACCCGTCGCATCTCCTTGCAGTCGAGTTCACCCCACCACCCGTCTGAATCCTGACCTCTCTCCCTTTCTGTGATGACAGAATCGAATTCAATGAAGACACTGTTAAGCCTGTCCTCTACCCTCTTAACGACCCATCAAGAAAAGAGATTTCGCATGGAGCCTCCTGCAACTGATCTTTAAGCCCATCGCCATCTCCTCCGAGCTTTCACGACCTCGTTTTCGGATCACGTTCCCCTCTGCCCCGCTGGCTGGACTCGGCGATGAACTCGAACTCAGACATGTTCGAACGTTCGGCAGATGGAACATGTGTGGAGTGCGCGTGCAGAGTCGGTCCACACCCATGCTTTTCGCCATACCCGCCGACGCATAAAGCTTAGTCAAACCGAAACGGAAGACCACGAGGCAAGAGGTCAAATCATTCTAAAGCGTCGAACTATATTGTAAGTCCTGTGATTTAGAAACCGACCTGGTTTTTGTTTTTAGTTTTATTTTTTTACAAGAGGGAGTTCATGACTTAGAACTACTATTTCTAGCGGTCGGTGTGACATTGAATTCCGAGTACATGATCGAGAGAGCACGACAAATTGCATTCCCATTGAACGGATTTCCTCGATTTGACCATCACATTGTTACATGCTAAGACCCCATTACTAGTCTTAAATCAAAAATAGAGTGCGACAAGTTTTAATTTTTAAGAAAAGGGAATGAGCGCACTTTATGGTTATTTTGAGAATTGTTGAAACCGACCATATGGGGTTCAATTTGTTAGTCTATGTTATTATGTTTGATCATTTACATTTGTGTGAATTGCCCGTAATTTTATGATTTTTTTTATAGGAGCGAAAGAGAGAAATGTAGAATTTCTATATATTTTGTTGTTGAATAATGAAGAGTACATAAATATAAATAGGCTTTATTCGTTGATTATCTAAGGCAACATGTCAATTAAGGATGTGCACAATCAAATGAAGTTATATGCAGAATTTTTTGAGGTATGAAAAATCAAGAAGAATATTTTAATTATCTCTAATAGAGGATAATATCTTAGAGCTTTCTCTAAGATGGTGCATAGAAAATGGGTGCGGTCATACAATCACTAATGCATTGGATCTCATTAGAACTCCGAAGATGGTGCATAAAAAATGTCAACTTGAGCATGAGCAGATCGCCAAAGTGGTTTGATGTGGTCAAGAGCGGGTTGATTGACATTAACATGGCTGCTTGTGACTATCGTGCAAGCTACATGGCAGGACACCATCGATAATGGTTACTCTAAAGGCAAAGAGTCTATTAGTGTTTGTTTATGGACAGAAACACTCGATGTGGTCGGTGTTATTATGAAAAAAGGCTCGATGGGCACTTCCTCAAATAATAAGGCTTGGCAGATTACGCGACAATGAACAAGCCGACATTGGTTGGCCATCGAAGATTGAGCAATGTTAAGATGATGTTGAGAGAGGGATATTAGTAGTAATTGAAAAAGAAGATGACATGAAATATGAGAATTGCACCACGTCCAAGTGCATCTCAACATTGACTAGCATTAATGCCAAAATAAGAAATATGTGGGAGTGAGAAATGTGGTATTTTTATATATTTCGTTGTGAATAACAATACTAAATGACTATTTAAGGTAAACTATCGATTAAGGATACGGAAGAGAGATATATGCACGAATTCTGAGAAATAGATTAGTAAATTTGCCCTTTAATCTAGAGCACATGCAGACAAATTGGTCAAACCTCCTGCGTCAACCATTGACCGTGCCAATATATTCACTCCTCGTGATACTTAATTTAATTATCTTCTCCACGATTACACGTGCTAATTTACGTTTTAGATATATATATTTCTCATTCACATTTAAAGAGATAATATATAAAAAAATAGATAAATTCGTCTTTCCTCCATGAATTCTTCGTTTGTTTTCTGTTTTTGTTGGTGCCACGTTCCGCATTTTGTAGTCACACCGACCAAAATTGTCCTTTTTTAATTCATATGTGATTAGCTTTATACGGCACCTGACGAGATATGAGAATATTGCTGATGTCTATTATTACGTAAACGAGCCTAGGTAATATGTAGTCATTGCCACGCTAATAATAGACAAAGTGTTAAGACACTAAAAATCTGACTTGGTCATCGATGTGCATGTGCTTGGCTCGAGAATGAGAAATATGTGAGATATGACTAGGGATAAAAGGCAGTCGGGAGAATTGCCAAAAAGTCTAAACCTATTGCGGTTGTCTTACTCCGCCCTAAACCTTTTTTTTTTGACCGATTTAGTCCTAAACCTTTTGCGATGTGCAGTTGAGTCCATCCGGCCAAATTTGGCCGGCCGGAGCTGACGTGGACGCCGGCCGGCGCCGGCGACAATATTTTAATTATTTTTATTTTTTTTATTATTTTTCAAAATTTTTATTGTTTTTTAAAATTTTCTTTTCTTTTTCTTTTTTTTTTTTTCCCCCCCCCCCCGCCGGCCAGGCCGACGAGGCCGCCGCCACCGCGCGAGGGCCGTGAAGCCCTCGCCGGCGACCTCGCCTGCACTCAGGGGCCGCCGGCGAGGGTCGCGCCCGGCCGCCACCCGGCCGCGGCGAGGCGGCTTCGCCCGATCCGGGCGGCCGGGCCGCGACCCTCGCCGGGCGGCCCCCAGTGTCAGGCGAGGTCGCCGGCGAGGGCTTCGTGGCCCTCGCGCAGTGGCCGGCGCCTCGCCGGCGCCGGGCCGCCACCGCCACGGCGGGGAGGGGAGGGGAAAAAATAGAAAAGAAAAAAAAACAGAAAATTAAAAAAACAATAAAAAAATTCGAAAAATAATAAAAAAATCAAAAATAATAAAAAATTATTAAATTATAGTCGCCGGCGCCGGCCGGCGTCACGCCAGCTCCGGCCGGCTAAATTTGGCCGGATGGACTCAACTGGCACAATCGCAAAAGGTTTAGGACTAAATCGGTCAAAAAAAAGGTTTAGGACTGAATTGGCACAACTGCAATAGGTTTAGGACTTTTTTGGCAATTCTCCCAAAGGCAGTCATGTGCATATCCTGTGAGCATCATCTTGTACAGGGGTTAGCATGTAGCAATCAATGATAATATCCTTTAATACCACATGTTCAGTTGTTGAAATATGATAACGGACGATTGGTGGCGGTTTGAATGGGCTCTGATGACTAGTTTTCTTTAGAAGTATTTTAAATACTATTCAAAACTTAAAACCATCAAAAAGTTTAATATCGAAGGCATACACTACGGAGAAGAATGGTTGCTATTCTAGGACCCAGTCGTGGAATAACCATCGGTAGCTACGTGGGCATGTGAAGCTTGCGGAAGAAATGGAGTATGGATGGGATCAATGGGAATTACACCAAGAAACATAACCATTGAGAATTGTCAAAGAGTGGTTAAGAACTTAAGAGACAAATCAAACAAAATACTATTTTTCAATTAACTATACCTTTCTACTATGCTTTAGATTTTTCTAGCTTGTGGCTCTTGAATTCACATTGTTGATTAGATTTTGGCAAGTGTTTTTATTCAATACCTTTTCATCGATTAAATTTCAGCGTTGTACTTTTATAACTTTAAGCCATGTCATCGATTAAGTTCCAGTACTATTTGATGCCGATCTAGTAACATTTGGGCCTTGTCATCGATTTGAGATTGTCCAGTGTTGTTTGGATTGAAAAGTTTGATTTCTTCTTGCATGAGATATCCTTTGTTTGGAGTTGGGTTAGAATCCTGATCCTTTTTAATAAAAGTCGAAGAATAACTTTTACCAAAAGATATTTCATCGCAAGAAAATTCCGGTCAAACACGAAGAAACATGCCCATAACTTGAATTATAAAATTCGTTATTGAGATAAGGCAAAAGCATATTATTCTACATGGAACGATGGTCAAATAAATGGGAATTCAACATTCAAAACGTGTCAACCAATGCACAGGCACCTTCTCAGCAAATGCAACATGATAATAAATTGAATGATTGAAAATATTGATTGTTCAAGCTAGCTCAACCTACATATATAAATCTCCCACTTCGGTCATCCTCAGCTATTCCACTCTAGCTCTTCAATCATCAACGATACAAACCATTCAGAAAATGCTTCCAGAAATCATGAGTCCCTTTGAGACCCGTCAACTCAATGACGATGTTGTTGAGAATGCTGCGGTTTTTGCACCGAGGAGTTCGAGCTTCAGTGATCTTTTGCTGACGGAGAGTTGGAGCGATCTACCTCTGAAAGTGGACGACTCGGAGGACATGTTGGTGTACAGCGCTTTGTGCGACGCGCTCAGCTCCGGTTGGATGATGCCTTCGGCTTCGAATCAAGAAGTTGATTTTGAAGCGACGACAGTTGATGGTGATGGCATTGGTCCGGAGGTGGTGCAGAAGAGACCGGAGATGGTGAAGCGTGAGACGAAAGCACTGGTCAAGACGACACATTACAGAGGAGTGAGGATGCGACCATGGGGGAAATACGCAGCGGAGATAAGAGACCGCAAGAAGAACGGGGCGAGGATTTGGCTGGGGACATACGAGACACCTGAGGACGCGGCGTTGGCCTATGACCAGGCCGCTTTCAAGATGAGAGGGTCCAAGGCCAAGCTCAACTTTCCTCACCTCATTGGCTCGGCCGAGTACGTACCGGTGAGGGTCAGCCCCAAGCGTCGGTCCGGCGAGCCTAGCTCGCTGTCCAGCAATGACTGGTCGACCGGGACGAAGAGAACAAAGAGAGAGGTCGATTCAGATGCTGAGGTCGAGTTTGGAGCTTCAATCCTTTTTCATAATTTGGATATGGGCTTGTTAGGTGCGGATGAATAATTTTTATTTTGATTGTATTCACTGTCAAGACATTGTCTTCGTAGATGTGAACGAGATTTCCTTAAATTTTAAACGAAAGAAAAAACGAGGAAAGCCAAGAACCCTCACCTCATATGGCACCAAGAATCCAAATCCAAGAAATTTCAGACAACAAGAATCCAAAACACACAGAGAATAACATGAAAAGTCTAAAGCTTTAGAGAGAGAGAGGTGGAGAAGAAGATATGGCAGGCCCTACTGCCATATCTTCAAACTCAACGCGTATTTTGTTTTTTTTTTGTTTTTTGGGTGTTTCCCCATTTTCATTGTTGCACTTTTAAAAAAAAAGTAATATCTCCCCTTTTCCTCTTCATCCACATCTTCCTTTATTCCCAACGCAGAGGCAAATATTCTCCTGTGTTTTCCTTTTTTAAAGAAAAATGCATAAACAACTGGACAGGAGAAAGCTGGAGGAGTAGAGAGGGGAGATTTCGATATGAGGGGTGAGAAATTCTTGTGGGTGGAATTATAATCATTACATTTTATGAGTATACGACATGTAAGATTCATGCGATATCAACGATTATAATAGATCTGATTTATTGGATTCGGGTCGTTTATAAGTTTACTTTTATTGAGTGATTAACATCAAAATGAATATTTTACGGAAGTTTTAATATCATTCGTATTTTACATATGAACTTTGAAAATTTTGATGGATTCATCCTTCAAATTTATCAAATGAATTTATTGATTAACCATTCGTGCAAGTTGTCTAACTACGACATATCTTATGTGAAGAGATTTCTTGACTGCTAGCATCTTAAATGAAATCGTGATTACAAGTTCGCCAACCTCCGATTTTCAGGTCGCGAGTAAAGCGGAATAGTTACGACTCGAATCAAACACTTTTATATCACGTTGAGTGAAATTGTAGGATGGGACAAGGAAAATCGATATGAATTCGAGATGATAGAGGGCTCAAAAGACGATTGATTTTACCGCTTCATAAACAGGAAAGAAGAACACCAGATAGCTTCGGAACTCATGGATGAATGAAGGCACATGTGGAAGGAGCATCTGATCAGCTCTACATCATCAGTAGATACAATAGTCTCAAAGCAAAACTCAGTCACTCAAGCTCCCACATCAGCCTCCTCCTCTTCTTACACCATTTCAAAACTCAACCACATATATATAGAGAGAGATGTTAAGTTAGGGTTTGCAGGTGAAGCATATTTCAGTCTTGGATTAGTCTTGCATGTATTGTTATCAGAAGATCCATAAAAACTCGTCGCATCTCAATGAAGTCGCGATTACTCTGCTACCATCTAAACCCTAGCCTCTCTCCCTTCCTGGGATTACTGAATCAAATTCATGAAGACGTTGTTAAGCCTGTGCCTGTCCTCTCTCCCCTTGAACGACCTTCAAAGAAAGGAGATTACTCATGGAGCCTGCAACTGATCTTTAAGCCCAAGGCCACCTCATCCAAGCTTAACAACCTCGTTTCGGGACCACGTTCCCCTTCAACCTGCCGACTGGGATAGGCGATGAACTCGAATTCAGACGTGATCGAACGTTCAGCAGATGGAAAATGTGTGGAGTGCGCGTGCAGGGAGTCAGTCCACACCCATGACTTTTCGGCGTTTTCGCCATACCCGTCGATGCATAAAGCTTAGTCAAACCAGAACAGGAAGACCACGAGGCAAAAAGTCAAATAATTCCGAAGCATCGAACCATATTATAAGTCCCGTGATTCAGAAATCGATTCGTACTTTATGTTTTTTTATCTTTTTCAGCAAGAGGGAGTTCATGACTTAGAAATTAGAACTACTATTTCTGGCGTTCGGTGTGACAAATTGAATTTTTAGTACATGATTGAGAGAGCGAGGAATTGCATTCCCACTGAACGGATTTCCTCAATTTGACCATGACCTTGCTACATGCTAAGACCCAGTTACTTGTCCTAAATCCAAAATAGAGTACGTAAATTTTTAATTTTTAAGAAAAGGAAATGAGCACACGATATGGTTATTTTGAGAATTGTTGAAACCGACCGTATGGGGTTTAATTAGTTAGTCCATGTTATTATGTTTTAGTCATTTATTTCCCGAGAATCTCCTGTAATTTTACATACTTTTTTAGAGATACAAGATATGCGGAATTTCTGTATATTTCTCTATCAAACAAAGAAGACTACATAAATATAAATAGACTCTATCGGTTGATTATTTAAGATAACATTTTATCAATTAAGGAAATGCATAATCAAAGAGAGCTATATGTGCAATTTTGATAGATATGGTAAATAAAGAGAAGCAATATAGAAAAATATCATAAAGAAATATCTCTAACATGGTGTATAGAGAATGTCAACTTGATTTTGGATAAAGGATCCAAAAATTGCATATGTGAATCGCCAAAGCAGTTCGATGTGGTGAAGAGCAAATCGCTTGATGCTAACACGACTGCTTGTGTGTTGTTGTGACTACAGTGCAAGCTCCACGATAGGACGTCATCAATCTAGCTTTGCCTAAATGTGGCGAGTCTATTAGTGTTTGTTTGTGGACAAAAACACGATTAGTGCGGTTGGTGTTATTACTAAACAAGTTTGATGGACGCGACATCAGAACAAGTCAAAGTCGGCTATCAAAGAGTGAGCAATGTTAAAGATTGACTCTGTGAGAGGGATATTAGTAGTTATTGAAAAAGAAGATGACATGAAATATGAGAATTGCACCACACTCAAATGCATCTGAGGATCGACTAGCGTTGATATCAAAAATAAGAAATATTCAAAAGTAAAAATGTGGTATTTGTATATTTTGATGTGAGCAATGAAGAGTACATAAATCAGCTTATTAAATGATTATTTCCGATAACATATCAATAAAGGATATGCATAATCAAATAAAATATATGTACAAATTCTAATAAATAAGAAAAATCTAGAAAAAAAAATTCTAATTATCTCTAAAAAAAAATTATCCGAAAAAACTGTCTCTAACATTGATGATTTTACTCCCTCAAAGTGAAAAAGCAAACCCATCTCCATTATCCACATTAGCCCTTTGATTCAGAGCACGCGCCGACAAATTGGTCAATCTCCAACCCCACCCATTGACCGTGCCAATGTATTCAATGAATACATGTGCTAATTTACATCTTAGATATATTCCTCATTCGCAATTAAAATAACTATATACAAAAAAAATTGCTATATTCGTCACTCCTCCATGAATTCTTTATTCGTTTTCTCTTTCGTTGGTGCCACGTTCCACATTTTGTATCCCCACCGACCAAAACTGTCCTTTTTTTTAATTCATACTCAATTGGATTTATATGGCACTATCAAGATATGAGCATCTTGCTTATGTATATTATTACGTACACGAGCCTAGATATTATATAGTCATTGCCACTACAATAATAAACAAAAGGAACGTGGCCATCACTTGAATTTATGTAAAAATCCGTATCGAGATAAGGCAAAGGCGCCTTATTCTATATGGACCGTTGATTAAATAAATGGTATATGACACTTAAAACATGTGCCTAGAATGTCACCACCAATGCACAGGGACTTTCTCAGCAAGGCAACATGGGAGCTAATAATGTAAATAATAAAATAATTGAATGATTGAAGATAATGATTGCTCAAGCTGGCTCTACCTATATATATAAATCTCCCACTATGGTCATCTTCTCAACCATTCCACTCTAGCGCTTCTATCATCAGCGATATAAACCATACCCAAGTCAATAGCTGCTTGATCGCCTGTAGAAAATGCTTCCAGAAATCATGAGTCTCTTTGAGACCCATCAATGCCATCTTTTGAAATCTATTTGTGATCATTTTCTTCAAGATGATGATGTTGCAGTTGAGAATGCTACGGTATTTGCGCCGAGGAGTTCCAGCTTCAGCGATCTTTTGCTGATGGAAAGTTGGAGTGAACTTCCTCTGAAAGTCGACGACTCGGATGACATGCTGGTGTACAGTGCTATGTGTGACGCGCTCAGTTCTGGGTGGGTGATGCCTTCGGCTTCGAATCAAGATCTTGATTTCGAAGTGACAACAGTTGACCATAACAGCATAGTGCAGAAGAGACCGGAGGAGATGGTGGAGCGTGAGATGCAAGCACTGGTCAAGAAGACGCATTACAGAGGAGTGAGGAGGCGGCCATGGGGAAAATATGCAGCGGAGATAAAAGACCCTAAGAAGAATGGCGCGAGGATTTGGCTCGGGACTTATGAGACGCCCGAGGACGCGGGGCTGGCCTATGACCGGGCAGCTTTCAAGATGAGAGGGTCGAAGGCCAAGCTCAACTTCCCTCACCTCATCGGCTCAACCGAGTATGAGCCCGTCAGGGTCAGCCCCAAGCGTCGGTCTGCTGAGCCTAGCTCGCCGTCCAGCGATGATTGGTCAACTGGGAACAAAGAGGAGAAAGAACGAGGTCGATTCAGATGCTGAAGTGGAGTTTGGGGCTCCAATTCCTTTCCCCATTCAGGATATGGACTTGTTTGGTGTGGACGAACTGTTTTCATTTTGATTGTCCACACTGTCAAGACATTGTCTTCATCGATGCGTAATAGATTTCCTAAATCTTGGAACAAAAGAAAAAACGAGGAATTGAAAGTCTAAAGCTTCAATCCCTTTGATAAGTTAAAGGGAGTACAGAGATGGAGACCCAGAAAGGAATAAGCTAATACATTTGGGACCCTACAGATCAACTTTTTTTCTTATTCAAAGATTAGTCCTTTGTCTCTATGTTTTCACATTGAGAATTCTTTGCATATGAATAGATGTCAAAAGGGGCTTCTTACTTCCCAAACTAATCCCCTATCAAATTATTGATTCATCGCCAGAGATGGTTTAGAAGAAATAATTCATTATCTAATGGATTTTTTCGATCTAATACTCCATCTGAGAGTTATCGGTATTCATCAAATCTGTTCCCATCTGACAGAAGGCTATTAGATCAAATGACAAAGAGATTGTTGAGAAAAAGAGAGCTGTCTATTTCTTACTGGGGATGATTGTGTTTGTGTGTACATGTTCTCTAAGTTTGAATGGGTTTTGTCTGTTCATGGATGAATATGATTTTATTTAAAGGATAATGGACGTTTCCCCACAATCCAAGAACATGTTCTCCTTCTTCAGGACAACCCCCAGATCCAAGCTCACGCCTTGGAGGTCTTCAAGTTGGTCTCTCAAAGACATCATGCGTATGAAATAATTATCTCAAACCCTTGTTTTCAGCACCATCCTTTCGCTAAATAATCTCTCCCGGCTGCCACCCATTCTTCCCTTTCCTTGGTGATTTTGCTTACACTGTCTTGTGGCATTTGAACAGACTGTGAATCGGTCATCCGCCTCTGTCACAATCGCAGGTTCGGCTATGCAGCACTTGAGCTCCGTTCATCTGAAGATGAAAGTCACCAATTACCACTTTGACGTCCGTAATATATGCTTTGGCTTGGTCTTTCTCAGATTGAATTTGCGCGTTGTTCTGTTTATATCGACTGGTATACCTCCATCAATCATAATCATGTAGATTACTGTTGGTTTGTAGGTGAAAAGGCATAGTTCAGTCTTGGATTAGTTTCGTATGTATTGTGAGCGGAAGATATATGAATACTCATTGTTTGTCCACATAGTCGCGTTTATTCCACTATCCATCTAAACTCTAATATCTCCTTTCTGTGATTAGCCAATCAAATTTATGAAGACATTGTTAAGCCAGGATAATTATTAAAAAGCCCTAAAACTATTAAATTTGTGCCAATTCAAATATGAACATTTTAATTTGATCTATTAAATTCTAAAATTTTGAACATTTCAACCAATTTGCCAAGAAGTTGCTAACATGAAAGATGGCCGTCTGACGTGAACAACATATTTTGATGTGGACAAATTTTATAATTATTTTATGAAAATTTTTTGTTATATTTTTACTATATTTATTTTGTTATTTTTTTTAATTTTTTCTTCCTTCGCCAATCACCGGGCCTTAAAGATAGCTCGTGATTGGCCATAGGCAACTACTAGCAAGGTTTGCCCTCCCTAGGGTTTCATTCAATGGTAGT